>QXDU01000033.1:0-351570 GCA_003717275.1 Protomyces pachydermus | reverse complement strand
GCCTGGCTCGAGTCCGTAAATGTGTCCCATAGACGAAAGAGCAGTCACAGGATAAGGGACACACAAACAGCAGGCAGCAGCACTCAGAACAAGACTCAGTGGACAAGACTCAGTGGACAAGACCCAGTGGACAAGACCCAGAGAGACATAGACAGAGCAGACACAGACCAGCACCATGTCGCGACTTTCAGAATACCAGGTCGTCGGCCGAAAGCTCCCAACAGAGAAGGAGCCAATCCCCAAGATCTACCGCATGCGTCTCTTTGCGCCCAACACCGTATGCTATACTATTGAACCAATGCAAAGGCTAACCGCACAGGTCGTCGCAGAGTCACGTTTCTGGTACTTCATCAAGCAGATGCGCAAGTTGAAGAAGGCATCCGGTGAAATCATCGCCGTCAACCAGATCCTCGAGAAGCGTCCACTCAAGGTCAAGAACTTTGGTCTCTGGCTGCGATACGATTCACGCTCCGGCACACACAACATGTACAAGGAGTACCGTGCCATGTCCCGTGTGGATGCCGTTGAGCAAATGTACAGCGACATGGCAGCTCGCCACCGTTCGCGATTCCGATCCGTCCACATCCTCAAGGTCGTCGAGCTCGAGAAGACGGCGGATGTCAAGCGTCCATACATCAAGCAGCTCCTCGACCCAAAGCTCAGGTTCCCCCTCCCGACCAGGCTTCCCAAGCAGGCCGGAGCAGGCAAGAAGATCTTCTCTGCCCAGCGTCCTGCGACTTGGTACTAGACTTCTTGACGTTATATACCTCTTTTAGCGCTAGTGAAAAAGCCCTCTCTGCATCCACCCTGACTACCACTGCAACGTACTTATTCCATGCCATGAATACCATCCTGAGCGCGTCTGTCTGGTGTGAAGTCCACGGGCCAGTCAACATCTTCTGTACGCAAGCCATGGAACAGACAGCGCAGCCAGACACACAAACACAGACACAGACACAGACACCGACAGCCTCCGCTACGAGTGCTGCAACAGCGCAACAGACCCATCCCCTACCGCCGCGCTCCTCCAAAGCATCCTGCGCATCATGCAGCTTCACCCTTCCACCTGACCTGCAAAGCAGCGCTGCACCGCTCCTCAAAACACAAGATGGCAACCACGTCTACCTCTCACAACGCCATCCAACCGATCCTGAACGCTATAAAATCCTACGCAGCAGCTGCATCCGTGCCTTATCGGGAGAAATGGTACCGGGTCGTAGCGGACCCATCTTCTTTGGTGATCCGAGTATTGGGTATAACATTGCAACCATCTTTCGCTTGACAGATCATGCTGCAGGTGGGAGTACGAAGCGTACTTTTTGCTTCATGTGTACGAGCACGGAAGAACAAGATCTACTGAGGAGCTATACATTCATTACAGATCGCTTTGCAGCATTGGTGGAGAAATTGGTCGCGGCTTCACAATCTGCAACGCAACACGCTGTTGAAGCACAGGTGGAGTCGAGTCTCGGGCTGCCCGTGGGTGAAGGGACTGCATCGACACCTGCGCTGGTTCCACAGGGTTTCCTACGCACGAAAGGACGTGCTGCTGCGTGTGGCTTGCCTGAATTGACGGGAATGCCGGATGTGTTTGTTCAAGTACATGCTGTCTTTGCTTGGTTGTTGCGTGCATGGATGCAGCATTTCGATGGGAAAGATGCCATGTCCTCTGCAGATAGTGTCTTGATCTGAGCTCAGTGTGACTTTCAAAGTCAGATTATGATCTATCCTTTAATGTACAGACAAGCACACATCTCTATGAACCTAGCGTGATTAACACTTGCAGTCGAGCACCTCCAAGATGGCAGGACCAGCAAGGATGTTGGAGTCATTGGGCACATCCGTTGATGCAGTGGCAACAACATACACCTGACCAAAGACATTGGCAGGGATGTTTGCGCTCAAGATACCATTAGCACCAACAAAGGCCTTGACAGGGGTCACTGTCAGTCCATTGATGAAGTGGAGGTAGTAAGCCGTGTTGGGCTGCAATGTGATGTTGGCCTTGAAGGTGATGTAGTCGTTTGTGACGTCCAGACCAGAGGCGGGCACACCGGCCGTCACCATCAAGGTAGGGAAGGCCTTGACTGGGAGTGCTGGGTTGGTAGCCGGGCACGACGTGATGAACGCCGAAGCGAGGGAGTACACCTCGTTGAAGTCAAGGGGTGTGTCGAAGGGTGTTGCAAAGGGACGCAAGCCCAAGTTGCTTCGAATGAAGGAAGAGTGACGTGCCTCAACCGTAACAATGGCAGCTGCGGCTGTCAAGTAGGCCGAGTTGTCAATGAATGAGGCAGCGCCAATGTAGGCGGATACACCAACACCTTCAAGGACACTGGCAAGCGAGACAAAGTCCTTGACGGATTTGTAGCCAAAGTTGTACATGCACTCGCTCGTTGCGGCAATACCAGCGGACTTGAGCGCAGCCGTCAAGAAGTTGACGTGTGTCGCTTCGTCAGAGGCAATCTTCTTGAGATTGTCGTAAAAGTTGAGGCTAAACCCAGCAGCAAGGAAGTCTGCCTGGGAGAACTTGGCAAGACCACCGCGATAGAATGCATTCTCAAGGTGCTCGAGGGTCTGTCAAGGTCAGCAATCAATTCATTCAAGTGACGAAACGTACAAGAGCATAGTTGAGGACGACACCGTCGTTGATGGCCGACTGGCGCTTGTCAACAGCAGTGGCTGCAGCGAGTGAAAAGAGTGTAGCAAGTGAGAATCGCATGATGAAAGAGTGTCGGGGTTGCTGGGTGATGGTTGGGAAAGAGAGAATAAGTGACAAGCGGTGATCTTATAGCGGAGAGAGGGCCATTCTCGTTGTGTTGTGCTGCGCTGCTGCCTACATTCCTAGGCCTCAATGGCGTGGCCGGGGCATTCATGGCCCAGAATCATGGGGGAGGCTCTGCTTCAGATGGCCGAGGATGTGCGTCCATGCCGACTTCATGAGAAACTTCAGGGCAAGAGGCAGAGCATTTACTGAGCTTTGGGCAATGAGCGGAAGAGCGAGCCCGAAATTTAGCGTTGGTTGTTGACAGCTGACAGATTACGTCGTTGACCTCCTTGAGAATAGCTCAGAATGGACACGATGGAGCTTAAAGCGGATGGAGAAGGTGATCTTTACCAAGCAGAGGTAGCACACGTTCAAGCCCAAAGGAGGCTCGTCTGCAATTTCTATTCGCTGGCTGTTGTGTCAACTTGTTTGTGTTGTTGTTGTTCCCCTTGCTCGAATTCAAATAATTGGCTGGACATTGTTGAAAGCGGTTCTTGGAATGCAATCTCACTCACGTTTATCATGCCCAGATCAGTTTCCACATTCGGGGCTGTTGAGTCAATGTTGACTGTTCCATGCGGTTGTATGATTTGTATCATGTATGTCTCCGACTAGAGCTTAGCCTTACTGGCTCCATCTACGTGCACAACGAGCTTTCCCGTGTTTTTGCCGTCAAACAACATTTGCAATGCTTGCGGAAGCTGCTCAACGGAACCCTTCACGACATGCTCTTGCTTCGTGAGCTTACCCTGCGAGTACCACTCAGCAAGCTTCTCGCGCGCGCTGTCGTACTCCTTCTCATAGTCAAAGACGATGAAACCCTCCATATGGATCCTTTGCGAAATGATGTTTGTGTAGTACGCCGGGCCAACTGGCTTAGCTTTGAGATACTGGGAGACCGCGCCACAAATGACAAACACGCTCTTGAAAGCAGCCCTCTTGAAGCAATTGTCGAGGACTTCTCCACCAACATTGTCGAAGAAGAAGTCGATAAAGTTTGGCGTGACCTTGCAAAGATCCTTGTAAAAGGTCTTGGACTTGTAGTCAACAGCCTCGTCGAATCCATTCGCCTTGAGGAACTCGCACTTCTCCTTTCCACCAGCAATACCGATGACTCTCATACCATAAATCTTGGCAATCTGACCAGCCATGATACCTGTTGCTCCAGCGGCTCCTGAGACGACAACAGTTGAGCCCGTTGGCTTGTCTGCGATGCGGCCACAATTGATCATGCCAAAGTATGCAGTCAGAGCAGTCATACCAAGCACGCTTTGGTAGTCTCCAGGGACAATACCGTGCTTGCCCACCAGCTTGAGAGGCTCAACGTGCTTTGCCTTGATGGTGGCATACTCTGTCCAGCCGGTCGTAGCAAGGACATAGTCGCCGGCCTTGTACTGGGACGACTTGGATGCCACAACTTCAGAAATGGCAGAACCACGCATCACCTCGCCAATCTTGACAGGAGGTACGTAGCTGCGCGCATCATTCAACCAGCCACGCATGGCCGGGTCGAGCGAGTAGACGGAACCGCGAAGAAGTAGCTCACCATCTTTAAGGTCAGCAGCCGAGAGCGGCTTGTTTGTGCGCGTCTCAAATGTGCTGCTTGTGATGGTCGATTGAGGACGCTCTTTGAGATGCACAGACTTGAACATGACGATAGATGCTTGATGAATGAGTAGCAGACTCGACAGATGAGGAGAAAGCGCGGGATTATAAAGCTTTGAAAGGTCGTTGTAGCCCCCACGTCTCGAAATGGCATCTCCGGACTGCGCCTGGCTGTGGCACAGCACTATCGGACGCAGACAACCGCCGCTGTCCGTGAGGCCCAGGCAGCAGACTAAGCTATCCTCTCAGTTTCACAGTATGTACTATGTACTGGTACTAATCAGTTGGTCAATTGAATCAGAAGGCTTCAATTGATAGGATTGTACAATTTGTAGATATAGAAGATAGTAAGGTCTCGAACTTCAAGTATGCTCTAAAGTCTGGCAAACGCCAGGGGTACTTCCTCCATCAAGGACAGCCAGTCACTGACGCAAGGCATTGGAGCCGGTGCAATATCTCTCGCTGAAACAGAACCCAGTGCATTGACCACAAAAATAGCTGCCAACTTGGTAAGACGACCCTCTAGCGGCACACGATGACCTTCGCGATGCGTCTGCACAACCGGCTGTCTACAGTCTGATGCGAGTGCCATGCTCCATCTATTCGAGATGATTTTGTCGCCAATGCAGTAGTATAGCAGGCAAGGCGTCGTGATGTCGCGGTAGAGAGGAGCAAAGCGAAACGTCGGGACTTTGCAGCCGCTGAACAGTACGGCAAATTTGAAGGGCGGATGTGCAATGAGCGGTAGGTTGCACTCTGCTGCAAGAGCGGGATTTTCCAGCAGTGATGCGAGTGCAACGCCGTAAGCAGCTCCCTGACTGAATCCGATGATACCATCGAAAGGCCCCTCTGTCTCTAGGATGCCTTTGAGGTATTGCAAAGCAGCTTCGAGACCAGAAAATTGGCACTGCCAGTCGAGATAGTTGTGGTTCCAAGCATAGAGTGGACCACCGCGCATCTTGACGGGTATTGTAGAAAGATCTTTAGAGTTGTTTGGTGACAGCGTGATGTGTGCTGTCGGGAAGTAGAAGGAAGATCCAGGCAAGTTGCTCTCAATATCTGCGCAGAGTTGTTTTGTCCAGGCCTGGAAGATACCTCCGGATTGTCCAAAACCATGTAAGCACAGGATCTTTGCCATAATGAAGGTAGTGTAGTGTTCAATGCAGGTTGACTACCAACTTGTGGTAGCTGAGCAGTGCTACTTGTACCTGAGCGCTGATTCCCTCGAGCGTGTGCCATCTGATGAGAAATTTCCACTTTTGGCAAGCAAAAGGTACGCTGCGAAAGAGTGTACCTGAAAGCCGTTGAGTCTGACAAAGGCAGGTGTCAGGCACCCAAAGACCGTGAACTGCCTCGAAGACGAGACAAAGCTGTTGCAAAGGCCCAGAGCTTGCTCAGTTCTGCCCTTCTTGCCTTCCAGACGGGCAAGTCTCGGATCTCTGTTTAAGAGCAAATGAGACATGCTGGCCTGTGAGGACGATGATCCAGACGGAAAGTATGCTACTCTCTAGAAGTTTTTGAGGGCATGAATCAGGTCTTCTGAAAACACTCATAGCAGAGTAGGCAGACATATCGAAAGTAAAATGTTTAGCTGTTCACACACGCCTGATGTTGTCGGACAAGTACTCTGAGGCTTGAAGCATGAACGACACATGCTTGATTGTCCCGTTGTCAGTC
This sequence comes from Protomyces pachydermus, assembly GCA_003717275.1. Classification (NCBI taxonomy): domain Eukaryota; kingdom Fungi; phylum Ascomycota; class Taphrinomycetes; order Taphrinales; family Protomycetaceae; genus Protomyces; species Protomyces pachydermus. The sequence goes on along the minus strand of QXDU01000033.1, from coordinate 345,524 downwards.
TTTACACGCTTGCAAGCGGTGTCGGTCACAGCCAGATATTTATATCTTAGCAATCCCAGCGAGCCAAGAACTTGAGATGCCCATTGCCAAGAAGAGATCAAAACACGGATCATCCCGGTTGCTAGCTGAGCACAGAGTAACGTATCCAAGCAGCCGTACCCAGCTCTAGTGGACAAGTCTAGAAGTGGTGTCGAGTAGCAAGGAAGAGTCACTGAGCGGGAGTGCACGTGCTGCCTCTTGCCAACACCACAGATCGCGCACATCAATCGCGCTTGTACATTCGCTCTCTCGAAGCAGGCGTCCCCTGCCGCTCCTTGCGCCTCGTTCGCAATGGTACAGTTCTATCAGGATACGCTCCTCTACCTCACGGATACTGAAAAGCGTACGCTCGTCGCAAACTTGACACGATCGCGCGCGCTAACCTTCCAATAGTTGTCATCAAAAAGATTGAAATATATGGCGGAGAGGGTGCGCCGATTGTCATTGCGCCGAAGAAGGGCAAGGACATGCGCTATACAGTCATGCGCGACCAAGTGCCCGTTGAATTTGTGCAAGATCCCGAAGCGGCCGGCTTGCCCGTGTCGCTCCTCAAATTGACACAGGTGGATAACCTCGAAATCAAGTTTACATTTACGCTTAAGCAAGGCGCACTTTCGGGCTTCACCTTTGCGACTGGATCGTGTGTCGCTGAGATTGAGCGACTCTTTACAGCTGGCTACCATGCCGACAGCAACATTCAAAAACACAAGAACGTGCGCTTGCTCGGAGACTACAATGCCGGCAATGGAGACTTCCCCGTCGAGATTGAGTACATCCACCAATGGACGCCCGATTCTGTTGCTACACACGGCTGGAAGTGCGTCTGCAGCTTTGCGGAATTCAACGCAAAGGAAAATCGCTTCAGTACCTTGGCCTTCGTTCCGTTTTGGGTCCAGCATAGAGACATCGACGAGGTCGGGGCACTACCGAAGCGGCCTTCACGTCTTGCCATGCCTTCTTATTCAAGCAGTGCCGAAGACTCACATCGCCCGGAATCACCGGACATCATGACGCCTGGATTGGAATCAGCGCCGGCCTTTGAGCCGCTCATGTCGCTGACAACGCAAGCGGATGAAGATGAGACTCCGGATGATGGGCCTGTCTTTCGTGCCACCTTGGCTGGTCTGGAGGGCAAGACGGCTGCTTTCCGATTGCGCGTGAAGAAGCTTATCAAGCGTGCATCCGAGGCGCGCGAGTACTATCGTGCGTGGTCAGAGGCACAGCAACGGCTTCAACAAAGTATGTTTGCCATTGCAGACACGAATCCTTCTGCCATGAAACCTATCCTTGACAGCTACTTGGGCACAGCGTTTCAAAAGCTCTGTACATTCCGCGATTACGAGGATCGGTTACTACAACTATACATTATCGATCCGTTGCGAAAATTGTATGAGCAGGACATCAAGGCTGCGGAGGGAAAGAAGCGTGAGTTTGAGGAAGAGTCCCGAGATTACTATGCATTTGTGAGTCGCTATCTCAGCAAGAAGCATGATGCGAGCAAGAAGCTCGAAAAGGACGGCAAGTATTCTACACGCAGGAAGAACTTTGAGCTCAAGCGATTCGACTATTACTGCTACATGCAGGATCTCCATGGCGGTCGTAAGGAACAGGAAGTGTTGAGGCAAATGACGCTGTTTTCTGAAAAGCAAAGTGATGCATTGCTCAAAGTCGGCAGTACGATCCAGGAACTCAAGCCTGCGCTGGATGGGCTTTTGCTCGAAGTTGAGAATGCTCGCAATGACTTTAGACTTGCCCGGACGGAACGAGAGGAGAAGCGTCGACTGATAGAGAAGAATGAAGAACAGGATGAGCCCATCGAAGCTGAAGCGCGGCGCAAAGAAGGTATACTGTGGGCGCTTGCCAAGCCTGGTCTCCACACAGATCCCAAAGTTGTTCAAAAGCTCAACTGGCACAAGTTTTGGGTTGTCCTTGCTGGTGGGCAGATTACAGAGTACCGGGATTGGAAGGAAGGTGTCAACCATACTGGTGACCCTATTGACTTGCGCATGGCGACTGTCAGAGTCGCTCGCAATGTGGACCGACGCTTTTGCTTTGAGATAATCACACCGCACATCAAGCGTGTCTACCAAACAACGGGCGAGGAAGAGCTCGAATCTTGGATCAAGCACATTACTGCTGCTATTGAGGGACTGCTTGATGGCAGTGCCTCGCAAAAATCATTTGACATTGAGCGTGTCCAGCATAACAGAGAAGTGAAGCAGACTGGCGGCAATGCAGGTGCCATCTTTGGCAGTTCAGGCAGTCGTCGGTCAACACTCAGCACTGAGTTGCTTCGCAACAACAAGGAAGATGCACGCCGGTTATTGAGTGTGCTACGTGACGCTGACCCAATGAATGGCTTGTGTGCGGATTGTGGCAGTACCAGCAAAGTCGAGTGGTGCAGCATCAACCTGGCAGTGATTTTGTGTATTGAGTGTTCTGGTGTGCATCGCTCCCTTGGCAGCCACATTTCGAAAGTCAGGTCATTGACAATGGACAGCAGCTTCAATGCAGATTTAGTGGATTTAATGTGTCAAATTGGCAACCGGGTGAGCAATGCCATCTATGAAGCGACGCTATGTCGCATCAATGCAGCTTTGAAACCGACAGACAAGTCTACGCCAGAGACGCGAACGCGCTTCATCACTGTTAAGTATGTGGATCGTTCCTTTGTGGAGTATCCCTCCATTTCACCAAATGATGTCTTGCTTGGTAGTTTGGCATCCGGCAATGTAACGGCTGCGTATGGCGCACTAGCGTCGCGTGCTGACCCGAATGTCGTGGATGAACATGGCCAGTCGGCGTTATTGCTCTCTCTGATGAGCTTGTCGCCGCCCTCGTCACCCACAACCACAGCGAGCGGTTTCACCTTGCGTGATGAATCAACGTTTCCCCTGGCAGAATTGCTCATTCAACATGGTGCAGAGCTGCCTGCAGATACGAGCAAACTGTCACAGCAGGCTAGAAATTACATCTCTGGCAAGTTTCGACAGGAAGCAGCAACCGTGGCACCTTTACAACGGTCCATCAGTAATGCAAATGCGTCGATTGTTAACGGTGCGCATAAGCTGCAGAAGCGAATCAGCAGTAGTGGGCAACGGATGATGCTGAAGCAGCAGCCGGCCAAGTAATGAGTGATGATTTGAGTGAAATTACTATTCTATATCTGACATGATTGTAAAAGCCAAGATATCTTCCTGCTTGGGCCCCTTTGTGAAGGCTTTGTCCTCAATCTCTGGTCACCCTCCCTTGAATTTATTTCTGAGCACTGACGACGCCCAAACGCGAACCTCCCAAGACGACCCTTCTTCCGCATACATCCACCTGAGAAACGACATGGACAAGATCAAGGTAAGGCGACACCCTGCCAGAGACGCGCCGATGCTGATTCTGGCATAGGAGAAACTCGCTGCGCTGCGTACAGAGACTGATGCCGCTACAGCCAAGCATGAAGAGGCTGCAGGACGCGTCAAGACCCTTGAACAGGAAAACACGCAGAAGGAGCAGGAGATTGCTAGTTTGACGCACAGGAATGGTTTGTTGGAGGCTGAAGTGGATAAGTTGGAACAGCAGGTCAAGGAGCTCAAGAGCCAGGCTGATGATGAGAGTGGTACTCGCGTAAGGATCAATGACACCTTGGCATGGTCGAGGCTAATTGGCAGAACACGAACGAATCTCTTTCGCGCAAGGTGCAGCTCCTAGAGGAAGAGCTTGAAACGAACGACAAGAACCTGCGTGAGACGACAGAGAAGTAAGTCTAATGCATGAATTGGAGGACAGGCTAACAAATAGGCTGCGACAGGTGGACGTCAAGTCAGAACACTTTGAACGACGCGTGACTGGCTTGGAGCAGGAACGCGATGCCATTGAGAAGAAGTACGAGGAGTTGCTCGAGAAGTACAACACGACAAAGGCTGAGCTGGATGAAGTGATGAAGCAGCTTGATGATCTTTAAACTTGTAGGTCTGATATTGTTCTACATGCAACTTCATTCGCCTGCCATGTCCTGCGCTAGGCTACTTCTTCTTTTTTACCTTCTTTTCGCCTGTAATGGTGCGCCAAGTCTTGAGGCACAGCTCGCTGACTCCTTGATCTGCCAGTGCGTCTTTGTTGACCCAAGTGCCGTCCGTGCAGACAGTCCGTGCGCCGGGCAAGGAGTCGAGCACATCGAGTGAGGATGCAGTCAGGATGGTCGACTGTCGCTTGATGTGTGTGAAGAGATGAACGGTGTTGCCAACGACCTGGACGCCCTCCGGCAAACTCTTTGAGCTGACTTCTTCCTCCAGGAGATGTGAAGGAAAGTCAAACAAGCCAGCTAGCAAGCCAGTCTGTTTACGTTCGAGGTAGACCTGATCACCTTTTCTAACAACAACGACAAGAGCATGCTCGAGTCTTTGTTGCTTCTTGGCAATCTTGAGGGGATAGTGCGTGTCAATGAAATCGCGTCCAACAGGCAACGCAACGGCTTCCTGCGGGCAGATAGGACAAGGTTCGGGAAGATCTTCAATCTCGGGCTCGAGCACAGCTGCTTTGCGCTTCTTGAAGAATGGTGAAGCCTGCTTGAGCTGCGTGTATTGTCGATACGCTCGGCATTCCTCCCGTACTGGACAAGACGCACAGCTCGGTTTGACGGGAGTACACACCGTTGCACCCAACTCCATGAGTGCTTGATTGAATGTGCCAGGCTGACTGCCTGCCTGTTCAACAAGCAACGCTGATTGCTGCCAGATGAGCTTGCTGCCTGCTGATTTAGGAGTCTTGGTGTCTCCACGAATTGCAAGGAATCGAGAGAGCACGCGTTGTACGTTGCCGTCGACAATGGGAGCCGGGAGGCCACACGCAATCGAGAGGACTGCGCCTGCGGTGTAAGGGCCAACGCCGGCGACGTCCTTGACCCAAGTTGCCACATCACTGGGGAAGGGCAACGTTTCAGCAACGTAGGTAGCCTGCAAGTACGCACAAGCTTCTTGCAACCGTTTAGCGCGCGAGTAGTAGCCTAGCCCTGCCCACAGCTTGAGGACATCTGCTTCAGGCGCCTCAGCAACATCAGCGATGGTTGGGAACCGTAGCATCCACCGCTGAAAGTATTCAATGACCGTGGCGACTTGTGTCTGCTGCAACATGGTCTCTGACACGAGACAGAGATACACACGCTGGACATGCTTCGTGTATGGAGCCGTGCCAAAAGGAACAGCGGGCACACGCCAAGGCAGGACGCGTGCTTCTTTGAGGTACCAAGCTTGCAGGGCCGTGGAGAAGATGCATGCCTCTTCTGCGGATAGATCATGGAGCGAGCTTGGATGGTTAGAGCACGACATAGACAGACTGCATGGAGATCAAGGCAGTAGCACTGTAGCAGATGTCAAGTGGTAGTCCACTGAGTCTGCATATATTTCTGTCTTTCTCCTTGGCGCCAGAAGAGCAAAACTTGAACTGCAGCCAAGGACTCCCTCTGCTCAACGAGACCCGACGCATTACTCTCCTACCTCAGCAGAAGCATGGAATACGCCAGTGTAGCCCGCGACGCACTCGCATCGCTCCCTCAGAACCTCAGCTCAATCCGCTCGAGCGACCGATTCGCCAACCTGCGGCCCATCAGCGAGTTCCTCGACTTCAGGCGCATTAGCAAGCCTCAGGGCTTTGGCGAGGTTCAGTCGCGCATCTCCTACAACTTGGGACGCTACTCGAGCAACTACTCTGTGATTTTTGCCCTCCTGGCCATCTATGCGCTCATCACGAACCCGCTGCTCCTCTTTGTTATTGCGATGGCTGTGGGCGGTATGCTGGGTATTGGCAAGCTTGCCGGTGAGAACTTGACGGTTGGTCCTATCAGCTTGACTACGAGCCAGCTGTATACGACGCTCGTGTGTATTTGTGTGCCGCTTGGCTTTATTGCGAGCCCAGTCAGCACCGTGTTTTGGCTGCTTGGCGCAAATGGCTTCATCATCCTCGGTCATGCTGCCCTCATGGAGCCTCCTGGTAAGCTGCCCTCTTGTCATGAAGTCAATGCTAATATTGAACAAGTTGAATCACAATTTGAAGAAGTCCAGCAGGCAGTCTAAGTACTGTACTTTAGGCAAGGACACATCCTGGACTGGCTACCTATAGAAATTACACTCACCCACTACACCATACCTGGACTAATGAAAGAAATTCTTCCTCTCTCGCTGCTGATTCGCTATTTCTTCATCCTCCCACAGCTGATTGAGCTGCTAGCTGCCGTTCGGACAGTAGACGCTTGCTGAGGACTTCCACTGCCGCCCTTCCCCTCTGTCAATCCTCACTCAAGCGTCTGGATACTCCCGCACTCGTTCGAGTGCTACCAACGGTGCGGCTGTGTCTGTTCCCACAACAAAGGGACATCCCAACGCACAGTATCCCTCAGTGACACGCCGTTTTATCATGCTACCTTCTATTCTAAGCATGAAGCACCGGGCCTTTTCGGTCCGGCATCACATGCTGTCCCCTGAGCTCTTCTTTCTCCGCTACATTCTGCAATACAAGCTGCTGCGCTCAACTAATCCTAAGACAATGCAATTTCCCGTTGAATGACGCTTCGCTCTTGTCTGAGCCTTTCGTCGACAGACCCGACGCAGGATGCACTGGAGACCGCCTTTTTCTCAAGCGCAAGGTGACCTACCTCAGCAATGAGCGGGATCATGGCGACATTGGCATGTTCACAGCCTCTGACGATCAACATTCAGGGGTCCCCAATCAGGAGAGAAGCTGATGGAAGTAGACTTGCGTGAGGGCCCTATAAAGGGGGCGTCGAGGATGTTCTGCTCGCTTGTACCTCATCCAACACGTACACACACGCTGTGCTCATTCACAAGCTCAGAGAAAGAAACATCCTCGGGTCATGCACATCTCTGCTCTCCTCTACTGCTTCTATGCTGCTGCCGTGTTGGCCCAGGCACCTCCAGCACCACCAGCCGGCTCTGGTACGCCTGGTCCTGCTCCTCCTGCCTCACCTACGCCCGACAACTCTGGCAACAATCCACCGCCACCAACAGCCAATCCACCTACGCCAGGAACACCAGGCACACCCAGTGCTCCTCCAGCCACGCCAGACAAAGGAAGCCCTGCTGCTCCTATTACCGTCAACGGCAAGTCACCCATCCCAGAACCTCCTTCACCACCTGCTGGTCTTCCTGCACCACCTGGCGCACCACCGGCTGGTGCTTCTTCTCTCCCACCGGATCTCATCACGCCTTCTTCGACGGGTCTTCCAGCCGAACCGACCGGTACAGGTTTGGCAAGCAGTGTCTTGGGTGACAATACAACGACCTCGTCTGATTATGGTACCGACTCGGGAGTAGGACTTGGTTCGACTACGGGCACGACCACATCGCCTACAGGAACGCCTGCGTTGGAAGGCGGTTCTAGTGGTGCTGTGAGTGGCCACTCCTTCTTGTTGTCGTCGATGCTGGCTGTCGTCTTTGCTGCTGCTACTGCGCTGCTGATCTAGTCTTGCAGCCTTCCAACGACTCTTGCTCCGCGATGACATTGACGACCTGGCATGTCTCTATCAATCTCTCCCTCACAGCATCTGTTATGAGCCCTTTGTTGGACATTAGACTTGCAGCATAGACTAGTAATGAACAGAAAACCACGCTACAACGTATGAACATCAGAATGAGAGAGTCGCGATGCTTGAAGACATGCCCACTTGAACCCTTATTTCAGGCGCTGATACTTTGGGTAACTATAGCTCACCCCTCGCTGTATCTGCCGCTCTTGCAAAGGCCTGTCTATCGCCCGTCGTCAATTTTGGTTCTCCGAGCATGGTCCGTTCAAGTACGCGATCGACACGTCCCTCGATGTAGTACCAGAAGCGCGCGACCATGAGTTTTGCATGACTCGGCATGGATGTGTAGATGGCAAAACAGAGCAACACCATGAGTAAAGTGAGGGTTGCATTGATGATGAGTTGTTCAGCAGGGGTAAGCATGTAGAGCCCGAAATTGACATCGTACTGGTACTTGATGCGTTGGAGGTACCTGGGTGGTTTTGGTTTGATGATGGCAGGCTGGAAGTGTTGGGTGTCGCCGTCTTGGAGTGTAGAGGGTGTCCGTATGGATGCGCTGCTCATGGACATGGCTCCCTCCCTTGCCTTCTTGCCTGTGGAGCTGCTGTAGCTGTAGCTGTAGCTGTAGCTGTTGCCGTAGCTGTTGCTTGCTGAGTTGTCGTCACTTTCGCTGCTTCACCCTCGAACAACCTCAACCAGCAGGAAGCGGCAGGGGCCAGGACTGGTTACAGAGTAGAGAGCCATGTACAACGCGTACGGAGGCCAGCAGGGCTATCCAGGTGCAGGTGGATATGGACAGCAACAGCAGCAGCAGCCTATGCAACAACAGCGTACAGGTTTCCAACCTACGTCAAGCTTCGGACAGCAGCAATTTGGTATGCAAGGCCAAGCAGGACAGCAGCAGCAACAGCTAGCAGGACAGTCGATGCCCTATGGACAAGCTACAAAGGGATCAGGCTTTCAGCCGCAGCAGACTGGCTACCAGCCGCAGCAAGGTGGATTTCAACCACAGCAGACTGGCTATCAACCGAGTCCTGCTGGGTTCGGCGGTATGGCAGGTCAAGCGATGGTACAGCAGAGGACAGGCTATCAAGCGCCGCCTCAGCAGCAGCAGTTGCAGCAGCAGCAGACTGGATATATGCCATATGGACAGCAAGCGCAGCAACAACCACCTATGCAGCAGCAAGGCTATGGTATGCAAATGAATCAGACTGGTTTTGCTGGCTTTGACAACAACTTTGCCTCCCAGCCGCTGTTCAATCCTGTAACGCAGCAGCAGCAACAGCCTCAACAGCAGCAACAAGTTCAACAAGCTGCGCCAAAGTTGAAGCAGCAAAAGACGGGCGCCAATATTCCCAGCCAGCGTCTTTCTTTTGTCTCTGCCGCGGAACAGCAGAAGTTCGAAGACTTATTTGCTAAGGCGGTGCCGTTCAACAAGACTGCGCTCGAGGGAGAAGAAGCCAAGAAGATTTTTCAAAAGAGTGGGCTCGGCGCTAGTCAATTATCACGTATTTGGGCCTTGTCAGATACAACGCGGTCTGGTCAATTGCTGTTTCCAGAATTTGTGCTGGCCATGCATCTCATCAATAAAGCGCTCAAGGGAGGACCGTTACCGAGCAAGATCGACGATATGACGAGCAACGAAGTATCAAGCATGGTGGATTACATTGCTTTCAGCGCTCCGGATATCGCTCCACCCACGCCTGCACGACCTACCAACAGTAATGGACAATTCCAACCGATTGCCAATGCGCCCAACTTCGAAAGCAACACGGCACTCCTTGGTTCAATTCAACCTCAGCCGTCTCTCTTTCAAGCACAACCAACTGGATTTCAGCCTCAGCAGACTGGCTATCAGCAGCAAGGTGGCTTTCAGCCACAACAAACTGGTTTTCAGCCTCAACAGACTGGCTACCAGGTCGGGCACGGTCTACAACCCGGTTTAACGGGTATGCAACAGCCCGGCTTGACGGGCATGGCACCACTCATGTCACAACAAACAGGACCTGGTGTTTTTGCCGCTCAGTATGGTATGCAACCCTTGACAAGTCAGCCAACAGGTCGACCTGGTGAATGGGGATTTGTGAATGCACCAGCGCAGGGATTACCAGGGATGCAAGCACTAGGTATGCAAATGATGCCTGGTGCACAAGGACAAATGTTTCAACCTCAACAAATGCAGCAGCAACAGGCTGAAGTCCCGTGGGCCATCACGAAGCAGGAAAAGGCCATGTTTGATACGATTCACAAGGCTTGGGATAAGAAGAAGCAAGGGTTCGTTGAAGGTCCTGTTGCTATTGAAATTTTTGGACAGTCTGGACTACCTCGCAGCGACCTCGAGCTTATTTGGGCATTGGCTGATGCGGATGACAAGGGGAAACTCAATGCGGATGAGTTTGCCGTTGCCTTGCACTTGATTTATCGCAAGCTGAATGGCTATGAGATTCCCATGCAACTTCCACCGGAGCTCGTGCCGCCTTCAACGCGCAACTTTGGCGAGTCCATTAATCAAGTCAAGAGCATGCTGCAACAAGACGCAAGCTCCAGGAATGGACCTACCAGTTTCATGAAGAACAGGTCGTTCAAGGAGACTGCGCGTGATTACGCAAAAGATGGAACGGTCTATAAGCACGACGACTCGGATGTCGGCTACGTCTCTTCTGCACGAAGACGCACTGCAAAGCCTGTTCCAGAGCAACCGCGTTCAGATGACTTCTCATCCTCATCGAGTATCGCTGACCTCAAGAAGCGCATTAAGGAGAAGCAAGTCATGCTCGATGCGATTGACGCACGGGATGATGCACAACAAGGTCAACGCGAGGAAACAGACATCAAGGCAAGACAGGAAGCCGACAGTCTCAAGCGCGAAGTTCGCAAAATACAAGCAAAACTCGATGCGCATGCACATGCTCACCTCTTGTCGCAAGATGATGCGCGTGAAAAATTGGTATTGCAGGGAAAACTTCAGCAGTTGGTAGATCAACTTCCTAGTACTGCCTCTCAGGTACGCATTGCCGAGCGTCGGATCCAGGAGTTGCAGATGGAAATCTTCACTGCTCATGATAGGAAGCAGAATCCAGGTGGTGCGACACTCAAGGGAACAGGACCCGGCGGCGTTGTGACGGAGGCGGATCGTAGAAAGGCCAAGACAAAAGCCATGATGGAGGCAAGAATGGCTGCTCTGACTGGTAAAACTGCGCCCAAGACTGTTGGTGATGATGATTTTGAAGCCGCTCAAGCAAGGCAAGCTACAAAACAAGCTGAACTTGCCAAGACGCGCGAATCGAACGAGCAAATGATTAAGGATATTGAAGAGAGTGCGGATCAACTCAGGCAGGATATCGCTGCTGCATTGGGATCAGCACAGGCGAGTAGTGCTGGTGAGCATGAACGTCGGCGTTGGCAAGATGCTGTTGGCGTCGAACCAGAGGTGCGTGATTTCATACGCGAGCTAGGGTCTGCGAGACCTGCAGCGTCGACATCAAGTGCTTCCGTCGGTGCGCCACGTGCTGAGGCTAGGCCTGCTGTTGCAGTAGAGCAAAAGGCAGCAGTTGTCGAGAATCGTGCTGCGTATCTGAAGCAGCAAGCTGAGCAGCGTATGGCGGAACGTCTTGCAAAACTTGGTATTCGGCCTACGAAGAAGACGCGTGAGCCACAAGCATTGTCGAGCAATGAAGAGGCTTCTCCAGCACAGACACCCGCAGATCAGCAAGCAATCAAGCAGGTGTTGCAGGAAGAGAAAGACAAGCAACATGCAGAAATCCAAAGAGTCGAAGCACAAGCGAAGCGTGCCGAGCAGGAAGTCAAAGAGGCTGAACACAAGCAGCAAGCTGAAATGGAGCGTGTCAAGACTGCTCAAGCAGCCGGTGAGTTGGCTCAGCAGGATGCAGCAAAGCAAGCAAAGGCAGCAGCCAAGCCAGTCGACTCGCGACAAGCCAAATTGGAAAAGTTGCGCGCCGAGCGTGCTGCAAGAATCGCAGAAGAAGAGCGACTCGAGCGTGAATTGATGGATGCATCCTCGTCTGATGATGAAGCACCTCTGCAAGTGCAAACGCAAGAAAAGCCTGCTCAGCCGGAAGCGGTAGCTCCTGCTGCACCGAGTCACAACCCTTTCCACAAGCTTCAGGCATCTAACCCAGCACAGGAGACGAGTACAGAAACAAATCCATTTCACAAGATGGGACAGCAGGCAAACGCTCCTGAAGCAGCGCCCATCGCTGCGCCTGTGGCTGTCGCGCGGCCTCCCATACAAGCTCCTCCCAGACGAGTCAATGCGCCGCGTGCGAGGCCTCAGAAGAATGACGACTGGGACAGCGATTCTGGTGGTGAGGAGGATAGCTCCTCTGACGAGGAAGGTCCATCTCCGGCTGACTTGGCAGCTCGATTGTTCTCCGGTGGTATGCAACCGCAACGGACAGGTGGCGCTGCGACTCCACTGAGTGCGCAACGAACTGGACCTGCTGCTACGCCCTTGGGTATGCAGCGCACGGGCGCTACGTCTACACCACGTGAGGATCCTTGCATAATCGAGGCGAAGACTAACTGTGCAGCTGTTGCAAAAGCCCCTGCACCACCTCTTGCACCGCCAGCTCCTCCCGCGGCGCCGCCTATACCACAGGGCATGCCGCCAATTCCATCAGCTCCAGCTGGACTACCTCCGCGTAAGACTTCATTCAATTTCTACCCATTGCTAATACCCTAGCACCTCCGCCAGCGCCGCCTATGGGAATGTCGGGGATGCCACCTCGTAAGTCCTTCTAGTATCGATCAGGAAGAGTGCTGACAATAGCTGCCCCGCCGCCTGCACCGCCCGCGCCGCCCATGGGAATGCCCGGACTACCGCCTCGTATGTCCTCGCTTCACACTGAGAAGACCTTGCTAACCGCAGCACCCCCACCGATGATGGGTGGGCCGCCTCCTCCTCCCCCTGCGCCTGCTGCGTCTATGCCTCCTGCTGGTCCACAAGACCGCAGTGCGCTGCTACAAGGGATTCAAGCAGGCAAAGCTCTGCGTAAGACCAAGACGGTTGAGAAAGGTACGGAGGTTGGAGGACGCGTCCTGTAGGCCTTGCTTGCTTCTCTTTCTGTAGTGTACAAGTACAAGTAGAGTCTGAGTAGACCATCCAGTAACTTCCCTTCCATCTGATCTTTCTGGCGCGTGAAAGGGCAGACTGGCGCGACAGACGCAGACTCAAGCTTGGACTCGCCAAGGGAATGCAACAGACTGATACTGCATTGGAGTAGACAGGCAACGCCATGCTCATCCTATTGGCCCTGTCGTACATCGGCGGCACGGTCGGATTCATACTCGTCACCCTCAGTATCGCCTCTGGCCTCTACTATGTCTCTGAGTTTGTTGAAGAACACGCCCGCTTCTCAAAGCTGGTCATTGAGCGCCTCATCCTGCTCGTGGTCGCCTTCATCCTCTTACTGATGCTGGTCGATGGTCTTTCTCCGGTGCTTGGCGTGCTGACACTCCTGGCGCATGGCATCTACTGGCGTAACCTCAAGGATTTCCCTGTCATCCATATGCAAAGTGTCTGGTTCATTGGCGCCATCTGCAGTGTCCTTGCAACGCACTTCCTATGGTTCAGGGAGTTTGGCAGACTCCAGCGGGAATCAGCACTTCTGGCACAATCTGCCTATGGACGGCCAGGCGGATCGAGTAGTGGGTATAGTTATGGCAACACGGGGCAACAAGTCCCGGGACAAGTGACATTCGGACAAGTCTCGAGCTTCTTTGGCATTTGCGTCTGGCTTGTTCCCTTCTCACTCTTTGTGTCTCTGTCGGCGGGCGAGAATACATTACCACTCAGTACACCCTCGCGCGCTTCCTCGCCGTCACTCGGTGGTATTGATGCAGCGGATGGCAAACTGGCAGGCATGCAACGGGGTGGCGGCCGTCAGCGTGCAGGTGGACTCGTGAAGCAAGTGTACAAGCGTTGCGGCGAGGTGCTTCAACCAGTCTTGCAGTCTCTGGGCATCACAAAGGAGGAAGATGAATATACTCGGCGGACAGGACATTTTGCGTAGAGATCACTCTTTATTCTTGTACGATACGTTCAATTGCTCAGTGGAAATGCTGGATGCCTAAGCTGCCGTAGATGCAGCTGCCTCTGTCTCCGTCGACTCTGTTGCGGTCGATGCTGCATCCCGAGAAGCGGATGACTGCTCCGTCCACTTGTAGCCACGAATGGTCGATAGGCCGCCCGTGTGCGTGACATTCGCCGGCCAGCTCGTCGCATGGTCAGCGTCCGTAGGCTCTAGCCACTTGATGACAACAGGCAGCCTCTCGCCTGCCTCCCTCAGCGTAAATGTATCAATCGCAGCAGCAAGGTCTGCGATACTCGTTGCAATATGCTCATTCTCCTCCCTCAACCGTCTCTTTCGCGGCACATTGACAAATCTCGCCTTTTGATTACTCTCGACGGTCCCTTCACTCGCCAAGACCGAGGGGACGCGCTCAATCGCTCGCCAGCGGCGGTAATCGAGGAGTCTAGTGTAGACTTGATTCATCGTCCGTGATTCCGGTACAGCGCGAATCTTCTTCTTCTTTTCTGGGACAGGCTCATTTGTCTCTCGCGCAAACTCTACTTTGCAGAGCGGAATCCAATGGTCCCTGCGGAGGGCCGGTGGATGCAGCTTTCTGTTTGGTGGTAGTTGCGCAAGTGCGAGCTTGTTGGTGAGTGCCTTTTGCGGTGACTGCAGCACTTGCTTCGTGATGATATGGCTGTATAGATAGAGACTCTTGGAGTCCGTGAAGCCAGAGCGTACCATACTGGATCCCTACTACAGCACACTCGCTCGATGCAAATTCCCGTCGTCTTCATTCATGTCAGGCGCAAGAAACATGTCGTCTATTACGCAGTCACAACTAAAGATCAACGGAAAATGCCCAACAATGCTACATGATATGTTTGAGGATTCAGACTTTATCATTCGTCTTCTCCCTCAGATGCTGATACGTCCGCTGCGAACGTGAATGCTCCCGCTCCTTTTGATACGCATACCCAATGGTGCCTCCTGTGATGACCAAGATGGACACCATCTGCGGCCTTTCTAACCGTTCGTCAAGGATCATGACACTCAAGATACTTTGAAGGACGCCTCGTGCACCTGTTGTGATTTGATGGGTCGTTGGTGAAGTCAGCTTCAGCTGGACAAGAGCCAGGATGGCAGCGAAAAAGGTCAAGATGCCACACACCGAGGCCTTGAGCATGAATGAGCGAAGGCCTGCCGTTTCCCCGTTTGTCATTGCAGAGATGACGAGATGATCCGTATACTCTGTACCGAGCAGAATCATGGGTAATGTAGCAGCTACAGCTGCCATGTTTGTGACGTAGAGCAAATCATACAAGGAGTACTCATCCAATGTGCTCTTTGTGACAGTCAGATCGAGTGCTGCAAAGAAGGAGGAGAGCACGCCCACTGCAAGGCCATAATGCCCGCCAATATCTTGTATCTCTGTATGCTCAGAGACTGTGCCAAAGTAGAAGCCAAGACAGATAACGGCAATGGGAAGGAGACTTGTCCTGGTAGGTGGCGTCAAGAAGAGTGCTGAAAGTCCAACTGCAAAGGGCAACACCAGCCCGCGAACGAGGTTAAAGACTGTTCCGTCGACTGCTTCTACGCAGTAACTCCTTGAAATGGCACTGAGCAGTTTCGATAGGATCAGCCAACGTAAATTTCTGAACGTCGATATGTGATGGTTGAGCGTTCGTAGCTGAAAGTAGCCCATGTAATGGCCACCCAGTATCATGAGCATCGTCATGAACGACTCTATCAGTAGGAGTAAGAGCGGTGCAGGCAATGATAGCAGAGCAGACTTGTTGAGCAGTGCTTGTAGAAGGAAAAGCACAGTTTGTATACTTAACAACGTGATGAGCGAGCTTCGTGTGGCCGCCTCGCCCCGCAGGAGGCCGAGCATATTATAGGGAGCTTCAACTCGTGTCTTGAAGCTAGTGCTTGAATGGATAGTGCTACAAGGCCGGTTTGGCAGTGCGGTGTTCGCTAAGGAGTGTGCGTCGTCAGGTCTGAAATGCGTCGCGTTTCAGGTTTTCAACTGAAGGGCACACGACACCTGAAGGCATGCATGAACTCGGAAGAATGGTTGCTTTGAATGCTAGGAACATATGATGCAAATGCTATATAGTCTGCTGGCATGAAGCCATCGCTACAAAGGACTCATATCTGCACGCTCATGCTGCCGAAGCGACTGCATGTCATGGATTGACTCTCGTAGAGAAGCAGCGACAGCTCCCCCTACCTGCTTTGCAGCCTCTGCCGATCCGCCCTCAAGAAGAGTCCGCTGTTCTGCTTGCGAGGCTTTGATGAGCACATGAAGATCTTTAAGCTTCTCGAAATCGCTGTCTGAAGATGTTCCAGCAGTGCTCGTGACGACGGGAAAGCTGGACGTCTCAGCCTCACTGCTGTGGGTCTTGACCCAGTCCGCCTGGTCGCCGCCTCGAGATCCAGCAAGAGGCACAAACTTGGGAATCAGATGAGCTTCGGTGTTGAGAATGATCTTGTCGAGCGAGACCTGTCCCTCGTCTTGTGCTTGAGCAAAAATGAGGTAGAGATACTTGAGCGTCTCTGCCAACCAGAAAGATTCCATGTTATCGCGCAACTCTGGCGGATTGGCCATGACGTTGTTGGCACTTGTATATCCAAGACCTTCTCCAGCATGAAGGTACGCCTCATATGATAAAAAGATGCGCCATGCCCAATCTCTGTACTGCTCATTCCTTGTGATACGCCACATGATGAATAACGATTCAACCGTCTCTGGTCTCATCAAGTTATGCCGATCCATATCATTGATGCGGATATCCTCACAATTGCTCGACGTGCTTGCATCTTCACCCTCTCTAATGAAATATGCAATTTCAGGTGCGAGGCCGGTTGTCGTGCAATTGTACATGGCATAGCACGACTTTGTCAGTTCCTCAGCAAGCTTCATATCCTCTTCTTGTGTCTTGCCAAACCAATCTTTTCGCTTTGCTTCCGTTAATGGTAGGCCCGTGGTCGCGCCTAGGGCAAGCGTTCCAGGGAGGAAACACACAAGATGATCCATCTTTGGCGAAACAGGTCCACCAACACCTTCATTCAGCTCTCCAACGAAGGTAAGACCATTGGGTGAGGAATGACCGACAAGAATATCCTTGATGCTCTGCACTGTTTCCTCATAGGCATGTTTGTAGACTTTGTCATCTGAGAGCAGCCACTGCTTTGCCAGGTATTCGTAGTACGAGTCGCCACGACTGCCAAGTCTGATCTGAAGACCTTGGAAGTGCCCAGATGCGGGTTGCACAAAGATCGGTACGAGTCCAGCAGCAACTTTATTCTGTCTGATGCGCTCCATGACACGTTCACTAGCAATGCCGTATTCGGGGTTGCCGGACAAGAAACTGAGATACTTCATTTCGAGTTGTAGCGTTGTCGCTTCAGCTGTACTGGAAGCACCGCCATCATCGTGACTTTTGACGGGCTCGCCGGTTTTGAGGTTCACGGAGGCCGTTGGGATGCCACTTTCCGTCTTGTACGCGCCAAGCAGTCGATCCCCAAGATCAATTGCTTGATTGAGGTAGAGCTGATCGCCAGTCAGATGAAATGCAGACAGCAATCCACCCAGCATGCGAATTGTTGTTTCAAAGACATTGACTTCTGCATCAATGTCGAAGGAGTGTTGCTCGATCCACTTTCTTGCCTGTGGCACATATTCAGCCAGACCCATCAGCAGCATTGTATCCAGACTGTCAATGATGATCCAGCCCATGCCGCCAGGGACCATATCCTTGTGCTTCATCGAGATGGGCTTGTATTCGTCATGTCCGAACCCATGGTTAACGTAGGCTTGCCAACTCTCCACAAACGCTGCCTTGACGCGATTCTGCTTCTCTAGTAACACAGGGTCCGTTACGTGTACAACGATGGGTTCTTTGGGTGCAGGCCATAGCAAACCACGATACCAAAGGACAAGGCCCGCCAAAAGCAACAAACCAAACCATATTTTGCGCTTAGTGTACTTTCTGCGCCGTGGTACACCACCATAGAAGGGCCGCTCTTTGTCTGCATACCAAATGCGTGGTTTACTGTCCCTGCGTGCGCGGTACGTATGTGGGATACCTGCCATGGAGAAGGACATGGTGTCTGGCTGCAATTGGCTCTCGTCACTGCTACTGCTGCTGCTCCATATATCTGATTGAGTGCCTGCAGTGCCTGTATGCCGCCGTCTGCAAGTGTCTGTCTCTGCGCTTGCAGCTAGCTGATCCTCCAGCGCGTGTCAACGTCACGGTGAACGTTGGGCTGAGGTGTCTTGTAGCGCGCTTTTGAAATTCACGATCAAGAGTCTGCTGCTGCTACAACTCGCGCAACACATCCACCACATATGCTCCGGTGATGCGCTCCCTTAAAAGCGCATGCAAGGACGCAATCAAAGCGCTCCATGTCCTCTGCTGTGCACTCACGCTATACATCTATCTGCTTGAGTAATTGCTTGCTATTCAGTTTAATCGCTACCAATGTGAGGGCTAACTCCATTTTTCACAGTCTGTCGATGCTTCGTGCGCTTATTCGGCATGGTGTGCATGTACAAATGCTCTGGCAAGACTGGAATTCACACCCAGGTAAACGTCTGGTTGTCTTGATCTTAGGCAGCAATGGTCTGTTGCTGCTCTGGCACCTGATGTCGACGCTGCCTCGGCCGGGTGCGTATCAGAATGGCTACTTGCACGGCGGCCTCTTTATTGACTTTGTCGGTCAGGGTAAGGAGTCAACTTCATGTCGCATGCCAGTATGACTGACGGAGCAGTTCCTGGCAGCAAAGGCAGGCTCATGCTGCTAGATCTCGTCTACTTCCTAACGCAAGTCACCCTTATTGACCTCAAGACACTGGAAGGACAAACACAAACACTCGAGGGCGAGGAGGAAGGTTTACTGGAGGCGCATGAGTCGCGCCTTGTCTATAGAATAGGGACCGGTCTGCGCGAGGCCTGGCAGAAGGAGGACGATGTCGAGGAGCAGGTTATCGATGAAGAACAAGTGGAGCAAGAGGCCTTTGCCCACGAGCCAGCTGCTGCTGCTGCCCGCGTTTCAATTTCGTCGCCGTAGAAAAATTGAAAAAAGATAAAAATGACGACCAAGCACAAAATAGACACACACAAAAGGGCACAGCAATGTCGCGCCCAGAGTATGCTTCCTCCCTCTCATCCGTCGTTGCAGGGACACTGACACACACAGGCATATTGCGCCGCCAGAGTTCTTCTATAATGGCACAGAAGCGCAAAAATATACCGACAATTCGCGCATACAGGCGATCCAAGCAGAGATGGCGATCCGCGCCATCGACCTACTAGAGCTACCAGAGGGCCAATCAAGCTTTATTCTAGATATCGGGTGTGGTAGTGGTTTGTCTGGCGAAATCTTGGAGCAAGAGGGACATTACTGGGTCGGCATGGATATTGCTCCTAGCATGCTTCAAGTCGCCCTTAATCGCGATACTGAGGGTGACTTGCTGTTGGCTGATATTGGTCAAGGGGTGCCTTTCAGGGCCGGTAGCTTTGACGGTGCCATCTCCGTGTCTGTCCTACAGTGGCTCTGCAATGCTGATACTGCAACGGCGAATCCACAAGCTAGATTACAGCACTTCTTCACGTCTCTCTATGCGTCTTTGAAAAGAGGCGCCAAGGCAGTTTTCCAGTTCTACCCTGAATCAGAACGTTCGCTCAACATGATTACGAGTAGTGCAACAAAATGTGGATTTGGTGGCGGTGTGATTGTCGACCACCCAGACTCCAAGAAGGCAAAGAAGTATTACCTTTGCTTGCAAGTAGGCGGAGGTACATTAACCTTACCCGATGCAGAGATCGATCCCGCGGATCTACGCAAGAAGAAGATCAAAAATCGCAAAAAGGACATGACCCACAAGGAGGCGATTCTCAAGAAGAAGGAGCTCTACAGGAAACGAGGCAAAGCTGGTGTACCCCTTGACAGTAAGTTCACTGGACGCAAGCGTCGCATCAAGTTTTAGTACACTCCGAGCATGGCATCTCCAGCATTTCTTCATAGCAGTAGCGTTTTCACTTCCTCCCAACTGGATGTCATGTAAAGACCATGCTTGCGCTCGACCATATCCAATAATGGCTTGACTTTGAGACCAATGCGTCGACAAGTCTTGGTAAGGCTCTCATTGCCACCAAAAAGGATACCAATGTCTGCTTCCACTACCGTTAGCGGTTACATTGAAGTGCGGAGAGATTTACATAGTGCTGGCAGGTCTGTATTGCTGTCCCCAATATAGACAAGAAGACCGTGTCCTTTCTTCCGGTACTCTTGCATCCAGCGTTGTTTATCGATGCCTGTTCGGAAGGCTCGAGGCCCACTTTTGCTCACCTTGCCAGTGCAGCGCCCATCGGGACCAAAGTCAAGCTCATTGGCAGCAATCTGCCAGCCGTCACGTCGACAGACAGCAGGCAACGCAGATGCAATGAAATGTGTTGACCAGTGGACACTGAGGATATGACACGATCCTGCCGCAAAAGCAAATGCTTCGAAGCCTTGACGAATGGGTGCATTCTGAGCTGCCTTGGCTATGTCTGCCTTCGTTACGCCACGAAAGACGCCTTTACCTTCTATGCGAGCGATACTTTGCTGTTCAATCACTTCCAAGTCTCCAAGGAACTGGAATTGCGTCTCGACGGTATCCCTTGCCCCATATTTGGCTTGCCAGCTCTCCTCGAAACTGTGGAGATCTTCTAGATAGAGCCTCGTGAACTCAGGCCAGCTATCTGCAGCTGCAGGAGAGCAATTTGCAAGTGATGAAAGCGTATCAGATGCAGTAATTGTTTCGTCCCAGTCAATGACGAAAGCCTCGTTTCTAGATTTTGTGTGCTCCTGAGGTGTAGGTTCAGCAGATTGGTGAAACGTTTGTTCTACCAGCCTTTGGGGAGATTCTACAGAGCTATGAGGCACGTCGTGTGTCTCTTTTGGCATTGCTAGCTATTCCCCAATACTTGAATGCACATGTGGTCAATGGTCGTTGGCATCTCGAGTTCGATGAAGTCTTGTACAGACAGCATATTTCGGACAAGGTCAGACAGCATTCTATTATTGGACTACACAGTCGCCATTAGTGCCATAGATGACCTTATCCACGTCCTTCTTCATCTTCATCCAATCTGCTCGACGTTCAGCAAATTCATACACATCCTCTGGCCTCAAAACACCACCAAACCGCACCATGTCAGAAACGAGCTGCCCAACAGCTTTCCCTTCCTGCCCAGAGACGATATATAAATTGCCAAGCTCCTTGAGCGAAGAGAAGTAAGGCACAATGGAAGATTGCTTGAGACTGGCGATGTAGTTATAGTAGTAGTTGAGGTCAGAGATGAGTTTGAGACCACCTTCCACGGTAAAGCTTTGACGCTTGAGGTGCTTACACAACGACCCAAAGAAGCGGACACCGACTTCTTGAAAGAAGACGTCAAGGGTCGCTTTATCCGTGCTGCCACGAAGTAGTTCAGTGTGTGTCGAGAGGCACGCCACGACTTGACGCGCCGTGTCGGTTTCCTGCAAGTCGAGATGATCATCTTGGCCAAGGACGAGCCAGGGCTTGAAGTCTGTTGGCTTCTGTGTCGTGATGAGGAGATAATCCACTTGCTCCATGAGTACATCGATGCCGCGATTCAATCCATCTGCAACATTCTTATCAATCATCTCCTCAAACTTCTTCTTACCCTTGACTGCAGGCGACAAGAAATCAGTCTTGTCAACAATTCCGGCTAACTCTTGATTGTAAAAAACATCAATCATTTGTTGGATCAAATCACCAACATGCACGAGCTCGAGAAAGTCAACGAGCGGTTGGACTTGTGCCACTTGCTTGTTGCGCCGTGGATCAAAACTCTTGAGCGCTTGTAGTGCCAGTTCAAAGCCATTCGCGATATGCCGCACACCAAGCGCATCGAGGACTGCATTGAACATGGCTTCGCTCTGTTCGCGCGCCTCCTGACCAAGTCGCCCGGCAAATGGAACAAAGGTACGACTGCGATCGATCGCCTCTTTGCCAGCATGAATGAGTGAGAGCGCCACTTCCAAGCTGAGAAGACGTTTGATTCGTGCAAGCCCAGAGTTCACAATGGCAGCCCGTGCTGCGAGTTCTGTCGTAGGCAAGCTTTGTGTTGCTGCGAGGTTATTTTCCTCTGCAATGAGACCTGCTGGTTGATTCGCGTCGGGTGTGACGCTCTGTCGGAAAGGAATCGCACTACCGACGACATTGACAGGCATGAGAATGACTTGTGTAAAGGACTGCAAAAAATTCTTCTTGGCTGCTTCACGATTGATATTGGAAAGCAGCAAGGATTCCGTCTTTTGCGACTCATCTGTGATCTGTCGATCCCAATTACTGACTTCGTGATCTGCTTTTGAACGAAGCTCACGCAGTTCTTCCTCAAGATACCAAGAGACGTGTTCCTCAAAGATAGCCTGTAGCTGCGGTAGCAAGTCGAGGCCAAGCTCACTCACGAGGCGGTGAGCATGTTGGTATGCGCCTGGAACGGCCGCCAAGTATGCTTCTGTGCTTTGTTGTTGAGCATAATCAATCAGATTCTTGATGTATACTGCAAGCACTTCCCGCAAGACAAGCTCACACAGAATGTGCCAAGTCTGACCACGCGGAAATACTAGTGCAATCACCTCTTTTTGCGAAAGTAGTTCCACCCCGAGCGATGTTGTGAGGCGTTGCATAGGCGTGAGGTTGATGTTACCGGCAGCATCAAAGCACTCGAATGCATTGGGTAAGCTTGACGAAAGCAAAACGTTCTTGCTACAAAAGAGACGGATGCATTTGCCGCCTCCGTTGAGCAGGGTGCAGACTTGCGCGTACCGTTGCATGGAGGCTTCGTTGCGATGGTCGTAGCTGATTTCAAACTCTCGCAAGGCAGCCGTCTCGAACAGGTCAATAGTTGCTTGCAGTTGCACATTACGTGCTTGTGAATCATGAACAGGATGCGCTGCTCCAAAGGCAGAGAGTTGTCTCAGCATGCGTGCCTGATCTTCGGGATCTTTATAAGAGGTAAACAACTTGGATGTGGCTGGATTCGCCGCAGCAACAAGATCCAGATAGTAAGGCGCAAGCAGCTTATATATGCGTCTAAATTCAAGATGCGCTCTGCCACGGACTGGGCGCGCTTCGGGTAGCGCATACAACGGGTCATCGCGATTCGTGTTCTGCACGACCAAGGTCTTTGATTGTTTCCATTGCCGCCGTGCTACCTCTTCCTCCAGATTCCTCCGAGCAGCTGCGTCCGACCAGACGCCGATAGCTTTGAGCTTTGCGATCCAGCGCTGCTCATCGTAGACAATGTCGCGCCAGAGGAGGGAGACTTGTGCTGCGCGAAGAAGGTCTGGGACAGGGAGGTGGTCGAAGCTGGCTGCGACGATGTCGGCAGGGAGGTCTCTGGCCATGCATATGCTTCGTGGCCGCCTCGTCTCGAGAGTCCAGTAAGTGATGCCAAGCAAGTCCTGGTGAGTGTCGTCGCTGCTGCGCCTTTCGCTTTCTTGGCTTTCCCTCCATCTGCCAACTGCAACAAGCACTACGTTAAGTCTATTTACACTCAGAGATAGCGCATTCTCCTGACGACGCGTCCTCTCTTTGGATGCACGTCAGGGCATGGCTCCTACTGTCTGCAATCGCGGCGGCAGCCGCAGCATCATCATCAGAAAACGCGCAAGTCGTCGCACCAACAGGCATGAAGCATCATTGCGAGGCTATCCACAGCTCGCCCGACCGATGCAAGTTTGCGCGCAAGTACTGCAGCCCCAACGCAGCTGGCATGGTGGATTATATTACTTGGTACTATTGTGATATGGCAAAAACACCCGCCCTGGGCTTTGGTATTCTTGCAGCATGGACAGCCATGCTCTTCAGTACCATCGGCATCGCCTCGAGCGATTTCTTTTGTCCGAACCTTGCAACCATTGCCAATAACTTGGGCATGAGCCAGAGTGTCGCGGGCGTGACCTTTCTCGCCTTTGGCAATGGTAGCCCCGATGTCTTTTCAACATTCGCCGCTTTTAAGGCGCATAGCGGCAGTCTAGCGATTGGCGAATTGCTCGGCGCCGCTGCTTTCATTACGAGTGTCGTGGCAGGGGCCATGGCCATCATCTCTCCCTTCAAAGTCTCTCGGCGGAGTTTCCTACGCGACGCTGGTTTCTTCCTTGTGGCAGTCATGATGACTATGGTGCTTCTCGCGGATGGCAGACTGCGGCTCTGGGAATCAGTCCTCATGATTGTGTTTTATGTTTTATATGTTGCCTATGTGCTCCTTGGTACATGGATTCACGGTACCCAGACAAAGGCGAAGGTGAACGACTCGCGTATTCGAGGCCAATACGCACCAGCGGGTGAAGAGCCCAGACCAGATATTGACAGCGACGATGATGAAGCTGCATTGCTGGAGAATGATATCAATGCTCTGGAACGAGGCAACGAAAGTGACGAAGATGATGCCTTGGTGGAGAGCTACATTGACATCAACACAAGCATGAGCATCACCGGCAAACCTTACAATTCGGCAAAGAACTCTGTGCGACCTTCACTGCTCGGTGCACTCGAGTTTCGATCACTCATGTCGTCTGATGATGGCATCAGTCCAACACTTCCCTCAAAGAGACGGAGAACACGCGCAGGAAGTACAGTTTTGCAACCTAGACAACGAACATTCAGCAGCAATACTATACCGGGTAATCAATCCCTCTCGCCAAGCATCATAGACGATGCTTGGGCGAAAGGTGGTGGTGAACGCAGAATATCGCTGCCCGGACGGACACCCTCACGATGCTCGAGCCGATCAGATCAGGAAACACCCTTTGAGGAGATTGCGTCCTCATCACTTCGGAAACAAAATCCTATTGAGTTACTGCCAAGTGCTGTTCAATCGCCTGCAGCGCCGCCACCAGCACTGAAGATCAGCGCACCGGATGGTCACGACTTGGAGGAAAATCCATTCGCTGAAGCTTGGAAACACAGCAGCGAGGCGACCAGTATAGCGCCCTTATCTCCAGCACAAACGTATGAGGCTATGGGAGAAACACATCGGGGACCACTACATGTCAACGTTCCGTGTGCAGAGACAATGACGGATTATGCACACGATCATCGTGCTCCTGGACAGGCATGGGTTCCACGGTACTGGCCAAGCAATGTTCTACCGCCACCCATTGAGCTTCGTGGCCTGCTCTTTCCTACACTCACTGGCTTCCAAACGCAATCTTGGACATCACGCATCTTGTCCATTCTTGCGCTGCCGTCAGTTTTTGTACTGAGCATCACATTACCAGTCGTCAATCCGCCCGTTAATCAGCGCGACGCAGAACGCAGTGAAGAAGCGGCTGCAGATACGCCTGTTTCCGTCTCAAAGGACGACGCAGACAGAATCACGGCGCATCGTGGCTGGAACCGTTGGCTGACTTGTGTGCAATGTCTGTTAGGCCCTTTGCTGCTCTCAACAACACTCTATGTGGGTGGGAGTATGTGGATACCGTTGCTGGTGGCGGCCGTTGTCGGCTTGGCATGCTTGTCACTAACATTGACTTTTACACGCGCAGACGAGCGGCCACGCTACCATTCTTGGCTCTGCTTCGTTGGTTTCATCATTTCAGTGACGTGGATCTCCACTATTGCCAATGAAGTGGTAGGTACGCTACAAGCGTTTGGTACGATCCTTGGCATAAGCGATGCGATTCTTGGATTGACAGTCTTTGCCGTTGGTAATTCCCTTGGTGACTTTGTGGCCGATGTGACTGTTGCTCGTATGGGTTTCAGTCAAATGGCCATCTCTGGCGTCTTTGGAGGACCGATGCTCAACATTCTAATTGGTATTGGCATTTCCGGCATCTACATCAACCTCACGAAACATCACGTCTACAATGCGTCCATCTCGCCGACTCTCATTGTGTCTGGTGCAAGTTTGTTGGTGACTTTGTTGGTATTGCTCGTTGCTGTACCACACAACAATTACATGATGACACGTGGACTCGGTGTAGCGCTCTGTTGTATCTTTTTGGTTGGTATGATCACTTCCGTTCTGGTGGAGATGTACATCTAGCATGCTATAGCGAACTCATAAACTTCGATGATACGGATATATTGCGTGTCCCTTAAAACTTGAGACGAATTTTGAACGACGGCGGCAGAGTCGCGTCTGTTTGCTGCTCAGACTTGCTCGCTGCGCCATACGCACCATTCACTTTCCCCAGTGCATACTGAAGTGCCCTACCCAAACGACCCGCCTCCTCTCCCCTATCCTCGCGCCAGGCAAATGCTGTCGCTTGCTGCAAATCACGCTTCACAGGGCCTGAAATCATGCTGGGATTTTGCTCAGCAGCCAATGCGCCATTTGCAGCAGCAATGGGTGTCATGAGGTTTGCAACGACATGACCGGTCGTCATACCAATGTCACCACCGCCATTGGCGCTATTGACGTGGTTGTGCTGGACTTGATACTGCAGCAATGTATCAAAATCGTCCAACGGCTCAAATAGCGCCTCCATGTCATCTGCACCTAGAAATGTACCGCCCTCCAAGTTTTGCATTGCAGCAAATTCGCGCTGGATGGCAGACTGTTTTTGTCGTTTATGCAGGTGATATTTGTGCTTGCGGCGTAGCGCATGCGATAACATCTGTTGTTGGCGTGTAGCGACTTTCTTGGCCCACTCTTCCTGTGCTGCTTGCGCTGCAGGGCCCACTGCTCGATCGCCATCATGCTGACTGCGTTTTTGTCGACGCTCCTCACCTCCTTCACCCTCACCCTCTGAGGATCCCATTGAGTCGTACGTCTTGCGCTTCACTTTGCGTGATGAGCGACGCGTGGGCTCTGCAATGGGCTGACCATCTTCACCCAACACAATAGGCGTCCGTGGTGATGCTTTTGATCGATTGGGTCGTTTCGTGGGAGGTCGTGATGCCTTTTTGAGTTTGTCAAGGGGTGTATTTTCCAATGTCTTGAGTTTCTCTGCAGCTGGCGTTTCTTCCCCCTCGACTTTGATATCTTCACTCGCGGCTTGCTCTACTACTGGTATTTCACCATCCTTGGCCGTTTCTTTCGAAGCGGCATCTTGCTTGCTCTGCTCTACCTTGAGCACGGCATTCTCCAGATACAAACGACGCTGTCGGACTGCAAATTCAGCATACTCGAGTTCTTCTGGTGTATCGATATTCTCGGCGGCAATTGCACCTTCGTCACACGGTACCAGCGTTGGCACCAATAAGCCGGCTTCAGGCTGACCGAATGGATTCGTGAGTGCTTCTTCTTGTGTACCACTTGTCTCAATGTAATGATAGCATAGCCATAAAAACGCACGAGCACGAGAATCGGTGGTCAAGTGACTTTTTGAGAAGAGGTGGTAGAATTCCAGATCGGAGTCACTAAAGTGTTCGGCTTTGACGGAGGTTGCTTCAGGTGTGGTCATCAGAAAAATGAGGTTGATGGGGTTGGTGAGGGGTTTTGGACTTGCTGATGCTTGTAGGGCTTTGAGTGCCTCCCACGTTGGTGGTGCACGAGGACCTTCACAGGAGCCTTTTAGGAGTGACTTGAGGCGTGGTGCATCTTGAAGTAGCTTACCACCAGGTTCATACGCTTGCACACAGGGTAAGCAATTGAATGTACGCGATTGCGTGGGTGTGAAAACCAGTGTTGTGTTGATACGACCGACATTGACAAGCAATGCAGCCATGCATACTTTCAGCGTCGCTTGCTTATCAGCAATGAACTTTTCCTTGAGTGTCTTGGACAGCTTTGATGAGCTGAGCCAGTCGAGGTAGTAGAGTTCACCGAATGTCACGCGTTTCTCTGATTTGGCATTCAAGCGAAAGACGGCTTGGTCATTGGAGAAGATGCGCTCGAGTAAGGACCAGTGCGTGTCGCGTCGCAAGAGCGGTTCTGCTTCAGCTTTACGCAGCGACGGGGTAGTTGAGCTTGCGGGCGCCATAGCTGGCTTGAGCTTTGAAGCAGCAGGATTCTAGTAAGAGCAGCAGTAGTAGTAGTAGCAAGAGCAGCAGCAAGCAGAGTTGGATTTAGAGTTGGTAGAACGAGGTCGTCGTTGTCGTCGTTGTCGTCGTTGTCGCTTCGTGGGAGAGAAGACAAAAATGGTGACACAAACGAAGCCAAAGAGACACAAGAAGCACAAGAAGCACAAGCAATACCCTCGACCCTTCATCATGGCCACAGCCCCAGATGGCAAAGTCTACGTCAGCTACGATCAGATCCACACGCTTTGCCAAGTCACAGGTGACAGAATCCTCGCTGAGTTCAAGCCAGATCTCATGTACTTCCTGCCGTCACTCAATAAGTCTCGCTGACAGTTTTTAGTATTGCCATTGGCGGCGGTGGTTTCATCCCTGCACGCATCCTACGGACATTTCTCAAGGTCAAGGGCGAGAAGAATATTCCGATTCAAGCAATAGGTCTGGTCTTGTATGAGGATCTCGGCTCCGGCGTCGATGAGCAGATTGGTGCAGAGGTGCAGCGTGTGCAATGGCTCGACTTTTCCACACTGGGTGGTGCGACGCTTGCGGGTAAGCGTATTTTGATTGTGGATGAGGTGGATGATACGAGGACGACGCTGCACTATGCGCTGCGTGAGCTGAAGAAGGATGCGAAGAAGCAGGCTGAGCTGAAGGGCGTCGAGGATGAGACTGAGTTTGGCATCTTTGTGGTGCACAACAAGCAGAAGCCGAAGAAGGCCGAGCTGGAGGGCCTGATGGATATGAAGCGGTACTACGCAGGCAAGCACGTCGGCGACGAGTGGATCGTAAGAGCCCTTTCTACTTGGGTGATGATGGCTAACCAGTCTAGTGCTATCCATGGGAGAGCAAGAGTATCGAGGAGCACACACGGCTTGCGACTGCGTAGGGCCCTTTCTGTCTGTGTACTATTCGCTGTAGATAGCAGGTAGGAGATGCATCAGGCTAGCTACTGGCTATATACTGATAGTACTAGATACTAGCTACTAGCTGTATACTACTAGCTACTGGCTGTATACTTTTCTCCCTGTGGAAGAAAGCAAAAGACGACGCCCAACAACCAGCGACCAACAGGCGACAGAACCTATAATCAGCGGCCCAAGAGCCCCACAGCTAGCCATGGCAGACTCCATGGACGACGAGCTCTCCCTTCCAAAAGCGACCGTTCACAAACTCGTCACTGAAATGCTCCCGCCAGATCTCATCTTCTCCCGCGAATCCCGCGATCTCCTCATCGACCTCTGTGTTGAGTTTGTCCATCTCCTCTCCTCAGAGGCAAATGATATCTGTGAGAAGGAAACTAAAAAAACCATTGCCGCTGAGCATGTCCTGAAGGCGGTGGAAGAATTGGGGTTTCCCGCCTACCTGGATGCGCTGCAAGCTGTGGTGCAGGAACACAAGCAAGCCATGAAGTCAAGGGAGAAGAAGGTCTCCAAGTTTGAGCGCTCAGGCTTGACGGACGAGGAACTGCTGAGGCAGCAGGAAGAACTACTGGCAAGCGCACGCAACCGTTTCCAAGCAAAAGAGATGGAGGGTCAGCAAAAGCAAGAACCAAGCGATCTCAAGCCGCCGCCTCTGCAACAGCAGGTATCCAGTCCGCGAGATGAAGCGATACGGCCGAAACAGGAAGACCAGTCATTCGAAGCGCATCGCAGCCCGGTCGCTTCTGCGCGCGGTCTCAAGATTGAGGATCTCATGAATTGAACACAAAAGGGGTTGTCTCTTCTTTGCTTCCAACTTGCTATTTCAAGTTCTGCATATCTTTATCTTCCTGCAAGAAAGTACAGTATCAGCCTGGGCGTCGCATCTTTCTACTATGTATTTGATTTATTAACCAAAATGCATCATCCATCTCTCATACCCCGTCTCTTCCATCTATCGCAGCCGTCTGTAGCGCAAGACGCAAAGCTTCTCACGACCAGCTCGCCGTTCAAGAATCATGCATGCTTCGCAACCAATGCTGGCTGCATCTCGAATCAAATCTGCCGGCTTGTTGCGTGCGACTGCAACGAGGTAGAAGACACCCGATGCACTCAAGACGTGCTGTAGGCGTGGTAGGAGTTGTTGCGTGACCGACATACCGTCTAAGCCGCCCGCCCATGTCGAAGCAAGGTGCATGCCATCTGTGTTGATTTCAGCTTGCATGGTTGGGACGTAAGGTGGATTGAAGAGGAGGATATCGATTCCTCTAGCACAATACAATGCGTCGAGGAGAGACCCACGCACAACATCTGTATGCTGCACAGAACTGCTTTCACCAGGATAGAGTCGCACATTGCGCTGACAAGTCTCCAGCGTTGCTTGACAGGCGAGAAGGTTGATGTCAACCGCAATGGAAAGGCAAGACCTGCCAACAGGACCAAGAAGCTGACTCTGGACAAAAGCAGTAGCAACGCCGGTTCCTGGTCCAATTTCAACAAGGAGCGGACATGCTGGTAATATCTCTAAGATCTCCCTATCAGCTTCAAGCGCATCGAGGAGGAGGAAAGAATCTTCAGCTGGTTCGTAAATGTGCTCGTAGTCTGCTTCTTTCAAATGCGACAGATCAGGCGTAGAGAGCATACTCGCTGCTATCTCATAGCATCAACAAACATCCTTCAAGCATATAAGACAATTCGGCGAGGACTAGTAGGAGTGGTCCAGGGTTGAATGGTTGAAAAGTGCAGATGCATCCTCACAAAAACGCGACATACAACACAACCAAAACTTACGCAGCTACAATTTGTCTTTCATGTTCCGCTCCTTTGCAAGACTCGGGGCTCGCGCAGGGCTCTTTACACAACACCTCCATCGTTTCTCTCGCGGCAATGCGACTGATGCATCAACGGGCCCTGTCAGACGTCTTCCAAAATGGGCACAGAAGTATGCGGATCGGCTCAAAAGCGTATGTTTCCTACTCGATCAACGCAAGAGCAGTCTACTGACTGACTGCAGCATCCGGCATCTCACGTCACCTCGTTTCTGGTGTTGCACGAGTTGACGGCCATCGTGCCATTGCCCATTCTGTTTTGGTTCTTTCACAGTTTTGACTGGACACCAGCAGGTAACACTCCCTCGAGTCATGTCTTTATGATGATCTAACTCACCGCAGGATTACCAACGGACCTCGTTGAAAAGGGCGTGAAAGCAGCAGACAAGCAGCTCAGCAAATGGGGGTTCAG
This sequence comes from Protomyces pachydermus, assembly GCA_003717275.1. Classification (NCBI taxonomy): domain Eukaryota; kingdom Fungi; phylum Ascomycota; class Taphrinomycetes; order Taphrinales; family Protomycetaceae; genus Protomyces; species Protomyces pachydermus. The sequence continues at coordinate 314,777 of QXDU01000033.1, read as the reverse complement.
CTATACAGGCAATGACGAGACGCGCTATGTCTTTGAAGGTGCTGCAGCGTGTAAGGCGCACTGATCACGTCACGAATTGTTGAGGTACTAATAGGAATAGATGCCGTGGTCAAGATGCTGCTTCCGCTGAGGGTCGGTTTGAGTTTGTCTCTGACACCTTGGTTTGCTCGGTACGGTGATTCATTGAAGCAAGGGCCTATGAAGCTGACAACTAGACGTATCGTGGTACCCATCACCCGGCAATTCAAGCGGACCAAGCCAATAGCCAAGGGCCCTGAGGTCTAGAGAGTTGGTACCCTCCGAGGCCTTCGTTACTCAATTGACTCGCGCGCGACGAATTCTCAAATTTGCTGCAATGCCGCACCATCACACAATCAAACAACCTTGGGTGTACATCGCAGTACAAGGACAGCAGCGCCGTTGGAGGTCATTTCCGGTCGCATCATGGATCTTCAGACCTTGGCCGCGTCCGTTACGGCGAGCGTGTCATCCAGACTCGTTGTGTTCCCACTCGATACAATCGCCATTCAGCGACAAACAGCCATGCGACGGCCTTTATTCCCAGCAGACCAAACGCTCTTGCGGTCCTTTCGCAATTTGTATCGTGGGTTGAGTGTGAGCTTGATATTAACAACACCGGCCGTCGCATTGTACCTATGCACATACCGGCAACTCAAGCAAATGCTCATACCGACACTCGGTGAAGGTAATTTGAACTACATCGTCAGCGGAACAGGTGCAGAGATTGTATCGAGTTTCTTATGGACGCCGTTGGAAGTATTGAAGGCAAGGCTACAAATCTCTGGTGCACCCGTCGCTGGCCTTGCATCGAGTAATACAACACTCATGGGACAATTACGGTTGATTGCTCGAGATGAGGGGATGCGTGGCTTTTACCGTGGCTATCTCGTCGGGTTGGGTATCTTTATCCCCTACAATGCCGTTTACTGGGTGGTTTATGAGAACAGTAAAAGGCTGGCCAGGCGTTCCATGTATTTCCAAGAACCATTTGCGCAAGCTGCCTTGGCGAGTGGTGTTGCAACGAGTGTCTCCACCTTACTCGCGCATCCACTCGATCTCATCAAGACGCGCTATCAAGTGAGTATGAGTGATGCCGTTCAACAAACAGCGACACAGCAACAAACGCGTAAGAGCGATCGCTTGGGTGTTCGCCAAGTCTTGCGAAATGTCATGCAGGAGTCTGGCTGGCGTGGCTTATATGCGGGTCTTGGGCCACGCTTGTTTTGCAGTATCCCGAGCAGTGTGCTGAGTATGTCGGTGTTTGAATTCTTTGCCAATGCGATATAGAGGCGGGTGAGGAGTTTGTTTGCATAGCGATGAGCATATAAGCATGAATATTTCTACAAAGATACACTGAGAAGTCAAGGGCAAGGTGTAGTTTGAGAGAATGTCGTTTCAAGAATTGAGCAAAGCCTCATGCGTATTTCAGCCCGCTCACCCATTCAAGTTCCATCTGTCTTCCCATATGCTTTACGGCCTGTTACATCACAGAAGCTGGTGCTCAGGTGCTTTTATAGCTTGGGTGAAGGTCCCCCATCACTGAGGGACCAAGCGTTGTTCGTGGGGATCCTTGCTGGGCGCCTGCTGCTGCTGCTTTATATACTTTCCGGCTTCTTTTGCAAATTTGAGAAATCGCACGCCGAGTCAGTGAAGACCAGAAATGTCCACGAGCTTCGTTCTTGACCATGACTCTCTTTGTCCTCTGACACAGGCAAGCAGCGGACTTCTTCCAACCGACTCTGCCTCAGCTTGCCTTCTTCTGTTTCATCATGCTCCACCATGCCCCAGCTTCGTGCCTTGACTGCTTCTGCTTATAAGTGCTCTGTTCATACACCGATGCTTCTACAACCAGCACAACTCCGACCCAATGCAGCTCGGCCCCTTCACCATCGCAGTCCTCATTGCGAGTGGCTCTGCGCTGACTCTTGCTGTTGAGAAATACGCTGCTTCCACAACAGATATTGGCTCAATTCTCAAGACCATGGACCAGACAAAACTCAATATTCCACCCGCAGCGCGTGCAGTGATGAAGAAGATGCCCGAGAAGCCTAGCGAGGTGACTGTCGGCGACAAGGCTGCCATTGATGCGTGTATTGCATCGGGCGACTCCTTTGCGCAGCTCGCATGCAATGCACAGAAGGATCAATTGACGGTGCTGCTACAAAAGGTACGCGTTTCAAACGATAACATGTCGAACTTTGTCGATGCTGCGAAGAAGATGGGAGCCAAGGTGGAGAAGGAGTAGTCTGGGGTATCTGAGTAGCTACATATCCAAAACTATCGAGTCTATCTCTGTCTCTTGCTTCTCTTGCTTGAGTGGCCCCGCGACCTCCCCAAAAGTCCCGCAACCACGACCAGCCAACATCAAACACCACACAGACCATCAAGGCAGCAGGAACAGCCTCAGGCGTGCGCGTGGCCAGAGACACGGCTCAGGGCGCGCATCAGCATCTCAAGCGCCTTCCTCCCTCCAGCTTCCCGAGCAAACATTCTCTGCCCTTCAACGCAGCCATCCGCAGCATGACATGACGGCACCAAGCCCATCTGACACTGCATCGCTCGCATCGCCCGAAGCCACCATTGCAAGACTACAGCAAGAGAAGCAAAACTTGGAAACACAGAATGCACAGCTATGGCGACTCTGCGACAAGCAGCGTCAGATGTATGCGACCTCAATCCAACGACGCGCGATTGAAACGCGCTTTTGTGTATAGATGGCTAACGAGGAATAGGATCATCGGCCTTCAAAAGGATCTCGATCGGTTTGGCGTCAAGGAACGTGAACGCGCAGGCAGTGATACCCTGCCGAGCAAGACGCCGCCAGCAGCCAGCGCATCCACAGGAACCCTTGCAACGGTCACAACGACTTCCGCTGAACGGAAACGGAGCAGTCAGTCAGATGCCCCTTCCTCGACCAACCACGATCGCCATGGTCCCGATGCGATACCTCCTAAGAGTGCTGCGCGTATTTCTCTCGGTGCATCACCTGGTAAACCACTTCCCGTAACAACGACACGACCATTCGAGGAACACTTGCGCGATGGCACCTCATCGCCCATCTCCCCTGCCCTATCCCTTCGACTGCAACAAGTGACGGGTGGACAATCAGCGGCGACACAATCAGGTCGGATAGAGGAAGGCGAGCGTATCGCTAGCATTAGACGAGATCGTGTACGCACACAACCAGCAACCATGTCGCGCGCTGCGTCTCATCAACAACATCGTTCGGATGCCTCAATGGAGTCCTTTGGTGATTCAGAAGCAAGCTACCCGCCGCAGGCTAGACAAGCAGATGGGGCTGCAGAGGGTGGTCGACATGCGCGAAACTTCTCAGAACCAAACATCTCGCCGCATCTGCCGTTCAAGACATTAGTCGCACCAGATGTTGCACTTGTCTCGCCTAAACGTGCGCGATGGGAGGAACATTCACCTGAACGTGCAGTCAAAAGCACACTGGATGACATCCAGCAAACGCCGTCGAGATCATCAAGTAGTGTCTCGCCGCCCACATCACAGCCCACATCTCAGGATGTAGATGAGACGTGGGCACCGCAGAGGTCAACCCATACGAAGCATGATTCAGTCAGTTCCATTCGCACAATAGACGCAGCGATTGAGCCTGAATTGCTACGCAGCATCAGTATCAGCATGATTACCTCCAATCATACAGCAGGCGAAGTGACCCTTGTGATTGGCATTTTTCGTAAGGATATGCGTTTACTGCATCGCTTGTCAAAGACATACGCTCAATTGGTGGCGTTGAGTAAAGCAACACCCGACATGAATCTCACCCTCCCATCGCGCCAAGACTTTATTGCAACGAGCAGTGCGAAAGCAGATGCGCGGCGAGCAACGACGGATCTATGGTTCCAAATGATGGTTTCGACACTGGTGTCGACGCCTGTTGCTCAACGCACGCAAGAATTCTCACAAGGCTTGGAAGCGTTTTGTGCATTCTTGTCGAGTGATCGCGTAGGTGACGTGCCACAAACACCGCGACGTGCTCGACAGTCACAGCAACTCGTCATGCTCGAACCAGTGGCCGGTAAGACGGATGAATCAGAAACTTACAAGGAAGGCTATCTCTCTAAACGCGGCAAGACTTTTGGCGGTTGGAAGGCTCGGTACTTCATTATTGATGGTCCTTGTATGCGCTACTTTGATGCACCTGGTGGTTTGCCACTTGGCGACATCTCACTCGCAGGCGCACAAGTTGGTGTGCAGACACCTTCAAGCAGTACAAACACACAAGAGGATACAGACACCCATGCCTTTCTCGTACTAGAACCGAAACGGAAGGGCACGGGTCTCGATTATCATCGTCATATTTTGTGCGCCATCAGTGATATGGAACGAGATGCGTGGCTCAAAGTACTGATGCACTATGCAATGCGCTACACTGAACCACTCCAGCCGACCGGTCCAACTACCCCACATCAACCGCCTCCACAACCCTCACAACGCCTCTCTGGCCTCAAAATTAGTGGTCCACTGGAACTGCAACGACCTCCAGGGGTAGGACGATCGAGTAGTCCAGAGCCGGTACCTTTTAGAGCGATCGGGTATCGCGATACTGTACCAGCTGCGCTCCCCATGTCGCCTGGTATCCAGGGTCCTCCTGCAAACGACTCAATTGGTGGTACTCCATACGAAGAACTTTTTACTGCAGGTGTGACGGATAAGTCTTCAACAATGACAGCCGTTGGTCCTACCGATACATGGTCATCGCCTAATTCAAGTAAAGGCAGTCAAGCAATAAAAGGCGATCGCAAATCTCGAAAGAAATCGTTTTGGGTATTTGGCAAGCATGGCGAGCAAACTGCTTCTCCTGGTCAGCAACAAGATAAAGGTACTACTGTCCTTGCTGCAATGCGAGAAGCAGCCAGTCATCCCCATGCAGCACCGGTTGAGGGTGGATTAGGTTCAGAAACGTTGTTTGGCATGTCCCTTGCTGAAGCGGTTGCTTTGTCTTCACCACCTTTCGCCAGGATTCCAAGTGTCGTGTATCGGTGTTTGCAGTATCTCGATCGTCAGCATGTTGAGCGGGAAGAAGGCATTTATCGATTGTCTGGCAGCAGCAGTCTCATCAAATCGCTGCGTGAGCGTTTCAATCAGGAAGTGGATATCGACCTGCTCACTGGCCCACCGGTAGAAGTTCATGCTGTTGCAGGGATGCTGAAACTCTACCTTCGCGAATTGCCGTCTCCCATCTTGCCGCGCGCCTTGCAGCGTGACTTCCTGGAGATCATCGAGATGCCTGATGAACCGGCACGCATGGCTACCATCAAGACACTGGTCCATGCATTACCGCGGGAGAATTTTGAGCTCTTGCAGTACCTGACACGACACTTATTCGGGATTGTACAGAATGAACCCCTCAACAAGATGTCGCTGCGCAATGTTGGGATTGTATTTAGCCCGACACTGAATATCCCTGCGAGTGTATTTGGGCTTTTTATCGAGGCGCATGAGCAGATATTCGGGGAGGCTCATCTGGCGTCGACGTCGAATGCAGGTGCGAGTATCCTGGCTGGGTACCTGCAGGATGGATTTGAGGAGGGTGAGAGCGAGAGCGATGAGGAAGCGGACCTTCCTTGACCTTGGCCCTGACTCGCTGCCCATCTGAATCGCCCTCACGTGCATCCCGCGCTCTCGGGATTCTGCTCCGACTGATTCCACTGGCAAAAAGTCTGCTTCAATCGTACACAGCTCCCTACCTAGCACTGCCCTCGTAAGTATGCTCCGTAAGCAGCTCACCCGATCCCTCTCCTCGTCGCCCTTCCATCCGACCAAGTATGGCGGTAAATTCACCGCTACCTTGATTCCAGGCGACGGTATCGGCAGGGAAGTCGCGACCAGTGTCAAGGAGATCTTTAGTGCTTGCAATGTTCCTGTTGAGTTTGAAGAGGTCGATGTCACAGGTATTCTCGCTGCAGAGGGAACCAAGGATGCAGGCGAGAAACTCTACCGTAAAGCAGTCGAGTCTATTCGACGCAACAAGGTCGGACTCAAGGGCATCCTGTATACCCCGCTGGAGCGTTCAGGTCATGCTTCTTTCAATGTTGCTTTGAGGCAAGAACTCGACTTGTATGCATCCACCGTCTTCATCAAGAATCTGCCTGGCTTGAAAACACGACACGAAGGCATTGACGCGGTCATTATTCGCGAAAACACAGAGGGCGAGTACTCGGGTCTCGAGCAACAAGCTGTACCTGGTGTCGTTGAGGCACTCAAAGTCATTACACGTACAAAGTCTGAGCGTATTGCGCGCTTTGCCTTTGACTTTTGCCAAAGAAACGACCGTAAACGCATCACGGTCGTGCACAAGGCCAACATTATGAAACTCGCGGACGGTCTGTTCCGTGATGTGTTTTACGAGACTGCAAAGGATTACCCAGAGATCGCAGCAAATGACATGATTGTCGACAATGCATCCATGCAAGCGTATGTTCACCTTTGAGTCTTGAGAATATGCTAACGACAGCGTGTCAAAGCCACAGCAGTTCGACGTCATGCTCATGCCAAACTTGTACGGCTCCATCCTCTCCAATGTCATGGGCGGTCTTGTAGGTGGTCCGGGACTCATTCCTGGTTGCAACATTGGCCGTGAATTTGCTTTGTTTGAGCCTGGATGCAGACACGTCGGTCTCGACATCAAGGGTAAAGACCAAGCCAACCCGCTCGCCATGGTCTTGTCTTCTTGCATGATGTTGAGGCACTTGGGTCTCGACCAGTACGCCAATGCTATTGCAAAGAGCGCTTATGCTGTAGTAGCAGAGGGCAAAGTCAGGACACGCGACATGGGGGGTGTCTCCTCCACTCAGGACATGACCAAGGCCATCCTCGACAAAATCCAACTGTAGACCTCGCTTCTTCTTCTCGGGATATTTAGACCACCAACACATTTTCTCGGTGTGCGTTCATGATTGCATGGCTTCTTCATACAATGGTAATGCATCCACCTCTTCGTCATCCATAGAAGATGCCTGTCCTAGCGCAACGGCACGTTGCTGTCGTCGTCGCCGTAACCTCTGCATCGTCCGTTCACGCGCAACCACCCACGCCTTGTGAAAAGCTTCAACACCGCCCTCCACAAATGAAACACTGAAAGTGATTGTTCTGTCCGCTTCACCCGCTGTTACAGTTGCAGTCGTGCCATCGAGGCCGCCAGCTGCGACAGGCGCCACTTCGCCATCATATCGATTTGCGCCAAACCAAGGCTGGATGAGCTGTGCGTTCCATCGCTCAATCGGCACACCCACCGTTCGTAGTCCTTTTGACTCTGCGCTACGGACAGAGTTCGATGCAGGTGTAGGGATAGCCGGTTGTACGGCGCTCACAAAGACGATGCGATGAGAGGTGACAAAGACTGTGCCCGGAATAGGTTTTGGGAAGCGCGGGAGGAGTGTGGCTTGGACGCGCTGGGTCGCGAGGATCTCCTCTGTGTTATCCAGCGGGAGCGGTGCGCTATGCTGATCTAGCTGCGTCCAGTTGAGCGACATGGCTGCTTGTGGTGTTCTGTTCGCAGCTGATGGTTCCGACGCCGCGCGCAGATGCAGCCTTCAAATTCAACAAGAACACCAGAGCTGAAATGCAACTGGTAAATCATATTCAGTTGATTTTGAAGCTATGACCTTAGTCAGTCGTGCAAATGCAAACACAGTCATACGCCGCTTGCGTTGCTTTGTCTGAAAACTGGGTCACATCGCACCTTGAGTGCTCCCTCGCAACTGCCCATATTCAGAGAGGGTGTCTTGCAGGTTTTGCCACTACCACACCTCTTTGCTCGGGTCACCGACAGTCCAGGCCAAATGCTGTCCGAGATTTGAGAACAGTTGACGACACTACCTGTAGGCATGCCTTGCTTTGTAGTTTGCGATGAGAGGGCTAACCAGAACGGCCAGACGGCACCAATCGCAATGGCAATAGCAAGATGCATCTTCAGCCTATTTGACCAGATTAGCCTACGCTGAGTCTTGATGAACGGTTTTGTGCTCACGAATGCTGAATATTTGGACTCCATCGTGATGGATTCTTGACAGGATTCATACAAGGCAGAGTCTCTCTTGAAGAGAAGAATCAACATTTGACACAGCAGCAGGCGACCTCCGATGATGGAATGCAACATGACGATCAAGTTGTGGCAAAACATTGCGCTGCTGCCTGCAGCTGGAGTCATAAGTGTGCACCGCTCACGGCTGCCAGATGGCCTAGACCCCAAGATCTGAGCCGTTCAATGTGACCTTCTCCAGCGATTGAAATGATTAGTGTGCTCATTTGCAACATTAGAACTAGCCAACGGGAATTCATGCATGCGCGCCGATTCGGCAGCACAAGAAGTCTCTGACTCTCGACACTGAGTCAGCACCATCTAAGATCACGTAGCAATACTGATCTCATGCGAACGCTCCTCATCGGCTGACAGATCCTTGTCAACTGGTGGTCGATGAGCTAAAGTTTGGCTTGATATTGTGCCAAGCTTCAAACTTCATTCCAGCCTGTAAAGAATCGTGGGCTCGAGCTAGAGAACATCGTCGACTTTCATGAATTTTTGCTCAGAATTACCCCTGAATGTCGAAGCGTCAGAAGCACAGGCCTCGTCAGCTCGAGCCCACGATTCTTTACAGGCCAGAATGAAGCTTGAGACTTGGCACAATATAGAGCTACTCCAATGAATGATTCAGGCGTATATGAGAATGTAAATGAAGGATGAGTGTGGGTTGAACGTGCTGTATCGCGGCAGTCTCCTCTGTACTGTCAAGTGGGAGTGGTGCCGATCTAGCTGCATCCGATCGAGTGACATGTCAAACACTTACCAATGGTCTAGCTTGATATTTGACTACTTTCGACGAAGTGATCTGGGAGATGTAGACAGTCTTACATTAGTTCGCGAAGAGGTTGTAACAAAATAGTCATGCAAACGAAATACTACAATGGCAGACAGCTTGATGGGCGGTCTGATTGCAAAGCTACGGGACCGCTAACCAAATCTGGGTTGGCACTCACAGAAGCAAACGCCGCCACTGTCGTCCGATAGGTTGCATGTGAGGCCGTGATCGCAGGCAACGCGTGAAAGCTTGCAGGATGCCGAGGCTGAGCACCCAAACCCCATAGTTGCCTGTGGATGGGTGTCCTTATAAGTCTTACAATTCACGACTCTACGGTCATAACCCCGCTGGCCATACGCTGTCGATGAAAGACTGACCCAGAACAGAAACAGTAGACCTTTGACGAGTCGCATCTTGAATGTTTCCCTGCAATGGTCAGCTTACCCTTATCGGGGGAGTGTATTCTCACGAAAGCTGATGCCTTGGGTCTGCCCTGTAAAATTTGACTTGAGGTCCAAAAACGAGGCAAAGGGACCCTTTTATAGCATACTCAGGCGGAGTCCCATGTGCCGGAGGAACACGACAGGACATGAGGCCCCGTTGCAATGTGACTGAAATATGCCCAGGCCGGCGATCCGACAAAGCATCGATCCGACCAATCCATCCCCAAATCGATGTCTGCTACAAGACTTACCAAGTATCAGACCTAATCGCGCGCGGTGTTCGCATCGTAATCCAATTGGGCCAAACTTGCCTAGTCGCAAAGGACAATCCTGTAGCTCTCTTGAACCCGACACCTAGGCTGCTTTCAGGAGTCGGTACTCATGATCAGGAGACAGCACTCGTACCCAATTTTGGAGTCTACAGGATTCCGAAGCTCAGCTGCAGTGATCTCTAACACACTGAGCAGTTCCTTGGTTGGCAATGCGGGCATCAAGGAGGAAAGGGTTCGCAAAATGCAAAACCTCTTTCAAATACCCTCTACTACTCCTCAGCCTCTTGAGCCTTGATGAAGAATGTAGATGAATCATGAAGGGCGCTCCAAACGTCGTGCGCCTGCATGGGGCCAGACGGTCGTGGAATTTTTCATAGACTTCCGCTGCCTTGCCTTCAAAACGGATAGTCTGCAACCTGCTTTGGCAAACATATGAAGACAAGGGACTGCAGCTGCTCAATTGATTACTTCAGCGATAGCGATGGGCGTCCTTCTATTGCGCACTGCGCTAGAAGTCTTGGTGGTTATCTGCATATCTATTACGAAATCGCAGATTATCCCTGAGAACGAAATGTTTCACGTTCGCCGTGCGTACGCTGAGCACAAATTAACAGTGACAGAGTAAGAGCAAATTCAAAGAGCTCTAAAGTAGACTTACAGACACTCTGCGCATGCAATAGTATGTAACTTGGCGCATCATCACATCATATGCATATTGGCGACGACATTGTTTCTGGCTGCGCAGAACGAGTATCATGAATGTGAGTCAACGACAAGTCCAGTGGGAACCTTACACATGCAAATGAAGCTCGAGCGTACGAAGAAGTTCAAGAAGTAGCACAAGTTAAAAGCTATCTGTTGCAACAAGCAAGGTTCTAAGAATGTCTTTGAGATGATCAATCTGACTGGCATTCACACTGGCATCGAGTAGAACGACCATCCGGTAAAGAGATATTTTTTTTCCCTTCATAGCACGAGACTCCATAGCTGCAATCGGGTGTGGAGTCTACCATGATGGCGCACAGTTCGCCCTTGGCACTGCATAGGGCAGACACGTCGACATTGGAATATCTCTTTTTATATTTAGTACATTCTTGGACTTCTCCATCAAAGACTGCAGAAGCGCGCACTGGCGACAAACAGGTAGCCCACAAAAGCCAGAGGGCACAATCGACGAGCTGCATGGTGAATGACTTCCTACAATGGTCAGCGTGCTCAATTCCAGATCAGAGATGGAACTTACGAAAGCTGATCGTCTGAACTGATGGTGGGTGAAGGATGGTTCCAATATTTGAACTGGGCAGAGGCACCCTTTTATAACATGCCCAGCGAAGACTTCCGGCTTGATCAGGAGAAGTCGACGGCAAATGAGCCCTCGTGGCAATGGCACAACACACGACTATGCATGCAGTCCAACAAAGCACTGAGCTGATTGGTACGTCCACTTTGCGATGTCTACAACAAAACTTGCCAAGATGAACTCCAATAAGGTCCGCTGAATCTGCGAAATGAGCAATGTGATAGTTTGCAACGCAATTTGAGGGACGAAGGGCTTGAGTGCACTGTGTGCAGACAAACAGCACTGAGAAAGGCCATGTTGTAGTATCCTCACGGCTGCTGCTTGTAATAGAACCAAAATTCTGCACGCGTGCAGGCAGCCTGATAGTCGAAGAGTTAAAGAGGTCAGGCTCTCCGCCCACAAGTTCAGTTGTTGCCTTGCGATGTAGCAGTGACACTCTATGTTTGGTTGGCTTGATATTTTCTTACCCCTGAGATTGAAGTATCCAAAAGTGCCGAGCTGAGCAAAGTGGCGAAAGTATCTCACGGCACTTGGCGCTTGCCACACAGCGAAACTCTCCAGATACTTCGATGAGAGGTTTATGCATGAATGCAAAACTGTCAGGTGTGAAGATCGAGCTGCTACTAGCCTCTGTCTGCGTGTTTGAGGCAGTCTTGAGCCTAGACTGCCGGTTGACCAAACACGGCCTAGACCACGTCCAGACGATCACATGTATTTGCGACGTAAGCCCGCTCGTCCATTGTCGAGCTGCAGGAGTTCTTGCCACGCGTGCATGATGCTCTGACACTCCGTTTTCGCCAAAGGCCCAATGCACCGCGTTTTGAATACTGGAGTTCGCGATCAAACATGCCGCTCGCATGCGTCAATGAGAGCTTGTCGGAAAGCACTTGCCGATCAGCAACTCCCAGCGTGCCTTGGGTGCACTTAACTTGGCAATAAGAGTCGCCGACCAGATTGTCCATCTAAACGAGAAAAAATTGTCTTCCTTCTAGCGTTGAATCGACAGTCAAATACGGTGCATACTTTCAAAGGCTCCAGTAAAGTCGCCGGATTTATGCGGAAATATTGAGGCAAGCTTGAGTGACAAGGCATTAAAGTTGCAGATGACTGCACCTGCTAGCAAATTGTGATCGACACTCGATGATGTCCATTGGTTGGCAAGGTCGCATATTTGGTATCGTGCTGGCAGTGAGTCAAAGACCGCCTGAAATCTGCTCGAAGATGCAGTTGTGGTGATTGCATTCTCCTCCTTTGAAGGCGATAATATAGTGCGAAGCCGTCAAGATGCGTCGACGTAAACAGGCAGCTGAGCATGATATTGCTCATAAGCAGGCACCGGATCTGAAGCCGCTGTTTCCTCTGGCGTGGGCAAACGCGGGTGCGTTTGTGCGTAAAGAAGTGCACGCGCTTCTTGCTTATCGAGCTGAATGCGCAAAGTGTTGCTAGCCATTGCGTATCGAAGCTGTTGGAAGAATCCTTGGGAAGTTGCATTCTCCTGGCAATCTAGTTGAATGAGACATCGCAGCGGATTGCCACTCGCGGCATCTTCCAATCTACTGCCACATGTCGGCTGTAGTCGCATCGACACAATCTCAATCTTCTGTTTACGTTGAAATGTTGCTAGGCGAGAGATCTTTTGTAGAAAAGGAAGCGCTGCCGCTTCAAGATCTGTAACTTTGTCGAGCGGTATCGACAGATGCATGAGTGGCAATGGCACACACTCGCCGCCCAGCGATTGAGACCTTCCACCGACACTCTGGTTGTAAACAGCACTCTGGTGACTCTTTTGTCGTTGAAGAGTGCCAGCACAGGCGTAACAGCGATGCGCTTGCACGAAGACCATACGTTGTGTTGTGAGCCATAGTTTCCCAGCACATGAGCCATAGGACTGCATGTTGAGCTGGACTGCCTCATAAAGCGAGACAAGGCGCTCTTCAGGAACGAGCTGAAGCGCACTTGGTGGCCGTGTCACCCAGTTGAGAGCCATGTCGCCCGGACGAGCTGCTTGGTGTTGTTGTGTGGCGAGCAAGATCTCGAATCGTCGCATGTGGAGCCGAGAGCAGATCAAGTGAAGCAGTCACAGGTGGTTGACCAGTCAGCAGACAGACCCTTGCTAGGAATATATGTAACTGGACAGACGAGAACACAGCTAGCTAATAAGAAATATCTGATAGGAGAGATGAGAACACGGCTTATGCCTTGAATGTGTAGCCATACTTGGCATTGGCACCAAGCTCCTCCTCAATACGGAGCAACTCGTTGTACTTGGCCAATCGCTCCGACCTGCAGGGCGCACCAGTCTTGATCTGGCCAGAGCCAAGACCAACGACCAAGTCAGCAATGAAGGTATCTTCAGTCTCGCCGGAGCGGTGGGAGCACATGACACCCCAGCCCGCAGCGACGGAGTCGTTGGCAGCCTTGATGGCCTCGGTGATGCTTCCAATCTGGTTGATCTTGAGCAACAAGGCAGTGCATGCCTTCTTCTCGATGGCAGTCTCGATACGCTTGGGGTTTGTCACTGTCAAGTCATCACCGACAATCTGAGCGGTGGTCTGGGCAGTGAGCCCGACCCAACCCTCCCAGTCATCCTGGTCGAAGGGATCCTCAATGGAAACGATCGGGTACTTCTTGCAAAGGGAGAGGTACTCATCAGCGAGCTGAGCACTTGTAATCCACTTGCTCTTGTCACTGTCGGGGTTCTTGAAGTCAAGGTCGTACTTGCCGTCCTTGTAGAACTCGGACGAAGCCACGTCCATAGCAATCTTGATGCTGTCAATGTAGCCAGCCGTGTCGACGGCAGCCATGATGAGGTCAAGCGCTTCTTCAGCAGAACCGATATCCGGTGCGACACCACCTTCGTCACCGACATTGCCTGCAGACTGGCCGTACTTCTTTTTCGTGAGGGTCTTGAGGATTGCGTAGACTTCAGCACCTTGACGCATAGCCTCAGAGAACGAAGCAGCGCCGACGGGAAGAATCATGAATTCCTGGAAGGCGAGTGCACCACCGGCGTGAGAACCACCGTTGATGACATTGAATGCAGGCACAGGCAATGTGTACTTGCCGTCCTTCGGGATAGTACCGGCAATCTCTGCAATGTGCTTCCAGAGAGGAATTTTCTTCTCTGCAGCAGCAGCCCTGCAGACAGCCATAGACACGCCGAGAATGGCATTGGCACCGAGCTCAGACTTGTTCGTGGTACCATCGAGTTCATTGAGGAAGTTATCAACGGCAGTCTGGTCCTTGATGTCGAGACCAGCCTTGATGAGTGCAGGAGCAATCTTGTCGTTGATGTTGGACACGGCCTGTGTCACACCCTTGCCAGCCCATTTGGACTTGTCACCATCACGGAGCTCAAGAGCCTCGTGGACACCGGTAGAGGCGCCTATATACAGTCAGTATTTGGGTCTAAGATAGGTAGATAAGGAGTGACTGACCTGAAGGCACAGCAGCACGGTGGAGTCCAGTCTCGGTGATGAGATCGACTTCGACAGTCGGGTTGCCACGAGAGTCGTAGATGCTGCGAGCGTGAATCTTCTGGATAGTCATGGTTGCAGAGGTAGATTATGTCTTGTCTCGATCTTCGTCCTCATCCTTCCGATTGCTGGGTGTTGAGGATTTGGGGCCAGTCACAAAGTCGACATCTAATATCACTGACAGTATCACAGAGTGAATGGACATACCTAGCGAGTGCTCTACTCTACTCCTCCATCTCCTCGTCATCCGCCTCTGCTGCTTGTTTGGCAGTTGCATTCACCTGCTGCAGCTCGTCACCCTCCAAGATCACCCACTTGCCCTTATTCTGCGGGCCCATCGAGTCATCCAGGCAGATATAACCAAGCTCAAGTTCAAAGTCCTTGTCCTTGGCCTCATCATGCACCTGATGCACAATCCGCGCAGCTGCAGCAATCGCATCTTGAGCTGACAATGTAACGAAATCCAGCTTCTCAAGCTCATTTTTGGCAAGTTGCTTGCCTTTACCTGTCGCACATGCGTGATAGCCGTAGTATGCGCCAGAAGGCTCAATCAAGTACAAGCCTGTGCCATCATCTTCATCGGCACCACCCACAATAGCCGCCATACCAAACGGACGCACACTAGAGTAGAGTGTGTAGGCCTGTACATACTGACCCATACGATCAGCCAGAGCCGGTACACCAATGGGCAACTTATACGTTGAGCGCCAATTAGCCGCTTCATCCCTGCACCTGCCTGCAAAGTGTTTTCCATCAGGTATAAGACCAGAAGATGCCACGCCGATATGACGGTCCACCGTGGCCATACGTCTATTCTTTCCTGGAAGCAGTAACTTTGAGGTGATGAGTTTCTCTAGCGCAATCACAACGCATGTAGGTGTCTTGATACCGAGTGTCGTACCGGCGGATTCGACTGCTTTTGCGGCATACTCGACTTGAAAAACACGACCATCAGGTGAGAAAGTCGAGTTGGACAAATCATAGCCTGTGCCGATGGAAGTCATGGCTGTGTAGACTAGAAGGCGGTCGTTGCTGCGTGACGCGTCCAAGTCTCTCGTGGTCGTCGTCGAAGCTGAGTCGATTCAGATGGAAGGACGGAGATTTCGCCTGGTAAGCTGCAAGTGCAAGGCTCTCTTCATGTTCCAGGCAGGTTTGGGCGAGGCTAGCCTGAGGTAGCCTGCAAGATCACGAACTTACGTATCCTTGTGAGTGCTTGCGCCAACAGCCAGACTTGTGAATAGATTTGTCCGTATCGATTCGTCAAGAAGGTGAACATACAGACTCAATTCTTAGTAGTCTATAGCCTCGCTACAATGCTATCAATCACGAGGATGCAGAGACTGGATCGATGGTCGTTCCACTCTTCACTTCAGCCCATCCAATCAGCCGCCAGTGCTTCTCAATCCGCCGACTCAAGGCAATCTTCTCGCCATTCTCCGTACACGCAGGAGCAGTGAGAACAATCTTGGCTAAATCAGCCTTGACACCCATCACTTTACCACCCACGGCAGTCGATCCAATATTAACCATCAGCACCTCGCCTTTGGTAAGCTTGCTGACTTTTGTGGTTTTGCCCTTTTCATCCGACTTGACACCAAGCAGTCTGCGGAGCAAAAAGTAGTTGATCTCAAGCTCAATGTAGATGCTGGGCAAGTTGCCCTTCGCACCGAGTACTTGTCCGACAAGCCGGTCTGCACGGCACAGCGTTGGGTCAATCCTGGTACCGACACCGATCAGACCACCTGGCACAGCATACGTCAGGTTATTGTTCTCTGCGAAAAGCGACACAACGCGAGACAAGATGGGCACGCAACGAATCTTACCCTCGCTGTCCTTTGAGACAATACCAGGTCGCACCTCAATCTCATCACCAACCTTGATGACACCCGTCAAGATGGAACCACCAGCAACACCACCTTTGAGGTCATCGATTTCTGCACCAGGCTTGTTGACATCGAATGAACGAATGACAATCAGACGTGGCGAAGCACTGTAGTCACGCACAGGAACAGGGACATTCTTGACAATGTACTCGAGGACGGCATCAATGTTGTACTTGAGCTGTGCTGAGATGGGAACAATAGGCGATTGATCCGCAACGGTGCCTTTGATAAATTTCTGAATGGTACCGTAGTGCTCTTCAGCAGCAGCTTCACGCATCAAGTCTACCTTGTTCTGCAAGATGATGATGTGCTTGAGCTTCATAATCTCAATGGCAGCCAAATGCTCTGATGTTTGCGGTTGCGGGCATGGCTCATTTCCAGCAATCAGCAAAAGTGCAGCATCCATGACTGCAGCTCCGTTCAGCATGGTACTCATGAGAATGTCGTGACCCGGACAATCAACAAAAGAGACGTGACGAATCAGCTTCATTGTGCCGCCACAACCGAATCGCTCACAGGGAGGATCCAATGGGTGATCCGACTTGTAGGACTTGTAGCAGCCTGGTCGCGGGCATGCTTCATTGTCGCATTTATAGATCTTTGCATTGGCATAACCCAGCTTGATGGTGATGTTACGCTCTAGCTCGTTTCTGAAGCGGACAGTGTGCACGCCAGAGATGGCCTTGACCACAGTCGATTTACCGTGCGCGACATGGCCGATTGTGCCGAGATTGATGGTGGCCTGGTTCTGCAGAGTCTCAATAGAGAGGGCCGTGAGCTTTGTGACATCTATCTCAGTGTCTGCCATCGCTGCAGGACTCAAGTCGGACCTCTTGGGAGACGCGGTCGTTTTGTCCTTTCAGAACTTGTCGCTCGCTCGTCTCAAACCGCGAGAAATTTTGGGACTCGCACGTGAGAGCCAGCCAGGGTTAGTTCACGCTCGACTTGCTGAGTCTTGCTCTACATGTCCCTGCTCACCGTCTATCTATCTAAGCAGAAGGTCTCTCCCCACGATCTTAATGAATGGTATGCCACCGATCTATGTGAAAGACGACAGCGCATAGTCTCCGGACTTGCTGGGCGGCCTCTAAAAATCAAAGACCTCCCTAAGTCAATAGCGGGTGCTCCTAGATGCCCTAAGAGCTGAGGAACTGCTGTGCTGCAGCCTGCATAATAACTAGCTTCAGGGCGTCTTTGAGCCTTAGGGCGCACAGATAAAGCTGAGGCCATGTCGCTGCTGATGTTCAGCTCCCTCAGGGGACTTTGATCTGTGACTAGAACTACGTCACGATCGGGTGGGATCTATCGAATTTGCCGACAACTTTAGCAAGTGAAGGTTGTGACGTCTTGCTTAAAGCTTGCTATAGTGCCATTGCTGAAACTAAGCTGGGTCTGTGTTGAGCGCTTACATGACATCTATACACGACCGTTTCAGACAACCTTTATCATAGCCGACATATGTCAGCTTCTTCGTGGTGCATGTTGGAGGAGATGCAGCATTGTCAAGTCTCAGTCTTGAACCGGTGTGCAGCGTGCACATGAAGTCAACCCGCTAGATCTACGGCCCGGGTAGGGTCTACCTATTTTGTCCGCGACGGGATCTCGGCTGGCTTGCCCTTCAAAGATCTGAGATCTGGGCTGATTCTGACGTATGCATTCAGGATCTGCCGACAACTCTAAAAAGGCAAGCTTCAGCTGTAACCTCAATCAAGACAGACTGCTGCCATTATCTTCTCAACAGATGGCCTCTGATTCCAGGTCTAGCACTGAAGAGAAGCCTGGACGCAAGATCAATACAAAGGAGCCAGCACCATCAGATGGTCATGGCGGCGCCATCTTGCGCGACAGTGCTTTCGGCTTGATTGCGCGCAACATTGGTCTTCGCAAGCTGTTTCCATACAACGACGAGCGTCCTGAGAAGCATGAGTACTACAAGCATGCATATGCCCAAGACCGGCACGAGAAGATGAAGCATGACGTCATTGAACGCAATCAGGAGGAAGAACAGTCATGGCGTCGAGAGAACCCACAAGATGCAGCTAGTGAAGACCGTCGCGTTGCTCGGGGGCTACGCACAAGGAGCTCGTCCGCGGAAGATGCAGCAACACTGGCCGACGAAGCGCCATTGGCTCAGGATCGCATCAAGCCAGGAGCAGAGCTGACAGATGACGACGACACTTCATCCCAGGGTCCCCTTGAACACCGCCCGGCTCATCACGACACAGAGCGAGGCAAGGATGTCAACCTCGTCACATTTGAGGAGAATGACCCAGAGAATCCGCTCAACTGGTCGACTGGCAAAAAGAGCTTCGTTACAGCCATGCTTTGTCTTCTCACGATCTCCATCTATATGGGATCAGCCATCTACTCGCCTGGTGTGAAGTCGGTCATGTCTGACTTCACCGTCAACTCTGCTGTTGGTGTGTTGCCCCTCAGTTCCTTCGTTCTTGGTTATGGTCTGGGACCTGTACTTTGGGCTCCCATGAGTGAAGTTCCTGTTATTGGTCGAAACCCGGTCTACATTGGCACGCTCATTGTGTTTGTTGCGCTGCAAGTGCCCACTGCGCTTGCACCCAACATCGGCTCGCTCATTGTCACACGATTCCTCGGTGGCTTCTTTGGAAGTCCGGTCCTTGCCACAGGTGGTGCCAGTATTGGTGACATGTTTATGCCAAAGTATCGCGCAACACCCATTGCCATCTTTGGTGCTGCAGCTGTGTGTGGCCCATCTCTTGGTCCAATGCTTGGCGGGTTCATCGTGGATTGGGGGACCTCGTGGCGATGGACGATTTGGGAATTGCTTTGGCTTTCTGGTTTTGGTCTTGCTGTCCTATTCTTCTTCCTGCCCGAGACTTCTGGTGACTGTATCCTGCTTTGGAAGGCAAAGCGCTTGAGAAAGCTGACCGGCAACAACAACTTGCAATCTGAGGGAGAAATCAAGCAGAAGCAAATGACCTTTAGCCAAGTGGCTAGTATGTCGCTTCTCCAACCCATCACATTGACCGTCAGGGATCCCATGGTCTTCTTGCTCGGTCTGTACATCTCCATTGTGTATGGAATTCTTTACGTCTTTTTGGAATCATTCCCGATTGTCTTCGGCGAGATGTACGGCTTCAACAATGGAGAGGTCGGCTTGACCTTCCTTGGATTGTTTGTGGGTGCGGTCCTCGCTATTATCGGGTATGAGATTTACGTCGTCAAGAAACTCCACAAGGAGTTCGACAACTCGCCAGATGGTACAATCGAGCCCGAACGACGTCTTGTTGTTGCCATGGTAGGCTGTTTTGGACCTCCTATCTGTCTCTTCTGGTTTGCTTGGAC
This sequence comes from Protomyces pachydermus, assembly GCA_003717275.1. Lineage (NCBI taxonomy): Eukaryota > Fungi > Ascomycota > Taphrinomycetes > Taphrinales > Protomycetaceae > Protomyces > Protomyces pachydermus. The sequence goes on along the minus strand of QXDU01000033.1, from coordinate 295,233 downwards.
GGCCAATCCGCGTTTCCACTGGGCCATCTCTGTGGCATCGACCGTGTTTTACGGCGCAGGTACAATCCTCCTCTTTCAGGCGATTCTCAACTTCATCAACGACTATGGTGGCAAGCGTGCCGCATCGCTGTTGGCAGGTAATGATATGATGCGAAGTTCGTTTGCTTGTGGTTTCCCGGTTTTTGCAGGTGCCATGATGCGTAACTTGGGCATCGGCAGAGCCAATACGGTTCTCGGAGGACTTTCTGTGGCGATGATACCCTTGCCCTTTTTGTTCTTCAAATTCGGCAAGCGTCTGAGACGGCAGTAGCGAATGAGCATGTGTACTTGTACAAGACGTAATGAATATCTAATCTAGTACGCTTTTGAATGTCACAGATCACCGGATGCGTAGCGCTCCATCACCTGCGAGGTATACGGAATTCTGTGCAGCAATGCAAGGAAAAGTATGCATAGAAAATTAGGAAATATGAACGGGATGCGATTCTGCGCCTTCTACGCCTTCTACGCGTCAATCACAGCGATCAAATCGCCAGAATTGACAGAGTCACCTTGTGAGACTGTAATCTCGCTCACCTTGCCAGAGATAGGAGCCGACATAACGAGCTCAAGTTTCATGGCAGACAAGACACCCAGAATATCACCCTTCTTGACCTCTGCGCCTTGCTTGACGCGCACCTCCACCACAACACCCGACATGGGTGCACCGACCTGGCCAGACTTGGAGCCATCTGCCTTCTTTCGCGTGACGGTCTGCACGGCAGCCTTCTTGTCCTCGACGGTGATGGGTCTTGTTTCACCATTGAACTCAAAGTAAACCTCGCGTGTACCCGTCTTGTCGCTTACAGGACCCACAGCCAGCAACTTGATGATGAAGGTCTTTCCCTTCTCGACATTGACGTAGATCTCTTCGTTGATCTCAGGCTTGGCGAGGAAGAAACGTGTTGGCAAGACAGACAAGTCACCATACTTGGCCAAGAAGGCACGGTAGTCCTTGTAGACACCTGGGAATTGCGTGTACGAGGCAACATCCGTGTCACCTGCAGTACCATACTCCTTTGCTAAGTCTGAGCGAATTTGTTCGAGATCAGCAGGGGGTAGATGTTTGCCTGCACGGTCTGTAAGAGGCTCGCGCTGGCCCTTGAGAACATGCGTCCTGAATGGTTCGGGAAATCCACCGTAAGGCTGACCCATCAAGCCCTGGAAAAAGTCGAGCACGGACGCCGGGAAGTCGAGGTCCTGGGCACGATCAATCGTGTCTTGGTAGGAAAGCTTGTTTTGCACCATGAATTGTGCGAGATCACCCACGACTTTGGAGGTGGGCGTCACTTTAACGATATCACCCAGCAGAGCATTGGCTTGCACATAGGCCTTCTTGGTCTCCTTCCATTGGGTGCCAAGGCCCAATTGTGTTGCCTGGAATCGCAAGTTGGTCAGCTGTCCACCAGGAATCTCGTGGTCGTACACCTCAGGATCAGGACCCTTCATGTCACTGTCAAAGGGCGAGTAGAGCAGACGCAGCTGCGACCAATACTCATCGAGCGCCTTGACGGCGGAAGCATCCAATTTCGGACCAAGTCCTGAGCCGTCCATGGAAGCCATGTATGCACCGATCGACGGCTGGGACGTCATACCAGACATACTGTCTGAACAGACATCAATGGCATCAGCACCTGCTTTCGCGCATGCAACCATCGAAGCAACACCTGTACCGGCAGAGTCATGCGTGTGTACGTGAATTGGCAAATCTGGGTACTTCTTCCTGATGGCTGTGATCAAGGTGGTTGCAGCCTGAGGCTTGAGAACACCAGCCATGTCCTTGATACCGAGTACATGTCCGCCCATGGCAACAATTTCGTCCACGAGGGAGAGATAGTAATCCAGGTTGTACTTCTTCTTTGGGTTGAGCATGTCACCAGAGATACATACAGTGGCTTCAGCGACACCACCGGCCTTCTTGACGGCATCCACACCGAGTTTCAAGTTTTCAACATCGTTGAGCGCGTCAAAGACACGGAAAATATCGACACCATTCTTCTTTGCCTGCTCACAAAAGAAGTAAATGGCATTATCTGGCAATGAGCTGTATGCAAGACCGTTCGCACCACGCAACAACATTTGGAAGGGAATGTTAGGCACGGCCTTACGAAGCTTTCGCAATCGGTCCCAGGGGTCTTCATACAAGAAACGCATAGCAACGTCGAATGTAGCACCACCCCAACATTCCAGAGCATAGGCGTTTGAGAGAGCATACGATGTTTGCGGTGCAATATTGAGCAAGTCGAGTGTTCGCACACGCGTTGCAAGCAAAGACTGGTGAGCATCACGCCAGGTGGTGTCCATGATGAGTGTTCCTTCATTCGCACGCACAGCCTTGGCAAATCCTTCGGGACCTTGCTCGAGCAAGATCTTGCGCCAGCCTTGTTCGCATGGTTTGGCCAAGTCGACTTCTTGTTGGGAGTTTGGCTCGTAGATAGTTGGCAAGATAATTTCACCCTTGAGCAAAGGCTCACCAATTTGCCCAACAATCTGTGAACCATTCACGCACAGGTCGGCGAGGTACGAGAGCATGCGTGTAGCACGGTCAGCAGACTTGTAGAGCTGGAAGAGCTCTGGAGTATCATCGATGAAAGTTGTCCAGTACTTTGCAGTTTGGAAGGTTGGGTGCATGACCAATCGAAGCAAGAAGGGGATGTTTGTCTTGAGACCACGAATGCGGAACTCGATCAGGGCACGAAGCACCTTGCGGCGCGTGATTTCGTAGGTTGAGCCAGAGCACGAGCACTTGACCAGCATGCTGTCGTAGTGCGGGGAGATGACTGCACCTGCGAACCCGTTACCACCGTCAAGACGCACACCATTTCCACCAGCAGAGCGGTACACTTCGATTCTGCCTGTATCAGGTGCAAATTGCATGCCTGGATCTTCCGTAGTGATGCGACACTGGATGGCAAATCCACGCACGGTAATCTTCTCCTGCGAGAGGCCCAGTCGAGAGAGGGTCGCACCGCCGGCAATTTGAATTTGAGCACCAACAATGTCGATGCCCGTAATCTCTTCAGTGATGGTATGTTCGACCTGAATACGCGGGTTGATTTCGATAAAGTAGTGTCGGCCTTGAGCATCGACCAAGAACTCGGCAGTACCTGCATTGCGGTAGTTGACTTCACGAGCGAGCTTGATGGCATCATCCAAGATAGCCTGCCTGAGCTTTGGGTCTAGATCCTTGGCTGGAGCGACTTCAACGACTTTTTGGTGACGACGCTGAACTGAACAGTCACGCTCGTACAAGTGGATACAGTTGCCAATACCATCTGCAAGAAGCTGCACTTCAATGTGCTTGGGTCGTTCCAGGAAACGCTCAAGGAAGCAGGTGCCGTCACCAAAGGCAGACTTGGCCTCGGATGTAGCACGTTCAAAGGCAGACTCAAACTCGTCTTGCTTGCGAACAACGCGCATACCACGACCGCCACCGCCCATAGCGGCCTTGATGATGACCGGGAAGCCGTACTTTTCAACAAAGTCTTTCGCTTCGCCGATGTTTTCGATAGCACCCTCCGTGCCAGGCACTACGGGCACACCCACACGAATAGCAACTTCACGCGCTTTTGTCTTATCACCGAGAGAGTCAATGGTCTCTGGGGTAGGGCCGATCCAAATGATGCCCGCGGCTTCAACTTTACGAGCAAAAGAAGCATTCTCAGACAAGAATCCATAGCCTGGGTGGATCATGGTAACGCCTTTTGCAACGGCAATACGCACAATCTCGTCTTGAGCGAGATAAGCTGCAACGGGTGTGTACTCGCCCACCGCACCAATGACATATGCCTCATCAGCCTCTTTTTTGTTAGCTGATGCTTCGTTTACCGACTAACTTACTTTGCCTGTGCATGGAAAGCCTGTCCTCATGCGAGTAGATGGCTACAGTGTGCATGCCCAGTTCATGGGCCGTCCTAAAGATTCGCACAGCAATCTCCGACCTGTTTGCAACGAGCAACTTGTGTGGCTTCTCTGCAGAGATGCTCGAGTGTCGCCGGATCTGTCGAGAAGTGGTTAGTTTATGCTGTTTTGAAGCTTATCTGTTGAGTGGCATACGTGCTTGATGGCGACCTGATTGGACTGGTCATCAATGTTGTCGTCGAATGCGTCTTCGTCGTAGTTTGCCGACATGACTGCTGCGGCCTCTCTGTCTGTCTCTTGTCTCTCTTGGTCACTCGAGGCAGGCAGATGTGTCTCTATCTACGCCTGCTGGTGCTGAGGTTGAGTTGGTGATCCGCTTGCCCGACCGTTGCGGAGTCGAAGCTGAGATAACAAACAACCAATCACAGCAGCACGCCCCCTCTCCCAGCATAAGGCCGAGAGCGACAGGGGCCAGGTCAGGGAGGTCAGTCTGAGGTACTGGATAGCTATAGGAGTAGTCGTGTACTAGCGAGAGACCCAGGGTAGGATTCTAGTGGTGAAACAGGCGAAGACCAGTATCGCTGTACACCATGCCTAGGGAATCGGCAGCCTCAATCACTGCACCATCCATCACGGACCCCATCGGCGCACTCACATACTGCACGCCAGACTGTCCAAGTCTAAAGACATTGTCCGGGAAGGGGAAGAAGGCATCTGACGAACAGGCCACTTGATCAAGCCTCTTTGCAAATTCACTGCGCTCCTCCTCCGTCAAAAAGGCAGGCACCTCCTCAAACTTGCTCTCCCAAGAGTCCCGCTCAGGGCCAGAGGCAGGCACTTTGCCCGTCACAAACAAGTCAATGGCATTGGCCTTGTCGGCACGCTTCGCAGCTTTGCTAAATTTGAGGCTCAGGACGCGTGGGTGGTGTCGCAACCACCAGTTATCCGCCTTTTCACCAGCCAAACGCGTGCAGTGGATACGCGATTGCTGACCAGCACCAAGACCAATCACCATTCCTTTACGTGCATAGCACACAGAGTTAGATTGCGTGTACTTGACAGCGATAGTAGCGACTGCCATATCCCGCTTGCCTTCCTCTGGAAGTTCCTTGTTTTGTGAGACAATCTTGTTGAAGGTTGTTGCTGCTGAGAGTTTGGCATCGTTGCGTCGTTGTTGAAGAGAGATACCATACACTTGACGCGTCTCAACGGCCGGTGGCACATAGTCGGCATCCATCTGTAGCACACAGTACTTACCACCCTTCTTCTTTTGCAAGATTTCAAGGGCTTCAGGCGAGTAGCCAGGTGCAATGATACCGTCCGACACTTCCCTGTTGATGATGCGTGCAGTGATAGCATCACACTCATCAGAAAGTGCGATAAAGTCGCCAAAGGAAGACATGCGGTCTGCGCCTCGTGCACGCGCATAAGCGCATGCAAGGAGTGACATGTCCTTCAAGTCAGACACACCATACACAATCTTTTCATCATCCGTCAATTCAACGCCCACCGCTGCACCAGCGGGTGAGACATGCTTGAAGGATGCCGCTGCAGGGAGGTCCAACCCTTCCTTGAGCTCTTTAACGAGCGGCCAAGCATTCAAAGCATCAAGCAGATTGATGTAGCCGGGTGAGCCCGAAAGCACCTTGAATGGCAGTTTCTCATCCTTGACAAATGCTTGAGCTGGAATCTGGTGTGGATTGGCACCATATCGCAAGGTGAGCTGCTTGCCGCCTGAACCAGCATACTGCTTGCGGAAGTAATCACTGATGGCCTCATCATAACTGGCTGTTTGCGTGAATGCCTTGAGAGCGAGCAACTTGCGCTCCTCCTCCGTAATCTTACCCTGTTCAAGGGATTCCAGGAATTGATGGTAGTCGGCGGGATCGCTCAGAATGGAGACGCGAGCATGGTTCTTGGCTGCTGCACGCAAGAGCGTCACACCTCCAATATCGATCTCCTCCACAGCCTCGGCAATCGTCACTGCAGGTTTCGCAATGGTTTGAGCGAATGGGTAGAGGTTACAAACAACCACATCAATCTTGCTGATATTGTGGCTTGCGAGATCTTGCTCATCGCGCTCAATATCTTGAGCGAGGATACCGCCGTGTACTGCTGGATGTAATGTCTTGACACGACCGCCGAGCATCTCTGGCGCATTCGTGATGCTACTCACATCTTCAATCGGGAAGCCTGCTTCACGGATCATTTTGGCAGTGCCGCCAGAACCGAGCAGCTTGACGCCATTGGAGATGAGGCCTTTCGCGAGGTCCAAAAGACCAGTCTTATCATAGACGGAGAGAAGAGCGATACGCTGGGTCGACATGGCTATACGTTGCTTGCCTGCTTGGCCGTCTCTTCATCTCCGTCGAAAACTTTTTTGCAGATTGCGCAAGACAGCAAACAAGACACTACAAAGTTGTAGAAGGAGTAGATGAGCTTTGATCTATGGAGATGCTAGATGATTGCATCTGGTAGTAAAGCATTCTTCTCCCATGCTTCCTCAGAAAGGAGATCTCTTTCGTAAAGTGTGTTGACGTCCTCCTCATGCTTGTCTATAAACATACAGTCTTGTCATCTTCAACGTGCGAAGTTTTGTGTGTGTCTCTTCTTCATGCTTCTTTCCTCTATTCACAGTCCTCTCTTCTCGATTTGCATGCGTGAATGCAAGGGTGAAAGAGCACAAGGACCAGTCTAGAACGCGCCAAGATGTCGGAAAGAGAAAAAAGCCAAAAAAGCAGAAACAGATCTAATCGCTGGGGTCGTTTCGCCGTCAAAAGCATAAATTGTAGGTCGTCAAGTCGTTAAAAGAGATAAGAAGTTCCATTTGGTGTTGGGACCTTCTGTTGTCTCCATGGGGAGAAAGCGTTGTTTTGTTGGTTGCAGGTTGATGAAAGCAAAAGAAAAGATGAACGGAAAGAAGCGCAAGATGAGGAAAGCATGCGAACTCACCACCAGGAAGAGCCACCGCCGCCGCCACCACCACCGCCGCCGTAAGACGAACCGCCACCACCGCCGTAGCCACCGCCGCCGTAAGACGAACCGCCGTAGCCGCCTGACGAGGCACCGTAGCCAGGGTTGCGACGCACGTCACGAGAGCCCGAAGACCCACCACGACCACGGCCGCCACCGCCGCCGCCACGACCACGACCACCGCCGAAGCCTCCGGCTTCACGAGCAATAGCCTCAAGGAAAGCAGGCACTTCTTGTTTCGCTTCTTTGAGCAAATCGAGCATGTCCCTAACAATACCACGGTTGCCGCGGTTGAAGAAGGCAACAGTATTTCCCGTGTTACCAGCACGACCCGTTCGACCGATACGGTGGACGTAGTCGTCAATGTCAGAAGGCAGGTCATAGTTCACGACCATAGTGACGTTTGGAATGTCAAGACCACGCGCAGCAACGGCCGTAGCAACCATGATGGGGGTCCTGCCTGTCCTGAACATCTCAAGTGCACGTTCACGCTCGCGCTGGGTACGGTCACCGTGGATTGAGGTTGCTGGGAAATTGCTCTGGAGCAAAAAGTCGGATAGAGCATCTGCCATGCGTTTTGTCTCAACGAAAATGAGGGTAAGACCATTGGGAGGCAGGGTGTGCAGGATATCCAAGAGCACAGAACGCTTGTCAGGGTCTTCAACATACTCGACAGTTTGAGTGATGTTCTCTGAAGTGGAGCCAACACGACCAACAGACAAGAAGACGTAGTCCTTCAAAAAGTCGCGAGCAAGCATCTGGATGTCTCGGGGGAAGGTGGCGGAGAACATGAGTGTTTGACGGTCATTGACGCCAGGCATGTCTTCTTGCTCGACAATACGCCTGATTTGAGGTTCGAAACCCATGTCCAGCATGCGGTCAGCTTCGTCAAGCACGAGAAATTTGATAGCAGCAAGCGAGATGCGACCACGCTCGAGCAAGTCAACAAGACGTCCAGGTGTGGCAGTGAGCAAGTCACAGCCACGCTCAATGTTGCGCAACTGCGAACCAATGTCGGCACCACCGTACACGACTTGAGGCTTCACCCATGATCGGTAAGCAAATTTGCGTGTTTCATCGTGAATCTGCATGGCGAGCTCACGAGTAGGAGCCAAGATGAGCGCAGTGGGGTATGCCTTGCGGTTGCGTCCGTACGAACGCATAGCTTCCGACTGAGCAGCGTTGGTTTGAGGAGGAGAAGGACCAACGGTGAATGCCTGAGACAGGATGGGGAAGAGGAAACCACCAGTCTTGCCGGAACCAGTCTGAGCACAAGCCATAAGATCACGACCACCTGCGACAATAGGGATGGAGTACTTCTGCACCGGTGTTGGCACTTTGTAACCGGAGAGCTCGATGTTTTGCACGAGGTGAGCGTCCAAGGGAGGTGACGTGAATTGCGTCACTGGCTCAGGCACGTTGTCGCCAGATGCCTCGACGGGGATGTCGTCGTACTTTTCAAAGTTGATGCCTGAGGACTGGTGGTGTCCAGTCTCGTTGGTTTGGGGGTAGAGCTCGTTCTCGAGACGCTGGTTAGGTTGTCCGATGATGTGCTTGCCATCCTTCCAGGATCCTTCGCCAGGTCCACTGCCACCGCCGCCATAGCCACTGCTGTTACCACCGTAGCCTCCACTGCTGCCGCCGTAGCCACCGCTTGAGCGAGTTGAATCAAAGTCACGTCGGGGAGGACCACGGCTGTAGCCACCAGAGTCACGTCCAGTCTCCCAAGAAGAACCCATAGCAGGTCGCGGTGCAAATGAAGGTGCGTTTGAGTTCCAATTGCCGCCGCCAGCGCCGTTGCTGGCTGCGGGAGGTCGTGCGCCGCCGCCTTGACGCACGTGAGGGGGCACGTAGGCTGCTTTCTGAGGGGGTGCGCCGTTGGGTCTTGCTGAACCGTTCAAGCCCATCTGCCCCATGGAAGAGGTGAGGCTGTCGGGTCCTACATTGTTGCTGTCTCCAGTCATTAAGAGTTGAGTTTTTGTGTGGGTGATGGGGGGGAGGGTTGGTGAGCGGTCGCTGCTGCTTTCTTTCTTTCTTTTTCCTGTCGCGTCCGCAGAGAAATTTTCATTCTTCGCACGGCCACAGGGGACGAGTCACAAATGGCAGCAGGCAGAGAATTGAAAATGGACACAATCCCAATAGATGCTTCTATCGGATGAACACAGCTGCATGCCATGTCGCCCTCCTCAGGTGCATGTACCAGGAAGATGAACTCGCTATTCTGCCGGAGGATCTCACTTTGCTTCATCAGCTCGAGCAGCTAGACCACCTGGCCGATGCACTTGTTGCTCAACTGCATCTAAAGCGGACACTGGACGCACGGCTTATGGTTAAGATTGACGAGGAGCATACTCTCACACTCCTTGTCAAGTATGCATTCTTTCCTGCATCTGAAGAGGAAGGCCCTACTATAAGTCTGATAAGGCCGACCTTTCTCTCGAGGCTGGAGTTTGAAAAGCTCTCTGCAGGCCTACCCTCTGGCGGAGATGTCCTCGCCAGTGCCTCTCAGTATCTCCTTGATGAAGCACCTCGCCTCGTTGCCCGAGATGAGACGGAGTCTCGGGAAGAAGCAGCCACAAATGATGCACTGGCGCGCATCTGGTTCTACCTGCCATCCCTGTCCACACGCTCTAAACGACTCGACATGTGTCGACTTGCTCCACATTACAACCTCACTGGTTTTGTTCTCGCAGGCAAGCCAGGCGTCTTGTGTCTCGAAGGCACGCCGCGACAAGCTCAAGCCTATATGGCAGACATCAAGTGCAACTCATGGGCAGATATCCCTAGTTTTCAAAAGAAGATCACGGAACGCTTGAGGGAAGATAATATCGATGCACGTCGCTTTCAAGACATGGCGGAGATCACGGATGCTATTGCTCAGCACGGACAACGTGGTAATCGTGGCGATCTGGGACAAGTGGAAGCTTTTCTCAAGGAGCGTGATCTTGGGCATGTCTTTGGGTTTGTATTTATGCAGCAATTGTGAGAGCCTTTTCATACAAGCTTTGATACGCGCCAGTGTTCGTGTCTTGAGTACAAATCATTCGCCCTGAGCCGTCAAGATCAAGGTACGCTGATGCGGACTCTCTCGAAACTCGCAAAGCATGATATCCTGCCAAGTGCCAAGCTGCAACTTGCCCTCTGAAATGGGAATCGTCAAGCTAACACCAAACAGCGATGACTGAATATGTGCCGGTTCATCATCTCTGCCCTCATCATGGTGTCTATACAGCTCCGTGCCAGACTTGGATGTGTCTTGCGGAACGATGCGATCCATTGCATCCCGCAGATCAGCTCGAGAATCAGGATCGTAGTTCTCATTGATTGTCAGACCACAACTCGTGTGTTGGCAAAAGACATGTAGCACGCCAATTTGAAGCTGTTTAATCGCAGGCAGCGCTTTCAGTATATCTGGTGTGATGATATAGACACCCTTGGCGCGTCTTGGCAGTGCCAGCTTTGCTTGATGCCAGGCCATGTTTTGTTAATGGATGGTTGTCAGAAGGGATTGGGGTGACGTCGTGTCCGTTTCAGGAACGGCAAGACCAGGACATATTCACACACTTATCGCTATGAGCTTCACAGCATGACGGATGAAATGACCAAAATCAAGCTGATACAGTTCTGGAACTTGCACTTCGCTGACAGCCATTCTGATATGATCTACTCGAGCCCATACTCTGGCTTACGAACAGCAAGAGGCTCACCAGTCCCCGAATAGCTTCGACCAGCTTCCAAAATAGACGATCCTGCAAGTCCGCTGCCGCTCTCGGCATCAGAAGCATACACACACGCCAACATCGCCACGAGGGACAATGCAATCCTACCATAATTCAAGTCGCGAATCTCTCCGATTCTTCGAGCTCCCTCAGCGCCATCATCCTTCTCATACTGCTCTTGGCGTTCATTGAGTAGCCGCTGCATGTCTTTATTACGAGGAACAATTGGCGCTTGCAAGATAATCATGGCCGCAGTTGCAGCAGCGGCAACACCAAAGCCACGCTGACCTTGAATTGTCCGTGCAAGGTAACCATTCACGCCCAAGCTCACCACCGTTGCAATGGCAATTGGACTCAAGAGCTTCGCAGCAGACTCAATCAGACCATTAAAACAAGCGATTTTGGCATTCGTTGATGTCTTTGCTGCAATGAGACTAGGCATGACTGCGAATCCTGCCCAGCATGTCGAGCCAACTAAAAGACCACATGTGACTGTTGAGAAGGAACGTGCGTAAAAGAATTCAGACATTGTTGGAGTGTCGTGAACGTCAACCTTCAACCATCGATCAAGAGGTCTGATGTCATGGTTTGCGGGGCCTTTTTTAGACGCAGTCACGAAAATTCAGTAGTCCTCTTCGGTAAGCCTCCCTGTAGCTGGGCAAGAGTCATGTTGATTGTCTCATCGATTGTTGGCTTTTCCAGTGATTGCTGCTCGAATGGTGAGATCCAGTAATCAAAGAGGTCTTCAGGCTTGACGTGCTCGAGCTTTGGATCCTGCTTCAATGCAAACGGAATGCCTCGTTCACCGCCAAAGACAAAGAGGAGATGCTTCGCTTTTGGTAGAGAGGCAGCACAGGTTGCTGCTGTGCCGCTCGCTGATGTGTCAACGCCAATTGTTGCATTGTATCCACCATCTAGATCGCATCCGATAATCACATCCGAAAGACTGGATGCCTGTCGTACTTGATAGCCCCAATAGCAGCCAAGTACCATAACAGGTTTTCTTGGACTGACTTGGCGCCAGTGTGCACCATCTAGCTCAACAGTGAGGGACTTGTTTGGAAAATCGGTTCCAAGCACTTCGATATGCTTGCCACTCGGATCGTCACTCGAACCAGCCGTGACTCTTGCTGGATTGCTTAAAGTGCCTATAGAGTCCTTGTCAATGAAGACTTGCTTGAATCTTTTGCCAAGTTGACGATCGGATCCATGATGAGGCGCGCGGAATGGCTTGAGCACACCCACATGTCTGAGCGTTCTGCATGATGCAAACTGTCTGTCACGAAAGCAGGGCGGCTCATTTAGATATGACAAGAGCTTCATCATGAATGAAAGAGGGTCTGAGAGTCCGTCATTGCGCTCCGTATATGAGTCGCTGGACTTTGTAATAGTGGGCTCTGTATATTTGCCGGCATCCTCGTCATAGAGGATAATTTCATCGATGCCATATAGAGAGGCAATACGAGCTATTTGACCCACTAGTAAGGTCTTGGCTCGATGGTCTTTCACAGCAGTGACGACGCTGCTAGGTAGAGCGATGGCAACTGACCCGTAATGCTCTGCGGTTGGAGTTGCTTTCGCAGCTTGACTGGTCCGTGTACGCTTGAATGGAGCTTGAGAAGGTGATTCAGTGAGACGAACTTTCTTATCAGGCATACCTTTTGCCGGTTGTAGAGGAGGAAGAAGGAGCTCGAGGTCAGCCTTTTTTGTGCATCTGAATAATTTGTCGCACGAAATTCAACTGCTGAGCGCAGAGCATCAGAGGGAGGCTCAGGTTGACTTTCCTGCTGCCCTGGTCTCTAACAAGTCACAAGAAAAGACGGTCAACCACTGATTGCCGTGCCTTGCGCATTACTCCCAGTGGTAGGGACGATAATCACTATATTCAATCATGCTTTCTTGCTCACTCGGCTCCTCATGCATGCTTGCTCTCCGAAAAGAACACGTCTAGAGACTGTCTCCTACCCAGGCTGACAGCGTCTTGGTCAGAGACAGTTGCACGATCCGATTAACTGGTTGCAAGGCTTGGGCAAGGCGGATATCGGAGATATGGCAATGAATGACTGTCGCGTATCGAGCCTTGAGTAAGTTGAGTTGCGCAGAAGCCAAACTCTTGCCGAGATAATCTTGATCTTGATCTTGATCTAATCAGATCAAACTAACCAAGAGATTAATGCGCAGCGAACTTGTTTTGAGCATCGTTAGGATACGGCAAAGGACCCATAGTGCTAGACTGCTAGCGCATGCTGCCTCATTCAGTCGCGTCACGCTTGTTTTTGTTGTGAGACGCGACATCACGGCACAAATGGTCAGTGTTGCATATAAAAGGGTCCGGCTCGCACCCATGTTTCCGATCATCCATCCAGGCCCATTACACCAGCAAGCATGACATATGCTTCCATGATACTCTCGTCCAAGGCTGCCTATCAAATCCAGTACAAGAGGCGCACATCAAGCTCTTCCATCCAATCAATTGGAAGCGATGTTTCACCTCCATCCACAACACGGGAGGAAGCACAAGTCGGACCGTGGTGGATGCCAGAAGCAGCACAATACCATCACCTGAGCCAAGACAAGCAAGAGCATCATCACTAGTCCAAAGCAGCCGACGCAAGTTTTGTTTGAAAGGACCTTGCAAACTCTGCCACATCCACACCTTCACTCGTATCAATCAAGTCAAAGGGTACCTGATGTGCCGAATACTGTGGACCTTGTGAGAGCACAGTATCTTTACTCACAAATCGAATCTCTGGGCCTGCAGCAGTATTTGTTGGTAATGCGAGCAACTCCTGCCATGAAAAGAGGAGGGCATCCGTGCTGGGTGCGCAGGGACTGATATCCATAAGCCAGACCTTATCCTGCGCCACTGAAATGTATGCATCAAACGCGTCTGCTGTTAGCCTTCTTCATAAAATACCCAATCTTACAATGTTCACTGTCAAACTTGTCCTGCAGATGTTCCTGAAATAGTCGTGCACTCAACTTTGCAATCTGGACGGCCTGACTCTCCAAAAAGTCATAATGATTAACGTCGCGCTGTGAGATCGCCACCAAGTGCTTGTCGCGCACAAAACAGCGAAACTCCATCGAAGGCTGTGCATTGAACCACTTTTTGAGGACGAGCTCGTGTTCTTCAGCTGCCAAGGGCGAAACCTCTCCAGAACAATAGTCAAATGCGTGCTCGAGGTCGTGCACGATGAAGTCAGAGCTCTTGATGAGGAGGTAGATGTCGCTTGGCTCTGTGCACTTGAGAGTCTTGTCTGCTGTGATCCATACTGCATCCTTGGGTGCTGACCAGTTGAGCTTTGGCACGACGGATCCACCCAATGCAGCAATTTCAGAGGCGATGAGTGTGTGTAATGCCTTGAATGCATCTGTTGGATCTTCCTCTTCAAATCCCTCATCTTCAAAGTCACTCTCCGGGTCAGAAAGGTCATGAAATCGCTTTACTCCAGAATCCTGTGGTAGCATCAGACCATCTTCATTGAGATAGTGCAGGAAGGGCAGCGGCAATGGCTTGATGACGCGTGCGCGTGGTGACACGGATTTGAATCGTGGATGCCATTGAGAGAAGCTACACCGCATCACATCCTGCCGTGTAAGCGTTGGCCATGGAAGAAGGTCCACTTGCTTTGATTCTGATTGCAGTGCTTCCAAAACGTGAGGAGTCAAGTTGCGCTTGAGTAGCGCTTGATCACCAGTCTTGAGCGCTTCCCTGATTTTTGTTGAAGAAACGCCATGCGCATCATCCGGTGGCAGTTCAAGGAGCGCCATATTCTTTGACCAGCCGGCCGGCACACCCTCGACTGCACCAGCGGCAATAGCTTCCATATGTTTGCGTTGAGCCGTTGCATTTCCCCATGTCTCATCTTCTCGTACAGCACAGAGCAGCTTCCCCTTCTCAAAGAAGGAGCCAAGCGCAGTCGCTAGGTCACGGTCAGGATAGTACTTTGGGTCCAGTATCCGCAATGCCGTATCCCAACCCACGATATACGTTTGCTCTGCTTCTGGCATGACTTGTCTGAGTGCATCAAATTTATCCTTGAAGAATGGATGTTTCGTTAAGCAGAGGTAGGTGTCGCCAAGCACTGAGACATCTTTGCGAAAGGCTTCCATCAAGGATACGCGTGCGTCAATCTCTTCTTCGCCTTTACTCCCTTTGTCTGCATTGTTGGTCGCAAACATGAGCATCTATCATCAGCCTGAATTTCATCAAGAGGCCCATACAATAGTAGGCTGCGCATCATGTCGCTCGAGTGCTTTCTGAATGAGTGCGAAATGTGCCTTGTGGGGTGGATTGAAGGAGCTATCGAGAATCAAGAGAGATTTGCTGGTGAGTGCCTTGCCATGCCGGCCGAGTATCTTGAGTGCCGCCGTACTTGCTAGGAATGCCTGTGCCTCGTCTTGCATCCAGTGTCTTGTGGTGTCGTCTGTCGTCCAGAGTCGCGACAGAATCTCAAATTCAGGAACAGGACGGCTGGTTGAGCTGGTATAGCTGGTATAGCTGGTATAGCTGATTCTATATGTAAGGAGGAGATTCCGTGTAGGCAGCCTCACAGCTTAAATCCACGAAAAGGTCCAGCCGGTACACTGGTCTCGCGCCAGAACGGGTCATCCACAATATGGCCCTCAGGATACATCTCCAGAAACTTCCGTCGCTCCTCTATCTTCCTCGCATACGCCTCCTCCTGTGCCAGTCTCGCGCTCTTGCCGCGTAGATAGCTGTGTGACACCAATAATGCGACAATCAGTAGTGCAAGTGTCAGTAAAGACGCATTGCTCAACAACCAAGGAAGCCGCTCTCGACACCGATAAAAGACATGCCGGACAAGCGCCATCATGGCACCTGGTTTAGACAGATCCTCCATTTTGGGTATCGCCTTGAGTGGAAGAATCTGAAATGCCAAAGTCTTGACAATCAGCGGCGTCCGTTGATACAATCCCTGTAGCTGAACTGCACGTTGCATGCACCACGCTTGCACCTCCCGATCACTCGTTGCTGTGCCATCTTGAATATCCAAGAGAACTTGTCGAAATTGTGCCAACGTTTGTCGATGCTCTTCGGAGAGCCATGAGGTTATGCTCGATGCCGTCGGCTGTTGTTCATGTGCGGGGATATATCGTGGGCGATGCGCAAGCGCGCGCAGTGCACGCTGGCTGTGACGCGTCGCCAGTGACTTTCCAACAGAAAGTGAGAGTGCAGGTATAGAAAGAACTGTTGAAAAGCTCGTCAATTGAGTGCGCTCATTATGATTGCATGGTGGTCGCTGCAGCTGTGTTTGCTCAGTCGGCGCGACTCGTGGATGCTCGCTTGATAAGGTTGGATTGTTTGACTGTGTATGAAGTCTCTTATGCTCTTGCTGATTGCGATCTCGCCTCGATGCAGCCCGCATCGGCGCCCAGACGTCGAGCATCTGCAGCTGGTGTCGTGTATGGGCGTTTATTTATTGACCGCGCTCACTTTTATCAGGGGAATACAAATGCAAATGGAACCGAGAGGCTACGTGTAGTCCTGGGTCTGCGAGGAGGAAACTGAATCGAGTGTTTACTGCCAAGCTGCAGGCTTAGGCTTTCTGACAATGACAATTGCACACGTTCTCGTCCTCCCTCTTGATACAAGAGAGGCGACATTGGTCACTTTTCGGGGACGATAATACAATGCACATTGTACCCGATGTCGAGTCCTGGCACTGTGATTTAGGCATCAATCTACTCTTGTATGTTGCGCACGTTTTCATTTGAGAGCGCACCAGACATAACAAGCTACTTCAAAGAATCCACTTGAGGGTGACCATTCTCAATCTGACCGACTGTGTGGAAGTGAGCATGTTTTCGAAACTTGCTGGTAATGATACGAAAAGTGAATTGTAGGAGGCTTCCGCAGGCGATTGCAATGCTTGATAGTAGATGCCTTGTGTCTTAGCCTGAAGAGGGGAATGGCTGACTTGTAAGCTGAGCAGCCGTGAGCCACCGCAGGGATATATGCAACAGTCTCCAGCAATGTCGAGAAATCAATGTTACGGTGTGATGGGATTTAGCTCTAAAAAAAGAGTGTGATGTAGCAGCTCACAAATTGAGACGCAGGCCCGACTCCAAGTAATTTTGGAACTACAGCTGAGCTGAAGCGCCATTCAATGGAGTGCAGATCGTTGCTAAGAGTTGCATCGGCACACGCAGAAGTCTCCCTCTATCTTGTAACAAGAAGCAGCAAACGAATGACATCTGCCTGGGCGGAAATCGCAAAAATTTTCTGGCATTCGTCCGGGATTGAAAAATAGGGTAACGAATACAGGTTTTGCAATGTAGAACATGGCTCAGAACGAACCAAAAGCATCACAGCGCACAGAATCCCGATGAGGCCAAGCATTCTCAAGTCGACCGCCTCTGTGGAGATTAGCATTTTCTCGAATTCCGAAAGTGACGATACCTTGCGCAAATGCGATATTGATCCAATAGACAGCTGCTCGATTTGCCGTGATGGTTTGCGGCCTAGCTTGAAGAAGCGGATGGCCGACTTATAACTGCACAGCTCTTTCAATCATCACATGGACAACTGCAACATACCCCAACGCGCGGGCAGCAAAGCCCGCGCATTGCTGGGCCGGTGTCTTGCTATCACGCAATTGAAGTAGCAGATCATCATGTGAGATGCAGGCCTAGACCATAGTGGATTCAGGAAATTACATTGGACAGTGCGTTCTTGACTTGCTGAGCAATGCAGGGGCTCGACTCCTGAGAAGCCGATGGACGCGTGCGCTGCGCCTACATGTCAGCCAGTCAGACTCATGAAAGCACGCCAAGTTTGGCATTAGGTGAAACGGAAAGCGGCATACTCACTGAGCTGATTCGACCGGAATCTTCATGCCATCTTCATCCAAGTAGTAGCCCGTAGCCACGCCATCGATGACCAATTCTCTCCTCTGTGCGGGGGCAGGAGTTTGAGACGCTGTCGAAGCTCCTTCAGTTCTTGCAGGCATTGCAACAGACATGGACTCTTGTTCTTGCGCCAACCGCTCATCGCGACCTCGCGTATAAGCGTGCCAAATAGCCAGCAGTACAATCAGCACTGACAGTACCGACAAGACGCTCCCTCCGACAAATGCTGGGAATTTTGTTTTCAGGACCTGCAAGACACTCTTGATGAGCGACATGAGTGCACCGGGTTTCGCCAAATCCTCCATTTTCGGGATGGCGCTAATGGGCAGTAATTTGAGGACCAGTGTCTTGACAAAGCCTGGGACACTGTCATTGGCAGCCTTCAGGTCCTTGGCATGAGCGTCGAAAAAGGCCTTGAGGTCCTTGCCCGTCAACTTGCCGCCAGACTGGATGTCCTTGAGAATTTGCATAAAGTCTGCGAGCAGCTCTTTCGTATTGTCAGTGATGGCTTGTACCCGAAATGTATCGCCCAGCTTTTCTGAGAGCGTCCTGCTGTCTTTTGCTTTGCCTTTGCCCTTGTCCTTGTCTTTCTCCTTGACTGCCGCTGCCTGCTTTTGGCACGGCGTCAAGGAGAGATTGAAGGCGCTTAACAGCTTCATGATTTGCGTTTGCTGTACCTCCGGATCTTCCTTCTCTCCAAGCGTCTCATCTTCAGACGCTGCAGTCTCTGGACTTTCGACAGCATCTGGTACCTTTGCATCTGCTTGCGAAGTCTTGGACTTCTTCAAACGCGGCATATTCGACAGCGCTCCCGCAAGAGACGCAATACGCTTGCGTAATGTCACAGGCTCAGTAGCACGCTCTAGACTTGACGTCAGGAATGCTTCGTCGACAGGACTGATGGCAACGTCACCCATTTCTAGGATTGGCGTCGCCGCACCTGCTGCAGTGACATCGAGCGGCGCAAGTGGCTGCGCATCCTCTTGAGCCGGCTCTGCGCCATCCACTTGCTTCTCCTCGCCCTTCTTTTGCTTGTACTTTTTATAAGCAAAGTACTCGAGCATTGTGATGGTGTGTGGTCTGGAGCTTGGCAGCGGACGTCCATTTAAGGTTGTGGATTGGACAGGACAAAGGAGACACAAAGCAAGTAGCACAAGCTCATAAGAGGGCTAATCCGGCTATAGACAGTAGAACAGATCACAACTAGAGAGTAGACGAAGACATACCCTGGGTCAGCTGCAGAAGCAAAACTGGGAGCTTTGTAAAGAGCAGGACTTGCATGACTGGCACGAAACCCTGCCATGCCTCGTCCCGCACAATTTCATCGCCAAGACCACCATATGTTGCAACAGGAATCACAGGCTCCTCAAGAGGACGCAGTGTAGCAGCAGCCAGGTTGCGGGCACGAAGTACAGGATAGGTCAAGACATGAACAGCCACAGTCGAGATGATCGCTGCCAGTACTTCAGTGCGACCTGTTCTGAGTACCTGACTCGGCATACCTGTCGCAAGCTGCGTCGCGAGGCCAATGACAACACAGATGGCATTACTTATCAGCGTCGGGCCCAGCACAGCACTGCTGAACCATTCTGTATAGCCAAGTCGCAGCCAGAGATATTTTGCCTCTTGCTTCAGCGTCCGCGTCACTGATTGCAGCATCAGCCGGACATTGAGAATCTCGAAGGGTGTGACCACGGCTGATTGAACGCCCAGCATCAAAAACAGACGTATACCCGAAGTCAAGAGCAGCCAGCGCCGTGAATTGTGTCGTTCGAAGATGTTTGGCTCAAGCACGGCGAGTGGTAGAACCGTCACGCCCGCTGCGACCAAGCCGCCGAGAACAGTCGGTAGCAATCCCTTGATGAATGCCTTGGGTCCTCCCTCGAGCTTCAATATATTCTGCATGACTTTAATGAAACCGTCCTGCGGGCTCGCGAGCTGCGCCGACTTGGTCTGTAGCTCCTTTTCGTTGATGGACGCATTTTCCACTTGTGCATTAGCGCGAGCTGGGGCGCGATTGATAAGCTGGAGGTAGGTGACGGGTACAGAGGAGAGTGTCGAGGCGATTGTGCCTGCGAGACCGAGGCCGATGGCCGCGTACGCAGCGCTTCCCTGCCCGTCCATGACGTCTGCGGAGTTGGTGAATGTCGTTGCGACGCACCGCAAGGACACACACGTAAAAGCAACATGTTCCGTATAGCAAGAGCTCTGAGAGCCTCATCGCCAGCAGGCCTAGAGTCGTTTCCATCCAAGCCAAAACTGCCGAGACCACCGAAGAATCCGCTCTTGCAGCCACTTCACCTCTACCGCCTTATATTGCGAACTCACAGAGAGCTACCAGTCGAGCTGAGGACCATTGGCGACCCGTACGTCAAGAGTGAATTCAAGCTTCACAAGACAACAGACAATCCGATTCACATTGTTGGCTTCTTGAGCGAATGGCAGAAATACGTACAGGATCTCAAAGGCAGCGGGTGGCAAGGTGTGCGCATTGACAAGGACAAAATTGACAAGATGTCAGAGGAGCAACTCGGGCAGCTGTATGAGCTGATGAAGGCGACGAACGAGGAGATTGAAGGGAAGGAGGTTGAAGCAGCGCATGATCTCATTGACAAGATTACGCAATGAGTGCTATGCTCGACCATTCCGGCAGCAGCTTGCTACTGCGCTTTCTTGAGCTGAGGGCTTCTATGCTGGCCATCTTTTGGTCTACAACAATCTTTGTGATATGTGACTGTATAACGCGTCTGTAGATTCTGGCGCGTTTAATGACGACAGAACGCGCTACACCAACCGTGAATCTGCATCTAGCTCCTGTCCGCTGCCATGGGTATCAAGGGCCTGACTCAGGTCATCAGCGAGAATGCTCCTGCTGCCATGAAGAATCTTGAAATCAAATCCTTCTTTGGTCGCAAAGTCGCGATTGATGCTTCCATGTCGCTCTACCAATTCCTCATTGCCGTTCGCCAGAATGATGGTCAACAGCTGCAATCAGAGTCCGGCGAGACGACTTCTCATCTCCTCGGCATGTTTTATCGTACCATTAGAATCGTAGACAATGGCATCAAGCCAGTCTATGTCTTTGATGGTGCCCCACCCAAGCTCAAATCTGGCGAGCTCGCCAAACGTATCGCGCGCAATGCTCAAGCGAGCAAAGACGCAGCTGAAGCAAAAGAAACAGGTACAGTTGAAGAGGTGGACAAGTTTTCCCGTCGAACAGTGCGCGTTACGCGCCAACACAATGAGGAAGCCAAACTACTCCTCAAGTTGATGGGCATTCCATTTGTTGAAGCACCATGCGAGGCTGAAGCCTGCTGTGCACAACTTGCCAAATCTGAGAAAGTCTTTGCTGCTGCGTCTGAAGATATGGACACGCTCTGCTTTGATGCCCCGGTACTACTTCGCCACTTGACCTTTTCTGAAGCACGAAAAGAGCCCATCAGCGAAATTACAACCTCTAAAGTTTTGGCTGGCTTAGGTCTGACGCGCGATCAGTTTATCGACATGTGCATCTTGCTAGGATGCGACTATTGTGATGCGATCCGCGGTATTGGCCCTAAAAAGGCACTCGAACTTATCAAGGAGCATGGTGATATTGAGCACATTCTCGAATCGCTCAAGGGAAACAAGAAGTTTGAAGTGCCGGACACTTGGCCGTATCAAGATGCGCGTGAGCTATTCAAGAATCCAGATGTCGACCCTTGGCTACGAGTAGAAATGTCGCCACTTGAAAAGGAATTGAGGGATCGAATGGCACGCAACAAGGAGGCTGCGCATGCAGCTGCGGAGAAGATGGGTGCGTCGACTGATTCGAAGGAAGAGCCTGCATCGTCGCAGGCAGAGACGGAGGCACCAACTAGCAGTGCCCCCGCGACAGAAGCGCCGATGAGCAGTCAACCAGCCAGCGCGCCAGAAGATGACGCACTCACCAAAACACCCGTCGAAACCGACACTGCTCGAGCATCGACCCCTGAAACGACCAAGCCCGTGGACCCATACAAAAGTCCGGTTAAGCCCACAGACTTGTCGGCATCTCAGGCTCCCGAGATTCCGCGCATCAAGACATCCATTGCAGACTTGACACTCGAATGGAATGAGCCAGACGTCGATGCACTCATTGCATTTCTATGTGACGACAAGGGCTTTGATGCTCAGCGTGTCCGCAACGGCGCCGACAAGTTACGCAAGGCCACGAAGCAAAAGCAGCAAGGGCGTCTCGATAGCTTCTTTAAACCTGTTCCTGGCGCAACAACGACGAAGCGCAAGGCACCAGAAAAGAGCACAAAAAAAAAGCCAGCAACAAAAAAGACCAAACAGTAACATAGCTATCGCATATCTAGTAGAAACCAGTTTGCTGCGCCTGCATGCCACCATTCATATACCCACCCGATGTAATCAACAAAGGATTCGTAATCATGGGTGTTGATTCTTCCTTTTCAACAGTCGCCAGATCCTTCTTCTTCCGCTCCTCATTGTCGAGGTGAAGCTGCTCCAACCGCGCACTCTGCTCTCGTTGGTGATTGATCATGTACGGCATGACAAAGTCATTCAGCTTGTAGCGCCACGACAATTCCATGACCAGGTCGAGTGAAATGAGATGATAGCACGTATAAAGCATGGCGGCAAAGACTTCGTTGTTGCCAACCGATACAAAGTATCGCACCAAGTCTTCCACAATCTCGGGCTTGGCGGAGACTGCAGCGATATCCACTGCGTCTTTCCATAGACGATCTTGCTTGGCAAGGTCAATGGCATGCTGCCAACGCTTCATCTTGCGGTAGAGATGCGCTGCAATGCGTCTAAATTCGAGCAAATCGTGCTTCTCAAGACGTTGTGCAAGAGCCAGAGTATCATACTTGTCAAAGGCATCCACGGAATCGCGCAAACCGCGGTAATCCTCCTCTTCAATCAACAACTCATTGTAGGCGCGGTTGACTGCCTCAATGTTGCGCTCCTGCACAGCAACAAGGTAAGTCTTGATGAGGGGGATGTTGTCTGACTTTTCAAACAGACGTACCACACGCGTGTGATCAATGCGAGGTGTGAGGGTCTGCAGCAAGTCTGTCAAGAGCATTGGCTGCTCTTGCAGGTAAAAGTTGACGGCCTTGTAGTAAATTTCGAGGTTTGCCACCTTGACCATGATTTCCTTGAAGCGCGCATGCTCCCAGGCATCGGCACTACGCTCCATAATGGTCAATGCGGCATTGTCGAATTCATCATAGTGCACATACAAGAACACAAGCTCCGGCCAGAGATGCGCTTGTTCGCACGCACGAATCGTCTTTGGCATCTGAATACGTCCCCAAAAGAGTTTGAGGTGCTCCATGACCTTTTCTGGCTTGTACTTTGTGTATAGAATGGCAAGCTCCGTAAACATGCCCATGTGTGCGCGCTCCAAACCGAGACCAGCTTCCATGAGACTGATGAGTTCCTCAAAGTAACCGTTGTACTCGTACTGCTTGACGAGGTCTGGCAATTCTTCAGCATGAACAATCAGATTGAGACCGCAAATTTGAGCAAGGCGGAATTCCTTCTTGTCGATACACACTTGGTTGACTTGCTTCCAGACTTTGATGCTGTTGGCCTTGCGCGCACAGTCGACGGCATTTTGGTATTCACCAAGGCGAACAAGCGTTTCTGCCAAGCGCGCCCAGTTGGAGATGCTGGTAAAGAGGATCTTGGCTGCTTGGTACTGTTCAGCATCGTAGCAATCCTCTCCAGCCTTGTTGACGTCGGCAACATTGGTTCCCTGCAAAAAGTCTTCAAGGTCATGGACGCGGTCTGTCTTGGCGTACGATAGCAACAACGATGTATCAACAATGGGCTCGCGCACTGTCTTGCGGGCCATTTGGAGGAACCGGATGAGATCCTCCGATTTGCCAGCGCGGTCGGCGATTTCAATCACTTCAGCGTAACTGCTTGGGTCTTGCGCCTTGATGTACGAGTCAATCGCATCAGTCACGCGGAGACCATCAATTTGCGCTTTTCCAAGACGAGACCACACGACGGGCGTATCCACCTTTTCGGCAAAGTCGGCAGCACGATCAATGGAGACAATGTGCTCCACCAGCACATTAACAGCATCGTGATGGGCTCCGGTTTTCTCGTAAATGGCGAGGGCTTCTTCATGGAGACCACTCTGGATTGCAATCTGTGCAATGTCTGGTGCGTCGTAATTGTCGAGCTTCTGGATGTAGTCGCGCACACGGCCTTTGTCTGACTTGATAGCCGTCAAAATCAAGAGATTTTGAAGGTTTTGGTTGTCGCTAAACGCGGATGGCTCGAGGATGATCTTTTCGAGCAAGTCAATCAGCTCAATGGGCATATCAGCAGCCATAAAGGACTTGACTGCAACAGACACATCTTCGGGCGACGACGATTCCGGAACAGCTGTAGCGATGACTTGATCCACCAATGGCCTGCGGAAGCTGTTTTCCTGCAGCACTTGCGACCACAAATCGCCATCACGACGTGCGAGCAGATAGCGTGCTTGCTGCTTGAACATTTGATTCTCATTCGTGATGCGGACAAGGTCCATGTCATTTTGACCTTTTTGATAGGCGATGAATGCGAGGTGTGGGTCGCGCTTTTCGCAGTATTTGCCAACAACAGCCGAATCGTACATATCGTTTTCCTTGAGGAACTTTTCAGGGTTGTTGTTGCTGTCAATGTAGATTTTGGCAAGGGCATTGTACACCTCCTTGTCTTGTGTGCCTTGGCTGAGGGTCATTTCAAGGAAGGGTAGCAGCATCTTGAGGCGATTACGCTTTTCCACTTCTGCAACGAGTTCGCCAACGGGAACTTGGCCAATGACTGACATGAGCAACGACTTGATGATGCTTTCGTCGCAGTCGACGTCGAGCAAACCGCCAATGACCGCAGGAGCGCGCGAGGGATTGACACGCTGTACATACACTTCAATGAACTTGAAGAGCTGATTTTTGTACAGGTACAAGACCAAGTCGTGCACAAAGTCGAATCGGTCGCACACAATAATGAGTGGGAGCTGATCCGGCAGCTTGGCTTCCTTCAAAAAGTTTTTAACCTTTTCGGGATTGTAGGCGTTGGATTCGCGGCATACGCGTTCGACTTCCTTGAGTTGGCCGATGGATGCAGCAGCTTGAATGTACTTGAATGCCACTTCTGAATCTTCCGACAAGTTGACGACCGAACCGAGGTAGTAGTACAGACCTTCTGGCGTCTTGTAACGCTCAAACATGTCAATGAGACGGTGCGCACCAAGCAAGTCGCTATACTTTGTCGAGATTTGCACAACCACCTGCAGATTTTGGCGAATGTTTTGCTTCATCATTTCGTCCAAACACTCGAGCGATTGCTCAACAGAGAGCTTGCCAAAGTACCCAACGAGCCATTCAGTGTTGAGAATGTGCGTGTGCACAATCACCCGCTTGATGTCCTTTGGCGAATCATACAGCTCGAGTGCTCGTTGGTACAAGCCAGCCTTTTCACACAGCGCCGCAATCATGGGCTTGTCAAAGTGAGAAAACATTTCATTTCCGAGAATGGCGTCCGCAACAGGAGGAGCATTGAGCAAGTTCATTTCAAGGAGCCGTGTTTGCAAGTGTCCTTGATCGGGCTGGTCGTCCTTGAGAGCATCCAATAGAAATGCGGTTGCTTGTTGAATCATGTTTTGGCTCATGAAAACATCCACGACACGGTCAATGTCCACCAATGAGCCGCCTTCAGTGTTGGCAAGCTGTGTTGCGAATTCAGCACCACGCTCTGGGTTGATGCGGACAATGTGCTGCAGCAATGCAGCATAGTCTGGACTGTAGCCTGATTGAGCGGCATACGGTACAATTTGATCAAATTGCCCAGTCTCGGCATAACACGCAACAACCTTGCTTGGCACATTGGCTTTGAGGTAGATTTGCAAGGCCAGGTTGAGGTTAGACATGCGCACCAAGTCGCCGAGCGCCTCGCTGCAGGCAAGCTTGTCTTCGCCAAACCATTTTTCAAGGAGTTGCACACGGCCTTGTTGGATGACTGGTCGAGAGAGCTCCATTGTTTCATACTCATTCAACGAGCCCTTGTCAAGAAGGGAACCAAAGTATTGTAGAATAGGCGACAAACCACCTTGTGCGGCAGGTGCCTGCTTGAAGCGGTTGATGGTGTCTTGAGTACGCAGAATACCGCGTGGAGAGTTGGCGGCGACTTTGGCTGCCTCTGCGAGGTTGCCACTGCTAAAGAGTTGTTGAAAGCGTTGTACATAAATGTCATCTGCGCCTGGCAAGTTGCCACGACCAGCCAATTTCACTGCGAGCGTTGCATCGCTCAGGGTGTTCATAATGTATGGAATCATGTTGTTTTCATCCACCGACACACTGAGCACTTGTCCTTTGCGGTTGATGCCGAGGATGCCGGAAGTTGCGTCATGATCTGTGGTTGTAAATACCGTCTCGCTCGAGATGCGATTCATGTAGATGCAAACGCCCGTTTCGAGGTCGTACAAGTGAATGAAGCCGTACTTTGTGACGAGGTAAATGATGCCGTATCGCTTCGACACTTGCATAGCAACGGGAAAGTCGTTGACTGCCTCGGGAGGGAAAAAGACATCCACCTGCTTCTTTGTCAAGACTTGGTTGGCAGGGTTGGGATCAATTGGCACAATGTGCAGCTTCGCGCCTGTCTCTGTGCGCACGGCAAACGAAAAGAGTTTGGTTTCCGCTGGATTGTCTTCGAGCTTGACTTGTGCAAATGCAGCAGCATGACCTTCAATGGGCTGCGACTGTCCTCGGTCTGCATTGTAGAGCTGCATAGCACCCACAATACGACCATTGTCACTCTTGATGCCGACCACAACGAACCACTTTTCATCGCTACTCACCTTGTAATTGATGATTTGCGCGTCTTGCAAGTTTGCACTCCGGTCAAACATCTTTTTGGGCGCGTCTTCTGTCGTGAGGGACCAGTGGTACACGGCTGTTGGTGTGACCATACCAATGACCGTTTCCGAGACCCATGTCCAGTATTTGACATCTTCATGCATGGCATGTGCTTTGAGCTTTGCCTTTGCATCGAGATTGAAGATTTGCAGCTGTCGTTGTGCTTTGAGGGCAATGATGTTTTGTTTTGGGTGCATGATTGCGTGGTCTGCTTGGATATTCCTTCGCATGATGCTGCTTGGGTTATGCACGTCAATGACGATGAGCTGCGAGGACTCTGCATCGCGTACACAGACCCAGCGGTCTGATTGAAGGGTGAGGGTGTTGAAGCCGATGGCCGCTTGGGGGATGTTGTAGGGCGCCTGAGTGAGCTGGAGATGCCTGCCGTTAGTCATGACACATGGATGGATGAACGTACTCCTCAAACTTGATGGGAAGCCCTGCCATGGTCGCTTGTCCCTGTACTCGTGTTGGTCTAAGTCTCTTCTATTGATTGTTGCTGGTCGTCATTGGCCACGTGAAGTACGCAGTCACATTTCTAGGAATACTAGTAGCTATAATCGATGCCCGCCTTCTTCAGCTCCTTGTTCTTGTCCTGCCGTCTTTGCTCGTGCTTCTGCTGCAATGCCTCCCACTGCTCCGTCGTCTTGGCCTTTTCCACTCGCTCTTTTGCAATATGCGACCAAGGCACCACCTTGAACCGGCGGCCTGCTCCCTTGAAGAGCTGCTGTTTGCCTCCCTTCGCATCAATCTCCTCCTCCGACATGAGCTTCACCTGCAAGAGCGATGAAGCAAGCAGATAATTATGCATGGTCCGCGCAACAATCTCTGCCACTTCACGGTCGGCAAACTCGATGAAGGCATAGTGCTTTGACTTGCCAGTCTTTTTCGAGCGTGACAGACGTAGCTGGACAATCTCACCAAACTGTGAAAAGTAGCTCTGCATCTCTTGTTCGTAGAAACCGTGCGGGACGCGGCCGAGATAGAGGACGCCTGAGGTCTTAGCGGCAGGCTTTGATTTGAGCAGGGATGAGATGCTCGGCGTTAGGTTCTGTAGCTGGATGATGCGATCGTCCTCTTCGCCTTCATCGTCGGAGCTGTCGAGACCATCGAGGAGAGCTGCTTGCGCGGATTCTGATATTTCTGATTCAGAGTCGGATGGGAGGACCAGTTCCTCTGCTGGTTCTGACGCCTTGGCTACCTTGCTCGGGCCCTCTTTGGCAGCTGCTTTCCTCTTGACGGGCATTTGTCTTGCTTCTTCTACTACTGCGCCCTCTCTTGATGGATTCAGCTCCAATAAATATTTCAGTCGCACGCTGCTTCACTACCTTCAGCTACACCTTGCCATAGTCCAGCTTGGACTCGAGCTTCTTCGCATCCGACACCTTGCGCACCGCCTTTTGCAGATCCTCCTGCAAAACATAATCACGGTCTGCTCGAATCGCAAAGAACGCACCTTCCGTTACCACATTGCGCAAATCAGCACCATTGAACCCATCAGACAACTTGACAATCGCCTCCAAGTCAAACTCCCCTTGCTGCTTCACCCCCGTCATGTGAATCTTGAGAATCTCCAATCGACCTACTTCATTGGGCAATGGAATCTCAATCTTGCGGTCGAGTCGTCCAGGCCGTAGCAGCGCAGGATCCAACGTATCCGGCCTATTGGTGGCCATAATCACCTTCGTCTGTCCAAGATAGTCGAATCCGTCCAGACAATTGAGCAACTCCATGAGCGTCCGTTGAATTTCCCTGTCTGCTGAGGTCCCCTCACTAAATCGTCGTCCCCCGATCGCATCAATCTCATCCATGAAAATGACACAAGGCTCATGCTCTTTGGCATAGGCAAACATCTCTCGAATAAGTCGTGCAGACTCGCCAATGTACTTGTCCACAATGGCAGACGAAACAACCTTGAGAAAATTGGTATCGAGGGAAGAGGCAACGGCCCGAGCAAGCAACGTCTTGCCCGTACCAGGCGGTCCATACAGCAGCACACCCTTTGGCGGTTTGATACCAACACGCAAAAAGAGCTCTGGATTTTTCAGTGGCAGCTCAATCACTTCACGCACCTCTCTAATTTGCTCATTGAGGCCACCGATACCCGCAAAGTTAATTTTACCAGGATCCTCGAGTGACATGTTGTAGACGAGAGGGTCCACTTCGCGTGGCAGGATGCGCATAATGGTCAGGGTTGTCATATCGAGCGAGACACGCACGCCTTGCTTCAATTTAGATCGCTTGAGGTTTGTGCGGCACCCGACGATATAGCGCGGTCCAGAGGATGCCTTGACAATGAAGCGCTCTTCATCCAACTGCTTGAGAATCTCGCCAATGATTTGCCCAACAGACTGCAGCGCCTTCATGTCATCTTCTGTTTTGTTGTACTTTTTATCGAGTCCGCGAATATTGAGACGCACTACGGTTAGCGAGTCATTGAAGAGAATACCTACAGTTCTTGAGCTTTGCATCCCATTCTCTATGCTCAATCAGCTTCTGCTTGAATGAATCAAGCTCCGGTCTCTCGGCCATTTAGTGTGTGGTGACGCGTCAAAATCTACAAACGACTTCTACGAGCGCGAACACCTTCCGCCAACTCACGCAGCATGAGTTGCGTATCCTCGAAATGCACACAAGCATCTGTGATGGACACGCCATGCTTCAACCCAGCCTTCCCTGCTGCTGGCACCTTCTGGGAACCTTCATTGACATGCGACTCAATCATCACGCCGAAAATATTCTTCCCACCCGCCTGCAACTGCTCGGTAATGTCATGCGAGACTTTTGGTTGATTTTTGTGATTCTTGAGGGAATTGCCATGTGAGCAATCCACCATGATGCGTGTCGGTGACAACTTGGCCTTTTCCAAGGCAGCAGCTGCTTCTGCAACAGACGCAGCATCATAGTTGGTACCATGCTTGCCACCACGCAAAATCATAAATGTCTCGTCATTACCTCGCGTTTGCTGAATAGCAGCAAGGCCTTGCTTTGTCACACCCAAAAAAGTGTGCGGATGGGAAGCAGCACCCATGGCATCCACGGCAACGCCCAATCCACCATCTGTGCCATTCTTGAAACCAACCGGGAAAGATAGACCTGAAGCAAGTTCACGATGCAACTGTGATTCGGTCGTTCGCGCACCAATCGCACCCAGAGACAACAAGTCTGCCAAGAACTGTGGCGAAATCGTGTCCAGCATCTCTGAAGCGAGTGGCATGCCCAGTTCCGTCAACTCGACAAAGAGCTTGCGCGAGATGCGAAGACCCTTGTTGATGTTGAAACTGCCATCAATATCAGGATCATTGATGAGCCCCTTCCAACCAACCGTCGTCCGCGGCTTCTCCAAGTAACTGCGCATGATGATGAGCAAGTCCTTTTGCAGCTCCTCCTTGAGTGGCATCAACAGCTTGGCGTATTCTAGCGCCTGATCCGCATCATGCAGCGAACAAGGACCCACCACAACAACAAGCCTATCATCGGTTCCCCTCAACACGGCAGAAATTTCTTTACGAGCACGCACAAC
The DNA here is from genome assembly GCA_003717275.1 of Protomyces pachydermus. NCBI lineage: Eukaryota > Fungi > Ascomycota > Taphrinomycetes > Taphrinales > Protomycetaceae > Protomyces > Protomyces pachydermus. Next base: position 265,336 of record QXDU01000033.1, on the reverse strand, counting down.
GGTGCGCAAGGACGCTGAAGATTGTGGGAATTCTTCCTGTAGGAGTGCCGGTGGAATCAAGGGATTGTGCCCAATGATGCGTGAGTCTTCCGAGGGCACCTGCCATGATTCTGCGAGATTGTCTGCCATCGTAGCTGTCTAGTAACCACAGTACTAGGTCTGAGCAGCTTGTTGGGTAGATTTGCTGGCGATAAGTTGGAATTCCCACGGTGAGCAGACATTCAGGGGAGAAGACACGGCCATCAACCAGGATTCTACCTTCGCTTCTCTACATGGCCAGACAGGATGCAGAAAGGCGTCTTAAGTTAGCTCACAATGCAACTGAATGCTATCTATGTCAGATGATATTGACGTATTCACGCGATCAACGAGGACAAGAAAGGGAGAGAAATTTGAGGCTAAGCGCCAATGACAAAATGCCAGAGAGCGGTGGAGGCCGGTCAGTGTTAAGAATAACTTGAACATCATGCTGCGCGAGATCGGCGTGTGATACGCCTCTGGGGTGTGTGTGGCAGGCGGCAGATCACAGATGCGCCGCTGCGCTTCCCTAGATGACCAGGTGCGCTGCGCGTCCTTGACTCCGAGCTCCTGCTTCACCTTCAGGTCGTTGTCATGCGAGGCGAAACGCACTCTCCCGGCCAGGATGGCATTGTGCCATATTCCCCTGCAATGTTCCTGCCTCATACTGCACACGGTGCTAATCTCTGGCCAAGTCTTGCCAGATTGGCGCAAGCCGATAACCTTCTGCTCAATGGCTTCGGTGACTCTCATTTGTCTTTGGTTGAAGCGGTTCTGAATGAGGTGAGGGTATAGGAGGAGGAAGTCGGCTGCGACCAGACCCAAAATGACCGTGCGGGCCCGATCGGTGAATTTTCAGGGGAAGGCGAAGAGAAACCCCAACTTCATCCATCTATTTGTTCAGAGAACCCCATCATGGCCCACAGAACACTTGATTTTGACCTAGGTTGAGCGCGGCAAGAGCATAAAGATGTGTGAGTGACTGCCTTTTTTTGCGAAATGTTATCTGCTTTATATTGCACCAATGTGACAAATTCTTTCAACACAGAAGTTCGGGTTGGCGCAACGGTAGCGCGCAAGGCTCATATTGATCTCGTTGAGAGTTCGAAGATACCTTGATGTAGCTGGATCGACACCAGCACTCGAAATGGCCTTAGTCTTTTTGTCCCTTTCTTACAAAGCTCTGGTTAGATCACGAGTCAGAGTGCCAGATAATGTTGGAAGATCTCTCTATAGTCGAGGTATTGGTGCTGCAACTTTTCATGCATGCGCAAATGACGACGGCCAGCTTTTTTCTTCTTCACTACGGATTACCCGTCTTAACGACTCTGCCGCTCGAATAGACAATGCAGTCGCAGTTGTGAAGCTATGGCATGACGATCCGTTATGCCCTTCACATCTTTCTTATTCAGTAGCTACGGCATGCAGTGACCCAAGGCTTGTGTTTGGCGACCCGCCTCGTGCAGCACGCACTTGGTATTTGGCAATTGACTCCATTCACTCGGACTCATGCAGTCTATAGAAACCGCCCAGACTCAACAGCTTGTTCCTTCATCCCCAGCTATCATAAGTCGCTTTAACTCAGCTCATCAGATTTTGCAAGAGTCCGTCATGAATTTGCAAGTGTCAACGTCAGTCATTCATCGCATTTGGCAGAGTTGCTATGTCAAACGACTCTTATCATCTGGGATGAAGTTGTGGCGCAACACAAGGCCGATATCATTACAAACGAAGCAACTCTCAGACAGTGACGCTTCCATGCAGGTCTCGCACTGTCTCACCAATCAAGAACTTGTCGCTCTCGTCCAAAGGCACACTCGCTCACGGGTACTACTATAGAGAATTCGGGGGTCAAAAAAGATGCCCACGTTAGTCTATGGCGGTGCAAAGAACTGCTCGATTGTTTACTGGGCTCTTGTGTGCACTGGCATCCTGATCGATCCTGGCCTCGGGTCGCCTTTTACGGGATAATGGCTATGACTATGGCGATCTAGGTTCGTTGATGTGTGTGGTCGTGGTGGAAAAAGCAAAGTGGGCGAAGCGCTCCGTTATTCTGCTAGCGGTGGGCGGACCCCTGAATTTTGATGTTTGCCATAGCTTGGCCATGAGAAGAAGCAGAGGTCGTTGTGCATGGACCCGAGACAGTGATCTTGTTCTCACGGATTTGAAACAGAAGAAGCTCCTCCCTTCTGCCTCATGTGCCGGGCTTCCCCAGTGCAGTAGATCGTCCTTGGCGAACAACATTCAAGACAAAGATGGTGAATCGGCAGCTTTGGCATCCGCACATAGCCCTCAAAGGAGAACGAGCTACATGTGCTAGGTCTATGGATATTTATCTTCACAAGATCTCCATGTAAACATGCATACTAATGACCGCGTTAGGTTATTAGCTGAGTTCAAGGAAACAATTTTCTCGTTTCCATCTTTTCCCCATTCATGACTTCTTCCAACCCATCCAACCCATGAAGGAGATGAAATGGTCGATGAACTTGGTACAAGAGCCCCCGCTTGCGTCTGGGTTGATAAATCTGCCACCTCGCGGCAAATGGATACCACTGAGTCGATGATGTGAAGTCTACATCGTCGCAAGTGACGCATATGGCAGCTTTGCGGCTGTTAAGCTCCGCTTGGTCGCCAGCGGCACGCAAGGGCAGGCAATCTCCGTCGCAGGATCGTCCCAGAAAGAGTCATTCTCGTGTCGACAGTCAGTGGTTGCAAAATAGTGATGCCAAAGATGCCGCCATTGGATATTAGGCTACAGGCGAGTCACAAGGGGTCAAAATGTCCACTCGCAAGGAGATGCCACATACGTACAGCATGCAGGCGCCCAGTAGCATTGATATGAGAAGCCAAGACAGAGGAACTGCACTTGTCAGATCGTAGCCCTCATCATTTCATATTCTGCGGTCGGCAGACTTTGTGGCCTCCAACACATATGCCAGCAGCCTTTCTGAGACCCTGATTCTCTCAGATTGGATGCTGCATCATGATCACAAAGAGTGCCAGCCTGCAGGCGATTGTCCCTCGCAGACTCAGCTGGCTCGTGTGATCATGGCAGGCTGTAGCTCGCTTTGATTTGCCTATCTGGGCGTTATCTGAATCGCATCTGCATGACTCACAACGGACCCAGGGACACTGACGGTACTGACCACGCCTACTTAAACACAAGAGAAGCTAGAATGTACCTTCTGTGCTCCCAAGTAGCTGATACCTAATGACTGCCATTATGACAGGCTCCGCTCCATTGTCGCTCCAAGTCTACGAGCGGCAGCAACGTCTCGCCGCTCAAGGTCGTACAGATGACCCAGCTGCTCGCGCGACACCTACACGCACGCCATCAAACGCGCCCATTATGGCGCACATTGAGAAAGAAAGCTCCAAGATTGTAGATGAACATGGCAAGTACCTCTCCATTGAGCTACGCGACCCGACACGCGTGTATACCGCCTTGGACCATGTCATTGGCTCAGTCAGCTTCAAGAATGTTGCATTGGGTGCACGCAAAGTCAGACCATCAAAACCATATACGCCATTAGACCTGGCAGATAAGGTGTTGATCGTCTCGCTACTCGGCGTCCAGCACGTCAGCTATCAGACTTGGAACGTCCAGAAGAATTGCTATGCACCTAAACAAACTGAATGGGTCTTCCTCCGGCAAGCACAGTCGGTACCGCTCGTCAATGTAGAGGATCACGCGCCTTTTGCTTTTGAATTACCAGCAATGCTTCAACCGCACCAATGCCCGCTCGGCGACTTGAATCATCTATCGCTTTCGCCAAGCTGCGGGGATGTAGGCGACTTTGGAAAAGCAGTCGCTGCAGGTCCGCATGCGACACAGATTGTCTATATGATCAAAGCAGAGCTCAAACACTATGGCAGCATCTTTTGCATGGCTAGGCAGAAGTTTACCTTCTTCCCAAGCGGTTTTCATCGACCTGATCCAAGATGGGTCGACACCATGCAGGCAAGGCACGATAGTGCAACCATTGATCCTGTCGCACGTCCCGTCGAGAATGCCATTGGAAAAAGGGCTGGCGAGCTCAAGTATCGCGTCCTTTGCGCAACCTTGACAACGTCGAACGATGATACGGCATCAACAAGTCCCCTCACGCTACTGCTGACGTACACAGGCGCCAAGCCGCCATCCATTGAAAAGATTCGCCTTAACCTATTCGCAACGACCGTGAAGCGCACAGAACACAGGCACGCGAATGATGGCAGCCCTGAGCATACCAACACCACCGTTAAAGAGCTCGGTGCCTTCACGCTTGATGCTGCATTGTCAAGATCGCAGTGGACACGCGCAGCGCCGAAACCGTCCGTTGGTCGAGCCATGTCTTGCATCTCTATCTTGTCGGATGAACAAGCTGTTGCTAATACGCGCTGGCACAAGACGACGTCTAATCCCACAAAATCGTCGTCATTGCGAGAACGTGGATTGTCCTTCTCGACTACACGAACGATGACACGCTCATCCGGCTCATCTGGAGAGGCAAAAGAACCATCACCCACCTGGCGTATGCGTTGTACAATACCAGTCAGCTTGCCTTCAGGTGAGCGTATCGTGCCGAGCTTTGAGAGTTGTTTAGTCGCACGACGCTACCGTGTACAAGTCTTGTTTCACCTCGCTGGTTATCAAACAGTCATGTTTATGGTGCCTGTCTGGATATGTAGGCGACGGGCACCCCAGGGCATGGCGGGTCGTTGTGCTGACCGTTTCTTGTCTGGGCGTGGCGAGGAGGTGCTGGAGGAAGAAGATGCTGAGGGTGAAGCCATTGTACCAACAGAGACACGTCGTTTAGAAGTCATGGACTACGATGGCAACCTTGACGATACCGGCAACCAAGAAGCTGCCCCGACGTATGCGCATGTGCAAGCTCAGCTCTCGCCGGCAGCACCCATCAGTAGCACGCCCACCTACACGCTACCTCAAGATTTATGGGAGTGGCAAGTGCGCGCTGTTTGGGAAGATAAAGCAGATGGAGCATAGTCTATAGAGTCTCTTTCTAGTAACGATTGTGAACATGATTGCCAACTCAAGCGCTCAACGTCTGGAATCCTCCAGAGATGACTTCTTCCACAAACGTATCCGTCACTTCATCCCAGCTGAACTTCGCCAAATCAGCACCATAGCTACGCGGTACGACGCAATAGCATACTTCTAACGGCACTTCGAGTTCAGTCGCTTGTTTGATGGACAGCGAGAGAAAGTAAGACAACAGGATGCGTGACACTACGCGATGGGAAATCATGAGGATGTGGTGTTTCGCCCGCTCAGACTCGACAATGAGTGGATTGAGGCGATGTACCACATCAAGGTAGCTTTCGCCACCACCTGGGTAGCGATAGTGCATCTTGTCTCGCCGACGCGCCTCAAACTCCCGTGGATGCAGCTTTTTGATTTCTGCATACGTCAAGTTGTCGCAGAGACCAGAATCAATCTCATCCATGGTTTTGAAGGACTTGACATCATAGACTTCTTCGCTGAATGTCTCTGCCGTTTCGCGAGATCGAGCAAGCATGGATGTCCATACGGAGAAGGACTTTTCAATAGGAGGCGCATCAGCGTAGTAGCCATCCCGTGGTTGTGGATTTTCTGTCCAGTGATCTGACTCCTTTGGGATAATGCGTGGATGAGAACGCCACTGTTCGAGCTGATGATCTCGAAACTTTATGCGTTGCTGATCAACAAGTCGTGCAAGGGCAGCAGCGTACTTGCGACCACGCGGTGTCAGCGAGGCATCACCACCAATCTTTCCACTGACATTGTCCTCTGATTCACCGTGCCTAGTAATGAAGATGAGACGCTCAGCAAGGTTAAAGTTGAGAAGGAGATAGATGGCCTGACCAGCCAGAAAACCCTCAATGTTGCAGGAGATGACCTTTTTGCCGACATTGATGAGCTTGCAGTACGACATGCCAGCTGCCTCTTCCGCTTCGCCAATCGTTTCGTACTGCGCTTCGTAATTCTTGACGCGCTCCTTGAAGTCTGCCAGGGCCTCAACTGGGTCGCGCGAGCGATAGTCTGGGCCGTTGAGCTTCAAGCGCATGTTTGCCTCTAACAGCTCCGAGTCGGTGCATATACTTTCGATGAACAAGGCGTGCAAATGATCTTCCTTGGCGATACGTTCTTGAATAGCTTTACGCCGCGCCACGGTCGAGTTGGTGGCATCAAAAATACCCACCGTCCCAACAGTTGTGACCCACTCAATCAACGCATCAAGTGTCTCCAAGGCCATCTGTTCACGAATCGCATGTGCTTTTGTATTGTTTCTATCGAAAAAGTCTGCATCTTGTCGATTGGTCGCCAACAAACGTCGCCGATCGCCGCAATTGAAGACTTGTGCAGAATGCCCTAGCCAGTTGAAGTACCGCGCTAGCTTCTTGACAATGTAGGATTTACCCCGCGCCGGTAAGCCAACCATGACAATGACGAGTTTGGACGCAGTTTGAGCAACATGACCATCAGGCGAGACTTTTGACCGTGTCACGCCCGGTACAGAGAGCGTTTGCGCACGAGGCTGTAGGCGGGGTGAGCTAGGTGCTGTTTGTATGGGCGTAGCAGATTGAGAGTAGGGGGTATCTGAATCGGTGCGCCGCACTGTATCGCGCTTAGACAGGGATGTTTTGCGTAGCAGGTAGCGTGTTCGCTCAACAGGGTCGTCACTCAGTGGCAGCGGCGGTGAGATGATTGGTGGACGCATGCTGCCATCTGAGCGCTGTATCGAGACGTCTGGCATGACCATGAAGGGACGTTGAGCGTGTTTTGTAGTTCTAGCGTTCTGGTTGACTTTTTGGATTGACGCATGCAAGATCTTGGCGATACGCGACTCCAGCTTCAGCTCCAAGCAGTGACAAATGCTGAAACATGCTAGAGACGCTCGTGGTGAGAGGCACGGAGCTGATCAAACCACCGTCTGTTGAAGGCATCATCACGCTGGACAAGACCGGCATCTGCCTGAACTGCGTGTGTGACTTGCTCGATGCTTGTATGGCGAAAGAGCTCCATCAACGTCGGAACATGGACATGCCTCTGAGCAGATGACTTCCAGCTGCACCAGGATAGACGCTTGTTTTCTACTTGCTCTTCAAGCTGGACGAAGCCATACACGTCTGTACTCTTTTCACAATCTGCGTAGCTGCTTGCACTGAGACGTGCTTTCCAGCGCTTGAGCGTCCTGATGCTGCGTGCGAATGGCGTCTTGGCACGCTGCTTGGGAGCGATACTCACGACAGACTTGATACAGGAAGGAGCAGGAGCTGGTGCTTTGCCAAGGTGCAGCGTATGTGCTGTGAAGTGAGGACGCGAAGGTTCAGCATCGCCCAGAGACATGGCAGCGTTCTGTGCTCTGGTCAGCAGCGTGCAGGTCCTCTTTGAGCAGTGTATGAGCAGAGTCTGAGTGAGCTATACAGAGAGAAGCGAAGCTACAGGGGAGGAGAGGGTGGTGTACAAGGATACAGAGCACAAAGCAGCAAGCATCTCTCATCACCACCTAAGACCACACCCTCCATTGTACATCAGACCATGGCCATCAGCATCGGGTGTCTGTCCGTCTTCGCCTCAAGGAAGTCACGCAGAATGTCTAATCCCTACATCCTCAGGACAAGCACAAGCACCTGCAGGGGCACTACCACAGAGGGAGACCCACTCGAGCGTCACGAACGCTTCGCACTCAGCTCGCACACAACAGACAGCACGCCAGCACTCTCCATCATTGCAGAAGAAGACAAGGACAGTGTAGCACTCCCTAGAAGCACACCTACGGGCAGCAGACAAGTGAGCAGTTCTGATGCGACCAGCACGACATGCAGGCGTGACATCAGCAATGTGCCATACGCAGTGGGTGCGTCAGAGATCTTTGAGTCGCGCATGTGGCACGAGCGCAGTGAGACGTCCTTTGCGTCGGATGTCTCGACTGCTGTGCTGGAGGAGCAGCTGATGGGTGTCTCCCTCTCGCAGCTGCCGACCCCTGAGGCTCTTGCGCATCCACGCTCGCAGGATACGGACATGACGTTCAGTCCCCGCTGTGTCGCTCCTTCCGTGGCACCTCCTCCGTCTACGCATACTGTCTCTTCTTCTGCATCTCTCTAGCCTCCCTCCTCCATCTGATTAGTCTCTCCTCCTGCTTGTAGGCTGTAGCTCATCCTGTTTCAATAATAAAATCCTCTGCCAGCCAAATTCTGTGGGACGCGCGACTCACTGACCACACAAACCAAGCGAGGCCACCCAAGCGCAACGTCGCGTGCCTGTCGCTTCTGCCCACCGCGTTCATTTCCCTCGCGCTCCATGTCGCGTATGCCAACTCTGACAGAAGCGCCTGTCTCTGAAACAGGCAGCTCCGTCGTGGCAGGCGAGATGCTCGAGCCGGATCTTCGAGACTTTTGCACACAAATCATCGATACCTTCAAGTGGAGCGAAGCCAAGAAGCGCAGAGATGTCAATGAGCTTGTGGAGTACCTCGAGAACCAGCTCAATCTGTATACAGTACCGAGCTTTTACAATCGTTTTGCGAAAGAGGGCGAACAAGGCCTGGATATGGATAAGCTACAGATCTTACCTTGTGAGAGACCCGTCAAGACGAAGCTCCTCAAGTTCTTTGTCTTTGGCGAGCCAGGTCTATGGCGAGAGTCCATACAACCCACCATCGTCAAAAAGGGAACGAATCCAATCCTCAAACCGCATCAAGAAGAGCCATATTCCTACAGCGCAAAGTCTTTCCTCAAGGGTCCTTTTGCGATTGTTCGTGCAGCCATGAGCGCAGATACACCGCCGATGCGGGTCGCTCTCAAAGAGTATGCACCAGAGATTGATGTCTCGTATGATATTCTCATTCAAAACCTCATGCTGCCACATCCAAACGCGCTTCGTGTCCTTTGCACCTACCGCACGACCAGAACAGGCAAAGTTGTGCAAAAGATGGCAATGGAGCCTTGGTGTGATTATCGACTCGAAGATGTCATTGCCGCTGGCGCATACGGTCTCGACCTTGTTTTGCGGGTCGGTTATTGTCTTGGCTCGCTACTCTACCACATTCATTGTCACGGTGTAAAGCACGTCAACATTAATCCTCGCAACATTCTTTTAACGGAGGAAGGCGGCATCTACCTCAGTGATCTGAGTACATCGCGCATCTACGTTGAAGCAGAGGAAATGAGCGAGCCTGCCAACATCGATGACAAGACGGAACGCGGTCGCTTGACACATCCAAGCAGTGTCTCGACCATGGCGCACCTCACTATTCAGACTGATCTATTTTATACTGCCCCTGAACAGCGCGTCGATGTCTCACGACGTGGCACCGACATTTGGATGCTTGGCATTACACTGCTTGAATTGCTGTACTCCCTTGGACCGCAAGAACGGGCGATTCGCGATCCTCAAGCATTTTCTTACATGGTTGCATCGCTACCCACGCAACAGCTACAAAAGAAGCTACACTCGCTACTTCCAGTCTGCGCAGACCCCAAGGAAGAACAAATCCGACGAGCACTCTTGGATATTGTTGAAGAAGTGCTTGTTCAACAACCCATGCACAGACCTTCTGCCTTTGATATTCACCAACGACTTGCCAAGTTTGCGCAAGAGGTCGAGTACCCGCTTGACTTGAACCCAGACCCTGATTTGCCGCCGATTGAAGCGGCCAAGGATGTCATTCGTGCTTCTGTACCATATAGCGTGCATGAACACATCACCATCAAGCGAGAAGATGACTACCTCGTTGACTTATCTCGCGGCGAGAAGAAAGTTCGCTTTGGGAATGACTTTAGCGTCAAGACGTTCGAAGCCATGGAGGCAGGGGATGAAGATGGCAATGAGTTGACGGATGGAGAAGGTGGTGAGTTGACGGCGGAGGATGAAGAACGTCTCAAGGCGATGGAGGGCGAAGAAGGACGCGCTCTCGCCAGCTAAAATATCTTCACTGTAACAGAGATTTCTACACATGTACACTAGCGCTGTGCAAACAGCAAACCAGCGATGAAATGGATATCATCCCACTGTGCTTCAGTGACGCGTTTGACTTGAATCTGCTCGCCAGATTGTATTGCCGTCACTCTCACAATGCGACTCGTGCCCGTCATGGCGGCATGCTGCTCATCCACAAGAAAGAAGGGACATGTGAGGAATGGAGGCAGACCAGGTGTATAGATGTCTGCAAAGGTGATGGTATGATGAGCGATGGCGACTGCTGTGACGTTGGCAAAGAAGCACAAGATGCGCTGGGCAGGTTTGCGCCGAATGGAGAGGACCTCACCGAGCCGGTAGTAGGTTGGACCCAGCCGTGCACTGCCTGTGATGCGCACAGGACCAGCAGACACTGGCACGTACGTGTTGACGGGTACTTCCTTGCTGTCGACGGGTGCGTGGATGTCGACTTGAACCAGGGGCAACATGGTCGAGCCATTCGAGATGGAGGGTATCTGGTGCGGGTTGACGCTCGAGTGTGCCGTCAGTCGAGGTCGCACATGAATATCTGCGTGCTGCCAGGTATCCTCAATGTCCTCATCTTCAGGCGCCCCAAGACGCTGTCGCTTGGCTGGCCTGGTGTCATCATAGGTGAGCTTGACCCTGGTCTGTGTGCTGTCCTGGCAGACTGAGCTACTGTCTGCTTCTGTGCTTGCATCTGCGACCATCTGCGAGGTCTCTGCTTCTTCATGCGTGTACGCGGGACACTTGAAGCGTTGCAGCCTGAGCCTTGCTTGTACCAGGGACGCTTTGCCCATGTTGCCTGTGGTCTGACTCTCTCCTCCAGGTCCTGACCAAAGACCACATCTTGCTTCCTCATCAGCTTCTGTACCATCAATCAACCATGCTCTCTCTCCATGGACAGCGTCCTCAAACACCCTTTGCCTATGCCAATGTCCATCCTGCTCTCCGTGGGTCCTTTGCAAGCTTGCATTGCAGCACTCGTCTATCATACACAGACTTGCCCGTCACTAGCGCAATGATGCAGAGCAGTGACTCGCTCTCCGTACTCTCCATGATCTCGCTGACGCGGTTTGCGCAGTTCGAGGCACAGCTGTCTGTCAAGAGTATCGAGTCAATGGTGCTTCACTATGGTGCTGCCTCTGTCCGTGGTATGCACAAACCATTGCACGTCCCAGTACGTACACCAGAGCACAAGGATCCACAGCCGACCGGTCTCAAATACTGGATGGGCACGCTGAAGCTTCGTGCAAAGACCCTGATTGGACGTAAAGCGCAAGAAAAGGAGAATCTTCCGCCAAGCTATGATTGCAAGCTTCAGCAAGCAACACGACCACCACTGACATCTCTCTTTGCAAGCAGTCTCAGCTCAATCAACAACCCTTTCGAGGAGCATAATGAAGGATTCAGCAAAATTTGGCGTGACAGCGAGGGAGTCCGTTATTTATGTGTGGAACAAGTCGAGCCTAGTTTGCAGCAGCGTGACGCCTTTTGGCAGCTCCGCATTGAAGCGATGCGTTACGGCAAAGTCATTCCCATTCCAGTCAAGAATATCATGAAGCGATGCCGTACGAGAAGCAAGTGCAGTGATGGTCTCTGGACGGTAGATGGCAAGCGGCGTATTTGGCTCGTCCAGCGAATTTGCTGAAGCGCGACTTGGCGAGATTGGTTTTTTTGTAGTGTCACTCCTGTAGACGTCGACTTGTACCTTACCCTCTGGCCTTGCATGTCCACCATCTATGCCCTCTCTACATCTGCCGCTAAAGCCGCTATTGCCGTTATTCGCATCTCTGGCCCACAAGCTCGTCTTGCTCTTGCTGCACTGACGTCCAAGCGTGTCAAACCGCGTCAAGCTCACCTCGTCAAATTGAGGCATCAGGGGCAACTTCTTGATGAAGCCCTTGCCTTTTACATGCCAGGCCCAGCTTCGTTTACGGGCGAAGATAGTGTTGAGCTTCATGTACACGGTGGCAAAGCAGTCATTCGGTCCGTTCTCGCTGCACTTTCAAGTCATAAGGGGCTACGGTACGCTGAACCTGGTGAATTCAGTAAACGTGCCTTTCGAGCTGGCAAGCTAGATTTGACACAAGCAGAAGCACTTGCTGATCTGATACATGCAGAGACGGAGCAGCAACGACGTGCTGCCGTTTCACAAGCTGCCGGAGCCCTCGGAAAACGATATGACGGGTGGCGAGAACAGTTGATTCAAGGACGTGCCATGCTGGAAGCAGTGATTGACTTTGGAGAAGACAATGAGATTGATTCAAGAGTCGTGGAACAGGTACAGCAACGTGTCAGACAGCTTCAGGAGGCGATACGAAACCATCTCGAGGCAGGCGTCAGGGGTGAACGACTGAAGCACGGCATCACAGTTGCTCTCTTTGGTCCACCCAATGCGGGCAAGTCAAGTCTCTTGAATTTGCTATGTCGTCGCGAAGTGAGCATCGTGTCAGATGAAGCAGGAACGACACGCGACGTGGTAGAGACGATGCTTGATATTGGTGGGTATCCGGTGATTCTCTGCGACACAGCGGGCCTCAGGGATGCACGGGGTTTCGTTGAACAACAAGGTGTACGGCTTGCTAGCATGCGAGTCGAGGAAGCGGATGTAAGACTATGTGTTGTGCCGGCAGGCGAGGCGATGGATCCATTGACACAAGCGCTCGTGACACCAGAGACCATGCTCGTTGTCAACAAAGTGGATTTGCGCTCGGATACGCGACAGGGCTATCACCTATCTTGCACGACAAACGCGGGTATCGATGCATTCCTGGCAGCACTGACAGGCAGGCTACAAGCCCTTACGAGCGATGAACATGGCCAGGGTCTCGCACTTGGCACAACGGCCCGACACAGAGAACAGTGCGAGCGGTGTTTGGAACACTTGGATATCTTTCTACGCTATGACACTCAAGGATTTGACTTTGTGTTGGCGGCTGAGGAGCTGCGGTATGCGGGTGACTGTCTGGGTCGTGTGGTGGGAAGGATTGATGTGGAAGAGCTGCTGTCTGTCATCTTTCGAGACTTTTGCATTGGCAAGTAGCAGCTGTCCATGCTGGTGCTGGCTATGCAGAGACCAGCACTTTGCAGCGGTCTCTGTGCGGGTCGGTCGTCGGGAGTCAGGCCTCTGCAGCGATGAGCGAATGGCGGCCTCTCCCAAATTGTTGATCCAGAGACAGGGCACAGAAGCAAAGCACAGCCAGGAACTCAGCACAAGACACAGCATCCTCTTCTCTCTGCATCAGCTACTCCTCCTGACCGAGGCCACACACCTTCTTTCAACAGTCCCAAGATGGGCCGCCAAATCCCCTTCGACACAAACAACAACGACAAGGCCAACTTTGATTACACGCGGCGCAGCTCAAACGTGCAAATTCAACACCGCAAATTTCCTAATACAACATGGACGAATCTATTCCTCGTGGCGACAGTCGTAGAAGCATGCGCCAACATGGCCATTGAGGCGTACGTCTTTTACAAGTTTTACCGCGTCTTGAACCTCGACAACACAACAGCGCGCACAATCCCGACATATCTCGCCATCTACATTTGCGCCTTCGTCTTCCAGCTCATTCTCGCTTTCTTGGCGATTGCTAAACGCAATACGATCCAAGTCATCGGTCTTGTCCTGTTCAACTTTGCCTTCCTCGTGTACAGCGCCATCCAAATAAAAGAGTTTCGCGATGTCTTGTTTAGTCGCGACTCGGTCAATGTCTTTGATTCGGCGAGCGGACTGCGTGGTACGAGCATCTCTGCAGCGCAGAATCGCGACTCACTCTGGCGCGACATCAAACCATTCCTAATAGTCGTCCCGGCCATTATCGGAGCGACACAAGTCATTTACATTCTTTGCGCCGTTAAATTATACAATGTCTTCGGCTGGGACATCTACCAAAAGCTCGGCGCAGATCGTCGCGTCAAGCGTTACTTCCTCGCCTACCAAATATTTGTTGTGCTGCTCATGTATGACTGGTTCTTCTTTGGTGGGTTTACCGTGCAGCTACTCATTCTCTATGTCGACCACAGCAACTGGGAGTTCTGGGTCACTGTCGCTGCACTGCCCCTTACCATCATTGGCCTGCTCGCGGCTGTCTATGCAGTACAGCACGAATCACACTGGCTCCTTGCCTTCTTTGATTTGTGTCTCGTTGCAGCGCTGACATACTTTTGCTATAAGTTTTGGCGCATCTTTGGCAGTGAACGCGCCGATGAGTTTCGCAGCGATCGCATCACGTTGGGAATCTTTGCCGGTGTCTCGCTGGCATTGCTCGTGTGCACGATTGCAAATTCAATCTATTGCAGGCATTATTTCGGCAAGGTTGATTTGTGGGAGCGCCATCGACGTGCCGTCAAGGATGAGCAGGACGAGCAACCGCTCTCTACTATTGATTATGCCAACCCTAGAGGGATTGTGCTTGACTAGCTTCTGTACTTTTTAAACGCCTCGCTTACTGTCATGCCAGCACGCACGGCTTCTTTGACGCGCTCTTCTTGTGCCGAGAGTTTCTTGAGCATTGCGAGCAAGTCCCCCAAATTGAGGTCTCCGTTGAGGACACAAATGCCTTCGCTGTCGATAAAAACGAGGTCTTCGGGGCAAATGATGCCATCATGACCAATGTGAATGGCTTCGTTGATAAATCTGGCCTTGCAAACTGCACCGGCACCGGCACCGGCAATACTCGTTCCAGTAGAATACACAGGTAGACCGAGTTGTCGCATTTCCTCAATATCACGAATTCGGCCATCTACAAGGACTGCCTGAACGCCTTGCATTTGAGCGCGCAATGCCATAATGCCCCCGAAACACGCATTGTCTTGATTTTTTGGTTGTTGAAGCACAAGAATGCTGCCGTGTGGTAAATGATCAATGTAGTGCGTTCCTGGTGCAATGTCGGTGTCCTCCATGCAGCCCTTGCTAGGCAATGTACTGAACTTCAAGTCGTCAAATTTTACCGTATACGTACGGCCAATCACTTTCTGGCCGGGTTGCAGCTGCGTTTGTAGTGTCAAGCCAACGATGGCTCCTGCCGCCTGTCTATCCCGTTCACCGCCGTCGTTGTCGCCCAGGCTGCGGAGCTTGAGTAATGCATCAGACACGTCAGTCGTGGAGTATTCTTTGATGGCTTCCTGTTCTTTTAGGATCTCCATGTTCAACTTGAGCAGTGCATCAGACGCGTCAGCCCAGGAGAATTCTTTCAGGGCTTCCATGCTTTCAACCAATCGAAGTACAACGCGTCGTTGAGTTGTTTGGAGACGGACTCGTTGATGAGGTCTGCACGGAAGGCAGGATTTTGTAGGAGTTCTAGGTGTAGCAGACTAGCCGGATAGCTGATGAAGCGTGCGTACTCTGGGGATTGCCAGTAGCGCAGGTAAGCTAGATACGCGACGAGTGCTTGATCGTGCAGAAGGCTTGTTTCGGCGAGGTCTGAGGTTAGCATTGGACCGTGTGCGGAGTTTGAGCAGTGAGGCATACGTCGCAGGTAGGCTGGACTGGCGAGGGACTGGACAAAAGCGAGTTCCTGCTCGAATTTGGACATGGGTAGAACTAGCGTAGAAGTGACTGTCGGTTGTTGCCGTGGCTGTTATCTTATCAGTTGGCTGTATTTGTGACTGCCAGCACGACCTTCCTCTTTTGGCTCCAGGTCGGCGTCCCGAGTCCCTGCGCTGACCAGTGACCACCACTGCTGGCGGTGCTGGCTGTGCAAGTGTCTGCTGCTGCTGCTGTTTGCTGTGTCTGCTGACTGCTCCTGTTTCATCTGACCTGCTCTTCCTGGTCACCTGCTGCGTACATGATGTGACCATGCTATCCGAGAGATAAAGGGTCCTGCCCCTGACACCGAGCGAGATATAAGATGATTGCCTTCCTCCGATGCGTCCTTCATGTCTCCCTTTCGCTATACCTGTCGCCTAGTGAAACTAGGTATACCGCTCTCTGCCATTGTTGCAACAGGCCACCATGTTCTGCACTTGGATGCAGTCGACTCTACAGTCGCAGACACCCCACCACTCATGAAACGGGCCCACGACCCAGCCTACACGGCCTCACTCCGTGCATACTACGCTCAAAAGCCAACATCTGAATTGTGTCGCTCACTATTTGTCTATACCGTCTCTGCTTCACCGACGCTTGTTGCACTGGGCAAATCGGCCTTGCGCGCTTGTGACGCACTGCATGTCCCCTTTCTCTATGAATATCTCGCGCGCTACACATTCTACAAGCAATTCTGCGCAGGAGATTCGACAGAGCGTGTCAAAGATGCTGCTATGCGTCTCAGGGATGAGAGACTGGGCTGTATCCTCGCCTATGTTAGGGAAGAAGCCGAGGCGAATGAAGCTGCGTTTGAACGGGCCCTTGCCAGCACACTCGAAACTATTGATGCAGCTGCAGTGTTGCCAGACAATTACTGTGCCATCAAACTGACAGCTCTCGCACCAGCATGTGTCCTTGCAGACTACGCGTCGGCCGTGCGTTCCGGAAACCAGGCCTGCGAAACAACACGACTTGCCATCTCAGCGCTACAACAACGACTCGCTCAAATTTTGAATCACGCACGTAAACAGCAAGTGAGAGTCTTGATTGACGCAGAGCAAGATGCCTTACAACCGGCCATTGACGACATTGCAATCTCGTGCGCACGACAATACAACCGTGACGCGGCAGTCTGTTACAATACCTATCAGCTCTACCTCAAATCAGCACCAACAACGCTACAAAGACACTTTGAGCAAGCGCGGCGCGAAGGCTGGCTCTTTGGTGCAAAACTCGTACGAGGTGCGTATATTGCGAGTGAACCACGTCACCTCATCCATGACACGAAAGCAGAGACGGACGCAGCGTACGATGCTGCCATCCAATTTCTCGCACCGCATGAAAAGGTTGAGATGATGATTGCCTCACATAATGCAGAGTCATTGGCGTTTGCGGCCAGATTGGATGCAAAGGCTTCGATTCGATTTGCTCAGCTTTATGGCATGAGTGGCGCACTCTCTTGGCATCTATGCAGCCTTCTTGGTGACAGGACGCAAGTGTATGCATACCTTCCCTGGGGAACCGTGGGCGAGTCCATGAAGTACCTGGTTCGACGAGCCGATGAGAATGCAAGTATGCGCGATCGCTGTGTCCTCGAACGCAACGAAATCTTGGATCAATTAGGGCAGCGCATATTCAATTGACGTGAAGCTGTACTTTGAGTCGTTCATAGACGTAGAATGAACAAGCGACCATGGGCACTGTCTTGATGAACCCAATTGTCAATCCAACATAGAACCCTCCTGGCCCTGCTGTCTTCAAGATGAGACGTGCTATTTGCCAAAAGCCAATGGATTGACCTGATCCGACGGCTCCCGAGACTTGCATACGTCGTCGAATCACTTCAAATGGATAAGAGGCCGTTTGTGAGAGCATCCCAGCGAGACCGCCACTCACCAATTCCGCCCAGGCAGCAAGCGGTGCGCGTCCATATTCTGTTCCTTGAGACTGCTTTCTCGCACTCGACCAAGTTCTGAGCAAGTCGCTGATGGCGTCGTGCGTTAAGAATGAAACACCAGCATACGGTAGCATGCCGACCATGGTCGGTGTAAAGCCCCGGTAGAAATCCGCTAGACTTGTTTTGTAGATATCTCTGCAGACACTGACAATACCACCGTGAGGATGCCGCGTATCAAATGCTAGACGCACACGAATCACCTCGAGTGGGTAGGTGAAGAAGACGGATGTCAGGCCAGCGAGTGCACCAGCCGTGAAACGTCGCCAGACCACTTCCTCGCGCTCACTGCGAATGAGAAGGGATCTGAATTGCTCATAGGCGATAAACTTGATGCCAGCATACGGAAATATCCGAAGCAACGTCGCCGCATGCCCTTTGAACAACCCGCGCAAACCAGATGTCTTGTGAATATCCCTCACAGCCAACGCCAATCCATTCCAACGCGACGCATGCCGTATATAATCTGGATTTGAAGTTTGAAAGAGGATCTTGACACGGTCGAGTGGAGCAATCAGCGTTTTTGCAGCACAACCGGCAAGGCCACCGGCGATGCCTGTCCGCACAACATAGTCGAGGGATTGCCGCTGTATTGGACGTGGCGGGACGGGAGGTGCGTCTGTCTCGCATACAGGAGCCAGCGAGGTTGTGGTCATCCAGACCTGTGTCTTTGTCACTTCGGCAATGCGGAGTAGACACTGTCCCCCGTATAAAAAGAAGCACAAGCTGAGAGAGTGA
Source organism: Protomyces pachydermus (assembly GCA_003717275.1). NCBI lineage: Eukaryota > Fungi > Ascomycota > Taphrinomycetes > Taphrinales > Protomycetaceae > Protomyces > Protomyces pachydermus. Next base: position 247,171 of record QXDU01000033.1, on the reverse strand, counting down.
GGTACAAGTTCAGATGACACGTACAGGAGAGATGGCATGTGCACGAAGATACAAGTTGTGATCACATATTACTAGACAGTACTTGATAGGAAATATCCGAGGTGTAATCCCTAGAAGAGGGCAGCAACACCAACAGCCACAACACCGGCAACGAGGCCAGACACGCCAAACTTGGCGGCAGTACCACGTGCGGCAGGGAGGATGGTGGAGCTGTTTGAGCGTGCAGCGGCAGCAGCGGCGATGACAGGCACGGAGCCAGGAGCCACAACCACGGCAACAACAGCAGCACCGCTGGCAACAGGCACAACGGTACCAGCTGGTACAACGATGGTCTGAGTGCGTGTGATGGTGACTGGTGCAGCGGAGTTGATGACAGTCACGGCACCGGCACCACCACCGATGGCAGTAACGAATCCGGTGACGGTGGTAACACCAGAGATGGTGACACCAGCAGACACGTAGAGAACAGGTGAGACAATGACAACAACCGAGACAACAACAGGTGCGACAGAGAAGCCGGCACCAATGGTGACGATGTTGCCAGAGACAGAGAGACCAGTGACGGTGACTTGAACGAGAACACCGTTGATGTTGACGAACACAGACACAGAGCCTACAGGCAGACCGTTAATAGTCACCTGCACAACCACAAGGGTCTGGATGGCACCGCTAGCAGCAGTAACGGTGACAGTGTTGGTCTGTGTGACAGTGACTGGGACATTGCCGGGAGCAACGCCGTTCGAAGGTGCAGCGGTAGGCGCGGAGCTAGGAGCCCCAGAAGGAGCGGCACCAGGAGCGTTTGTCACACCTACCACTGTACCAGTGATGGTTCCAGGTGCAATGGCACCACCGACCTGGAGGGTACCAGCAGGGCTGAGACCAGCAAAGAGAGGCGTTGACTGACGCTTGCGGCGAGCATTACGGGACACAGAAGCAGACAAAGCGCCGTTGCTAACTGTGAAGTAGCCCTGGATGAGAGGAAGGACAGGAGGAGGTGTGCCAAGAACAACATCGTAGAGGGGAGGGTTTCCTGCTGCTGCTTCCCGGAGGAAACCAGTGAGACGGAGACCGACCTCGTTGGTGCAGGTCAAGATGCCGTTGGAGTCAATGGCAATGGGGGATGCGGTCTGACTGGCAGGTGCAGCCGTAATCACTGTGCCAGAGCAGATGAGAGGTGTAGAACCAGCCTTGAACTCGTAGGTTGTGGTTGCTGTGGCCGAGGGGAGAGCAGCTGGCAGCACACTGGTGGATGTCGCTGTGCCGTTTGTGGGGATTGACTGTGCTGAGACAGCAGTGAGTATGGAAGCCAGTGAGGTAAAGAATGAAGTTCGCATATTGAAAAGAGTGTAAGTAGCTTGAGGAAAGGCAAACGGGTGCGGCCTGGGTCTTATAGCTTACTCGAAGGCTGCTTGTTGATTTGTGCAACGGGCTCATTACGATACCCGGGGCTCATTGCCGGCCTTCAGCAGTGAATCAGCACTCAATCAGCACTCAATCAGCATTTTTGGCTGTGAATTATGGCTCATGTCAATTCAGACTCAGCGTAGATGAGCTGCTATTCTGGTAAGGGCCAATGGCAGCTGTGGGTAATATTGGAATTCTGGCCCGTGCCGGAATGCAGGTCAGAGACTTGTTGGCTGAGACGAAACTCCGCCAGTGCGAGTGTTGGTGTCTGCTGCGCTACTGCCTGCATCTTTTGTTGTGTTGAGAACGTGATGAGCTGCCAAATTCAACAGTTGCCCTTCTCGGCCAGCGGAATGTCGCCGCGGGCCAAAAAAGGAATGCGCGTTCCCCTTTAGTGCGTTCGCGCTAAATTTGCATGCCTCCGCGAATGGCAAGGAATCGCGGCCGGAGATTTGAAAGATCGATACAGGCTGCAGGCTGATTCATGATGCCCTCATCATCATGCTCTCATCATCAGAGTCTCATGTGGATGGCCAACACGATTCACGACATTGCTGCTCTAGCAAATTAGCAGACTATGAACATTGAACATTGAACATCAAGCACTGAGCAGATAGCGACAGTAGGCCATTAGCTTGGCAGTATGCTAGGCATCACGCTAGGCATCATCGTTCTCACACAGTCTATCTGCACTCTGGAGTCTGGACAGATGTACCGATATATCTGTTAAGCGCAGTCTAGCAGTACCGCTAGAGGCCACTGCTTAAAAGTCTACGTGCGGATCGGTGTGAGCCGCTAGTCATGTCCCGCTACTGGCCAGTGGCAACTGCTACTGCAGTCTGCAGCTCAACCAACCTCGCTGTATTCAGAAGATACTACGTCACGACTCACGACTCACGAACTCGACACAAACCATGCCCACAAGCCTGGCAGTGGATTAGGCACAAATTGCACAATGAGCTCGTCGCTAAAGTCTCGAAGAATCATATCGCTGTGTTTCTCCTTGTATGGGGCAGTAATTACTCATCGCTAACATGTACCAGACGAATCGCTTCACTTGATGCTTCTTTATCTTCCTCTGCAAGGGATCGGACGTGTGAAGACTCCACATCGGACTGACTGGATCTTGCCTGCTCTTGCTGTTCAAGACTCTGTTTGCTTGCAGTCGCAACACTTTGCCAGGGACTCTGTCACAGTGGATTCGCCACAAACAAAGAAAAGCTTTTTTTTTCCGAATGACTAAAGTCAATAAGGGCAATGGACACAATGTTGTACTCGCTATAAGCATTGCCCGGCTTCGTGTGCCTCATAGGGCTAGGGGTGTCGCGTGGTACCCCTGGACTGATTCTATCAACGCCCCTGTTAAGTGCTGACAGCTTGTAACTTCTCCCTACACAAGTGTTGTGTGTCAGAATGCTTGTCTTCTACTACAGTCTCTGATTGACTCTAAGCTGCAATCTTCGGCACGTTTCGACGATTGCCCTATTGGTCTGGCTGCTGCAGACGAAGAGCATCGACTTACATTCAGACGAGGTTGAGACGACACAGCATGCGAGTCAAACTTCCAGCAGTATACATCGCATTGCAGCTCGTGCTTTGCTGTGTCCATCTACAATCAGTCGCTGCCACCGAGAAGAAGCCACGGCAATCAGGCATAACGCTCTGGATCAGTCATATCAAGCGCATGCTCGGGATTGGTCTTGAGCCCTTGCCAGGCAAGTTGAAAAAAAAGCCTAAATATCCGCGGGATCCGGTACGCTGGTGTAATCAGCCGATGGTCAGCCTCAATCAGTATCATCCAAAGCGTAATAACGACACCGACTGCAAAGCATCATGTCACGAAATGATTGCAATACATGCCAACACGCTGGAAAGCATGCCTTTCCTATGCCAAGACTTGTCGGTGAGCAAAGAGTATGACTGGGTATATTACGACACTACCAGGTATGAGATACCGCAACCGGGATATAATCCGAACGGCCAGGGTTATGCATGGATGAATTGCTGGTGCGATGTGAAATTGGTGATGAACCGCATGCGCATACCAGATTACGACTTCAATGAAGATGGCTCGCCGTTCACTCCGGACCAGGAACCGACATTCAAGGGCTGTACTTTGAACCATTTGGCCAGGAGTTTGGCCTTCTCTCGGCTCTCCGCAATGACGAGTGGACCTCCAACGTGGCTCCGGGAGAAGGTACTGTGCTCAACTCGCGATCCTATCGACCCTGAAATGTCGCAGCATTGGCCGGTACTAAAAGTGATATTGTATGGTCAACAGCTGATTGATGATGTTATGGCTGAAGAATTACAGCTCAAACGTCAGGGCAACTACGATTATATGGCATCATTTCCGACGCCCTGGATTTGAAGGGAGATGCAACATGTAGAGGTGGATTGTCGTTGCTGTAGCATGAGTACGTTTGACTTAATTGTTGCAGATGAATCTGCCGAAAGTACAAGTAGAGCAGATACTATTTGAAGAAAGCGCAATGTGCAGACTTATGCAGCGGTGCGGTTCCAAGTTTTGTTGCGTAAGAGTCTCTATCCAGTTATGTCCACTTCACACACTGTCTCGTTACGTTGTGCGTCAACGTTGCCGATGCTTGCTGATTTTGTTGTTATTGTCGATATCCCCCACGTCTCGCGTCCAGTTGAGACTCTCTCTTAGACGTCTCTCGACTTAGCTCGAGCCCGTGTACAGTACTCTGTGTAGCAATGTGAGACTGAGAAAGAGTCGAGATAGCACTGCAGGTCACTTTAAAGCACATCATGGCTCCACAGCTGCTTTCAATAGACAATTCTCAGACGTTGGCTACGTGCTGATCGGTCTGTCGTGATGCATGGAACCTAGAGACAATGCCTTTCTTCTCACGGCCGAGCCATGGCAAATCACAAAATTCATGGGTCCGCCCACCGCCAGCAGGATAAAGAAGCGCTTCACCACTTTCCTTGTTCCGCCACGACCACACACATCAACGAACCCAGATACTGCCCTGATCATAGCCTCTTATCCTTAAAAGGCGACCCAAGACCAGGGTCGATGCAAATGTCAGCGAACACAAGAGCCCAGTGGACATCTCAGGTTCGAGAGCCGTAGGGCGGTGGAGTTGAATATGAGGTGTCGTTCAGATGGTCAGAAGAGCCACACAGACACACTACAGACTACCGCGCTATTGTCGTCTATCGAGCCTCACTGGAACTCCTGAGTGACTGCAGTCTCGTTGTTGATGAATCTGGACATGTCAATGATAGAACACATGTGCGACTTCATCAAGACGAGTCGCCGTCTCGCCAGCAATAGAATCAGTCGCCGCCGTTCTACGTCTCGCAGCACTTATGCGTGCATTCGAGCGTTCAGGCGTTCCACTCACAGACGTCGCTCGTCTATGTGCACGATTTGCACGATTTGCATCAGGTCTTGCACTGCTTGGCGCAAGTGAGGCATTGCGACCTGCGGTGGAGGTGGTTACAGTGCATATTTGATATTTGATGCTGAGTGAGTTTCCTGGCTGCTTCCGCGGAGAGAGAGTTTCTGAGCGACTGTACTCCGGTGGATCTGACGTGGTTGAGCACTGAGCGATGCTTTGACACAAGGCAATCATAGCCGGTGTTGGCTGTTGATGCATCTCTCTCTTAAGCCCTCAAGTCTCAGTGCTCATCAGTCAGATATCGTCGTTGGCACTGTCATGCTACTCACCAGTTCTGCTTAAGCTTGGCCCGCTGCGAGAGAAAGACTAGAGCTCGCCTTGCGCGTTAAAGAATGGGAAGCTTCTCAGGGGCTAACACTCCAGTCTGAATCCCACTTGAGAGCTTCTGTCTTGCTTCAATGTGGATTTGGTCACATCAGCCCTGGCGTGGTCAAATTCCGCGCGGCTTGCATGGATCACATTTCTAGATGTTACCTGCGGCAGCGGTGTCAGACCTATTCGAAAATCACATTGCAGTCCCGTTGAGCCCAAAACTGGCTAGTTCTTCGAAAATAACGCTGCAGCTCTAAATGCCGATTTATTCCGAGGCTAATACCAGGAGTCAAGGCTCTCAGGAGACACCTCCTGTAACCAACGTCGAATTCCGCAGGATCTCGAAGCTTAAGTATATATCAAGCAGCACGAGAGCAGCAAACGCAAAGCAATGCGATTTCTCACTGTCCCTATACATGCTACCAGGATCTAATGTGGACCTTCTTATGGCGGGTGACATGGCAGACCTCTGCTTAGTATTGTCAACAAGAAATTGTCATACTTAGCACTTGAGACCGCACCCAATAATAGTAAGAGGATTGAGTTGGCCCAGTAATCAGACAAGATGAGTCTTTTGGGCTTATGAACAACATGACAGGTCATCAGAAAAAGTACAATACGATTTGCCTGACTCGACAGGCACCATTGCTGATGAGGTCAAACGCCCGTGTATGCAAGAGGTCAAGCACATCAGCCATTCACAGCTTCGCACGCTTGATGAGTGCATTTCCAGCTCTTGACGGTTCCCGCTTCAACTCCCTTGAGATCCAATCTCCAATGTGCGCCAGCGCAAGCAGATCCACCCCAGTATTGTAGCCACTCTCTTGCAGCATGTACACCAGATCCTCTGTCGCTAAATTACCAGTCGCGCCCTTTGCGAATGGACAGCCGCCAAGACCTGCCACGGAAGCGTCAAACACGCGCAATCCCATCTCCAGAGATACGAGGACATTGGCGCAGCCTTGGCCATAAGTATCGTGGAAATGACCGGCTAATTTTGCAGCTGGGATATGATGTAGGAGCGCACCTAGAAGTCTCCGCACAGAAAAGGGCGTACCAACGCCAATGGTATCACCGAGTGAGACTTCATAGCATCCCATGGCCAGTAATTCTTGACAAACGTAAAGCACCTTCTCCGGTGCTGTTGGGCCATCCACTGGGCATGCAATGACACAAGAGACATAGCCACGCACACGAATCCCTTGTTCTAATGCTCTCTTTGCAACAGGTCTGAAGCGCGCAAGGGCTTCTGCGACAGAGCAATTGATGTTGCGCTTGGAGAAGCCTTCACTCGCTGAACCAAAAATGGCGATCTCACGAGCGCCACAAGCGACTGCCGCTTCAAAGTACCGCTCGTTGGGTACAAGGACCGGGTAGCTGATGTGTTGTGGGATGTATTGGTTGGAATAATCTAAAGCGCCAGCGCGATTGAGCGTCATCAGTACCTGGTCGCTATCTGCCAACTGCGGGATCTGTTTCTTTGATACAAACGACGTCGCCTCAATCGTCCGTAGTCCAGTACGAGCAAGCCGATTAATGAGTTCTAGCTTGATGGCCGTTGGCACGACTTTTGGTTCATTTTGAAGACCGTCACGCGGGCCCACCTCGACGATGCGCACGTAATTAGGGTGGGCATGGACACTTGCTTGCGTGGCCATGGCTCGATGCGCAGAGATGGAGGGCACGCTGAGTGAGCGCACTGAACGCATCTTGTACAGTGAGGCAGTCGGCCTGCGTCGTCGGAGGTTGCCGTTGCATGTGGATCAAAGTCCGGGGCTCCGCTGCCGGTGTGGGGGAACAGCTACACTCCGAGGACAAGCTTGAATCTGCTCCTATTCGCTACGATGCTTTCAAGGAAACTGTATACAGGGCTCTCTACTCGGCGGTGCTTCTCAAGCTATGGCTTTGTCGGACTCGGCAGGATGGGAGCAGGCATGGCACGCAACTTGAGGGCAAAAATCGAACCTGGTGCGACGCTCAAGATTTACGACCTGCACAGAGCTGCCTGTGATACCTTGGCCAAGGAAGTGGAGGGAATCGAAGTTGTGAGCTCTGTCTCTGACCTGCAGCAAGCGGTAGCCTGATCGATGCCTACGGATCAAGACTAATACTAGGAATGTGTGATCACCATGCTACCCAATTCCGAACACGTCGAGGCGTGTTTCGCAGACGGCCTCGGTGCGGATAACAAGAAAGACCGGCTCTTCATTGATTGCTCAACCATCGATCCCTTCCGGTCAGGTGCGCTCGCACAACAACTCGCAGTCAAGGGCATGGGTCGATTCGTGGATGCTCCTGTATCTGGCGGTGTCAAAGGTGCCTCAGGCGGTACACTCTCCTTCATGGTAGGGATGCCTTCCAAGGAGACAGACCCACGTGTCGAGCAAGTCTTGTCAAAGATGGGCGCGAGTATACATTATTGCGGTAAAGCAGGAGCAGGTCTATCCGCGAAGCTCGTCAACAATTATCTTCTGGGTCTGAACAACATTGCCACTGCAGAAGCTATGAACATGGGGCTCAAGCTTGGACTGAAGCCTAGCGTGCTGGGTCAGGTCATTAATTCAAGTACAGGCAAGTGCTGGCCCTCAGAGAAGAACAACCCGGTGTCAGGCATCGTCCCGGGTGCACCAGCAGAGAACGACTTTGAAGGGGGCTTTGGCATCCAGTTGATGCTGAAGGATCTGGGTTTAGCACTTGCGGCTGCAGAGGGAGCTGGCGTCCATCTTGGGGCCAAGAACTATGCGCTGGACATTTACCAAAAAGTGGCCAAGCAGTACCCAAATAAGGACTTTGGTGTTTTGTTCAAGCACTACGAGGCGATGTCAAAGTGACCATGTCTAGATGAGGCTGCGTAGATGGATTTCTGATGAACAGGTCAAGATTGAAGATGTTAGTTCGTACACTATTACTACAGCTCATCACTAATTATGGTCCTACTGATACAGAGATGAACGCCGGCTCATTGGATGATACAATCCTTCTTCTGCTTCTTCGAAACACCAAAAGCGGAAGTGGCATACTCCTCAAACATCCTGCGCTGGTCCTTGGTCAAGCGACGCTCGTCAAGACTATCCCACAGAGCGACACGCGGACCAATAAGCGTCTTGACCAGATAATCGCCCTTGGAGAAGGGAAATCTACTGCCTTGACATTGGTATACTTCCATCTTTTCAGAATGGTAGTCATCCATAACATCGAGCCTTGGAATTGACGTATCAAGCTGGTTGTAAACATTCACGACCGAGTCATCGCTTGTGCAAAGCGAAATGGTCATAAAGGAGTTGGTGAACTTGTTTTGAACATCATGAAGATAGCTTGCCATGACTGGCAGACCACAATCCGGCTGCCCATCCGTGAACAGCAGCGTGAGCACTGGGAGTTCTCCTTCCATACGCTCGTAGTGGAAGAGATACTCGAGCACTTGCAGTGTTGGTGTACGACCACGAATAGGAAGGCCGACCAGTTGCTGCTCGAGCTCATTGAACGATCGAAGACCAACAAATTCCTTGCGCCCATCAGGATGTCCATTCAATAAGTAAACGTCCACGAGACCGCCATACTGCCTGGCAAGCGACGGAGGACCTTGCGCAGCAGCCATACCCACGGATGCGGTAGCAGCTTCAGGTGCCGCGGTATTGGCAGCGGCACAGGCAATGTCGAAAACACTGCGCAACGTCAACATGAGTTCATCCCATCGTGTTCCCTTGCGTCGACCATAATGATCTGTTTCGCTTGTGCGCATACTGCCGGAATCATCGATAATGATGCGAATACTGGAGTACTCTTGCAAGACATGCAACTGAGAGGCGAAAAAGGGCGAGATGCCTTGCTGTTTGCACAAATCAATCAAACTGGCCGTCTTGTTGAAGCGCGAAGGGTCTTGGCCTGTGTAAACTGGGGGTGCCGATGTCGGTGGCGCATAGACTCGTTGACCTGCCTTGCTCATAGTTGAAAGGTCCTAAGTTGAATTTGAAGTGTCTGAGATGATAGCGATGAAGCAATGTTCTTCGGAGCAAAAGGCGACGAGGTGACAGATATAAGGTATCGAGGCGAAGGATGTCGAGCACACCTGAGTCAACGTCGCTGGAGTTGCTGCGGTCGCTAAGCCTCAGCCATTGATGACGGCATCGGTCAAGGTAATTCAAAAAAAGTGGAGCAGTAGATAATCGAAATCTAGACCTCATGCACGCTAAGCAAGCGCTCTACCAACTGAGCTACAGCCCCAGATTTGGGGAGCAGATATTTGGCCAAATATGAATTAAACCACATAAAAGGACAAAAAAAAACCACACATCATAAAATCTAGGTACTATGATTGTGGAAAGCATATTGTCACTACAAAGCAGCATCTTGAACCTTCCTAAGGGCCCCGATAGACCGTCGGTCTACGCGAATATCACGCAATCTATCTTTGGCATCGACCGCCCCGATGCATGCCTTTTGAAGGCACCTCCCACCCTCCTCAACGAAGCGCTTATGCAAGCCTTCACAGTCCAATATCCCCTCTTGAAGGAGGTGGTAGTCTTCCAACAGGGCCCAAACAGGATCCTACACTTCCAGCGCGGCGCTGATCTGGCCGGAGTTCTCGCCAATGGCCTTAACTACGAGAAGACCAATTTCCCAGTTCGCAGTCTTCACAACACTTCGTCTGGATCGTTGATCCAATGCACTATTCCGCTCTTCTCGTCAGGAGGTCTCGAGGCGCTGCAGGAAGCACTGAGCCCATACGGCACCATGGTGGATCATCACCGTGAGTACTACCCTGGTCTTCCCCACCCTACAGGGAAGATCTCCTTCCTACTATCTCTCCATGCTGAGGACAAGCTGCCTCCCAAGAAGTTGGTCGTTGACCGCGACAACGGATACTTCCTGGAAGAAATTAAACTGAACATTACACCGATCCCAGGCAAGAAGCTATGCTACATGTGTCACAAGATCGGACACAGGCGCGAAGCATGTCCCGTTGCTCCGCTCTGCAGCTCCTGCGGCCAAACCACTGCTCACGGGCCAAAGCGCTGTCCCTTGAAGAAGCGTCGAGCCCCTGTATCGCAGAAACACAAGCCTCGCTCAAGAGGCCCCCCACCTCAAGTGCCGGTGCCTAATTCGGCCACGACCCAGCAGTCCCCATGAGCACTGTCATCCAGCCAGCCATTCCTATGGTTTCGTCTTAAGTCGTCATCCTGTAGTGTTATCTACAGCTGTCATTGCCAGGCTACAGACTGGCCACAGACCTTGTCTGCCACAGCTCCTGTCGTGGATCACGAAGGCTTTACTTGGTGACTCGCCGTACGTCGCGCTCGTGATCTCTGTCAAGTCCAAAGGCACGAGCCCAGGGCGGTCCAGCAGAGCATAGTTCTGCAAGAGGCTGTAATCGTCGAGATAAGCGAGTGACCGGCCTCAGTGCCGATAGCGGTGTCTTCACTCCCAGGTACAGCAATTCGATTGCAGAGAGCATCAAATGAGAGGTCATAAATCTCTTGCTGGTTGCGTAATCAGGAATCCCAGCATTGATATGTGTTGCCCAGTCACGAATCTGCCTAATCAGGTGCGATGTTGGAAACGAGAGAAGACAAAGTGTCCACTACAGCCTCAGTCTAAAGGGTGTAAGAATGCTGTAGCCTGCAACGGACTACACAAAAAGTCAGTCACGTGACTTGAACCGTTGACTTCTCCTGACTCAGTCCAACAGGAAGCTTCAGTCCAAGAGAAGTCTGAAACACTCACTCGTCTGGATATCGCAGCCTTGACTCTGCATGAATCATAATACTGCTCCAGATCTCTCTTCATCCTTGCCCTCTCTGCTGCATCTGGAGACATCACTCGCATGGCTGCATAGCCGCGTGTCGGAATTAGTCACTACCGACCTGCTGCCACCTCTATAAAGCTAGGCTTCCGGTCCCCCTCACGGCCTCCCTTGTATACAAAGATTTCTTGCACAATGCTCACTGAACGCACTGTCAACACGTCGCGTGCTATTCGCCCATCAGCCCAAGCCATGCCCTCCGAGTACAACGACTCGATCAATCGTCGCTTCGGCCACGGCGGTTCACGCTTCGCGCCAACGAATGGACTGGACCGTTACTATATCCCTACATTTACAGAAATGCACAGACAGCAGGAAAACGCTGAGAGGGGTCTGTATGCCAGTATCAGGGATACAGTGCTTGCGCCACCGCGGGTGCCCCTGTCACTGCGTAGCTTGTCTTCCAGCACCGACAGCGATGACTCCATTCCACTGTACTCTGCTGCACAGTATGAAAGCGCCACGGTGAGACGCGCTGGTGGCTGTTGGACGACAATGCGCAGGCCTGCAGAAACGCCATCTGGTCGACCAACAGAGATTGCACCGTTGACGCCTCTGCGTCTGCCAGAGTATGAATCACTGCCTGTCTATGAGCAGCTGCCCGCTTACCCTGAAGAAACCCTTCCTGCTTATGGAGCTGCCGAAACGCCGACCTTCATTTGAGGCCCTCATCTGCCGCTGCTGGTCTTTATAATCGTGTCTACAGACATTCAAATAGTCGCTCTTGTATATCAACCATTCATTTACACATCCTCCTGTGTCACCCGCAACCCACACATAAAATGTATTCCTACTCATGCGCTTTCTGTACTACCCGCTCTATAGAAACCACTTTTGGCTACGCTGCGAAGCCTATCAAGCTGGATCAGATCTCTGCGCCGGCTCCTGGCGCATCCTTCTCGACAGCAGACAGCATCCTTATCCTGTTCCTCCTCGTCCTCCTCTTTTGTCTATGGATCACCATTCTTTCGCCATCAAGACTCCTCCCAGCTGCCTGCTACATCGACGAAGAGGCGAGCCCAGCGCTGCACAAGGTTCATACATCAAGTGCGCAAGACAGTCCACTGCAACAGCGCATATCAGACTTTCTGGACCGCATCGAGCTCTTCATGGAATCCGCTGAACGGCGCTTCTTTTCTGGACCAACGCAGACCTCGTTCGATGAGGACCATCAACAGTATTGGTTGACAATACCTTCTTCCTTCGTCCTCTGCCTACTCTTCAGACTAGTCCTGTGCGTCTCTTCAGATGCACGTCGCTTTCAGGGGCGGATACTCCTTCACGGTGGCCTTCCCCGCTATGCCCTACGCGATCCGTGCAAGGAGTTGGCATTCATGGAAGACGTTATGGCCGTGCCACCATACATCAGACACGAAGATCCAGGAGACATCATCATTGCCATTCACTAGTTTCATTTCTTTCGGTTTGTATAAAGATCATGCTTTCACATCTGTGGTGGTTGCCATCGTTTAAGCATCAAGCTGCTCGTGATGATGCCCACACAGCTCATCGCCATGAGCCCGCCTGCGAGTCCTGGTGGCAAATAGACAGCCGCGCCCGTAATGGGGACCAGTAATCCCATAGCGAGCGGTAAAGCCAACAAGTTCCAACCAAAAGCAAGCACCAGGTTGAGTTTGATGCGAGCGAGTGTTGCGTCCGCCAGTGCCAGTGCATGGACAAGTTTGACCAAGATGGCAGAATCTGCATCTTGACCAAGAATCACGACATCTGCAGAATCCACAGCCACTTGTGTGCCTGGACCATGCATGGAGACTGCGACATGCGCTTCACTTAATGCAAGACAGTCATTCACACCATCGCCCATCATGAGACACCTGCGACCTTGCGCTTGCAAGTCTGTCACGAATCGAGCTTTGTCTTGAAGTGAACACTGCGCGTATAAGTGATCAGGTGAGATGCCGAGTGACTTTGCGATCGGAGCTGCACATGATTCTTCATCGCCGGTCAGTATCCAAACTTGTCTTGTTTCCTGCAACTTCGCCACGACTTGTTGAGCACTAGGGCGTAGCTGGTCTCTGAGGCCTATGCTCAAGACATGTTGACCGTCAATAGACACCAAGACGTTCGTATCGACGTTGCCCTCGGTGGCCGGCAAGCCAAGCAACAGATGATTACCGACCTTCAACAAGCGATCTTGTATCTTACAAGCAATACCACGACCTGGCAAATATTCAAATTCTTGTACCATGGGTAACGTTTCTGAGCTCAATGTCGCCACATGAGCAAGGATGGCGACACCCAATGGATGCACAGCACCACTTGCCGATTCTGCAGCGGCGACCGCTCGCCATAAATCAAGCTGCTCAACTTGGCTCATTGGCGTGATAAATGTTGCCTCGGAGAGTGTAAACTCGCCGGTCGTCAGAGTTCGCGTCTTGTCAAAGATGATGTCTGTGACTTGCGTCATACGTTCAAGGACAGGCGCGCCTTTGATGAGGATGCCAAGAGATGCTGCTTTGCCGGTGCCCACCATGACAGCTGCTGGCGTAGCGACCACCAGAGCACACGGACAACTTGCAACGATGACGGCAATAGCAAATCGCAAGCTATCATAGAAATGGCCATGAGATTTGTGCAGATAGCGTGTAGGGTCCAGGAAATACCAAGCGATGAAGGTGATGACCGACAAAATCACAACACAGGGCGTGAAAATGGCAGCCACGCGATCAGCGAGTGATTGCACGTTCGCCTTTTCGCCAGTCTGAGCATCAGAAACGAGTTTGATGATTTGCTGTAGCTGAGTCATTTGGCCTGCAAATTTGACTTTGCAGACGATGCTTCCATTGAGATTGCGAGTACCTGCAACTACCAGGTCATCTTTTTGTCTTGGCCGAGGGATACTTTCACCAGTCAGCATACTTTCATCAAAGTCGCCTTGACCCGAAATGACGATCGCATCTGCTGGAACAATCGTTCCTGGATGGAGTACGATGACATCTCCAACCGTCAGAGCATCGACCGGTACCGTGACCTCGCACTCGTTGCGAACAACCACAGCTGTATCTGGAGCAAGCTTAACGAGCGCAGCCATGGCTTCTGTTGTGCTTCCCGTGGCACTTGCCTCAAGCCAGCGACCGAAAAGAACAAACGTAACGAGCTCAGCAGATGTCTCGAACAGCGTCTCAGGTCTCTTGTGAGGTTTTGCAGTTGCCATGGCGAAGATGGAGTAGAGGTATGAAACACTCATACCCAGTGTAATGAGGGTATCGGCATTGGTCTCGAAGCGACGCAGAGCTGAGCAAGAGAATTGATAGAAGCGTCTAGCGCAATAGAATTGAAGCGGCGTCGTTAGTATGAGGAGAACCAAATCAAAGAGGAACAGTCGAGGTGTGATCTCAAACTGCAGTCCATTCTTGCGAAAGAGTGGAAGGATCGTGCTGATGAAAATGACAGGAATGGACAGAACAAGAGAGAAAAAGAAGTTGCGTTGAAACTCCTTCATTTCATCGGCTTTGCCAAGCGAGCGAAGCATCTCTTCCTGGGATTCGGTCGCCACCGTGCATTTGTAACCAGCGGCTTCAATCGCCTTCTGAAGTGCCGCCCGTGACAGCAGGTGGCTCTCATAATCCACAGTCAATTGACAGGTTGTATAATTGACAGTGTTGCTCGCGACTCCTGGAATACGCTTGACAACCGCATCTACGCTAGCGGCACAACCTGCACAATCCATGCCTTGCACAACAAAGAGGACGCGCTCATAGATATTTGAGAATTGCGATAGAAGCGGTGTGGATGCATCAATCTTCTCCTTGCGCGGACTCAGGCTTGGCATCGACGCCGACGGCGCAGCGGGTGCACAAGACTTGCCGCTACAACAAGTTGTTGCGCTTTTAATTGGCGGAGGAACAGCTTGTGTCGTTGGTGCACAGGGCTTGCTGCAGCATCCAGTCATGCTTGATGGCTGACAATAATGCGTGGTATCACAGCAGATTGTCGAATCTGAAGGCTTGGAGTACTATCAATATCGCGCTTTGAGATCGGTGGGTCGGGACCCGGGTTTCACATTGTGTCACAAATAAATCAATTCGATGGTGCACTGCTTACCGCGGAGAAAACCCTTGAGAACTTCGATCTGACGGTGCACGACCAGCGACGGGGCCAAAAACAAAGTCATCTCCCACAAAGTCCGCCCATAGCGCTTTAGCAGAAGCATTGTTGATCATAAAGTCCATGTCGAAATCCATAGTACCGCCCCCGAGATTGTCCACTTTGGCTTCGCTTGGATGCATGATTGGAATGCGCTCTTCAACATCTCGCACAACTTCTTCAAATGACTCGAGAATAACTGCAGATGCGGGACACCGTGTTTGCATGCCAACAAGCATGTCTTCCACTGTTCGTCGCATGCTTGCAAACTCCACTCGTACCTTTTCTTCATCCCAATCACTTTGTAGTAAAGCGTACAGAAACGAGGAAGCAGCGACGTGAGAATTGTGAATAGCGAGCCAGATAAAGTTGACGGCATCAATCCGCCATAGTGCGCTGTATGTATCGATGATAGCCTTTGCTGATGCTAGGACAACATTCACGGTAATGCTCAAATTTGCGGAAAAGCCATGCAGCAAGAGCAAGGTCTGGTCATAATTGAGTTTGAGAAACATGGGCTGAAAATCGCTTCCACCTTCCTGAGGCGTCTTGGGCCGTTCAAACTCCCATTGTTGTAGTCTGGTATGCATATCCGAGCGCCAAAAGTCCAGAGTCGCGTATTGGCGAGGTAGTGTGTCTGAGTGGTGTAGAATGCGCTGTATCTCGCTCTGCAGTATTCGCAACTTGCAAAAGTACAGCGGCGTTCGTTCCATGCGAGGCGGAAAGGGAATGTGGATGACATTGTCTGTGATTAGCGTAAGGAGCCAAGAAGATCGATTTTTCACCTGAAATGGCTACAGGCCTGCTCAGATAGACGCAAATTTGTCGCTCCAGCGAGTAGAAGGCCCAGAATGAGCGACACTTCTCCTCATCTTCATCAGACATCTGTCCTTGCCCGTCACGTTTTGGTTGGAAAGATTCCAGTACGAGATCCGTGATGAGGCGCGAGGCGATACCAAGTGTGTACCAGATGCCTGGAGTACTGGGCCTATTAGTCCCATAAACTGACAAGAGCAGCATAGCCTGCAGACTCAGCAGGCGTGGAGCGGTCTTGAAGACCAGCGGCAAATAGAGCATGGCCGATGCATGATGCCTTTCAGTGAGGGTATCTGACGGAGTCTTTGCCAGAGCAATTGCGGCGATAATGTGCACAAAAAAGCGACTCACTTTTTCTGTGGCACCATGCTTGCCATACACATTTTGAATGAACGCTTCGGTCGCTTCGTGCGATAAGATGTATACTTGAGGATTTGAATGATTCATGTAAACTTGTCGCAGTCGGAGCATCTCGCCGTAAACCGGTAGACTGGCCGGGGACAAAACCCCTTCCTTGGGCTGTTCCAGGATGTTTTGATGCGTTGGCGTCGATACTGCAGTAAACATCATCTTCGCAAAGGAGAGCTGCTTGTCGGCTTCGGCCGCTTCTATGGCAGGTGAAGCCAGTGGACGGGATGTGCCACCTGTGCTGACTGAATCACTGCGACGGTGTCGGTCTCCCAACAAAGGCGATACCGACCCCGTACCTGACTGCGTCTCTGCGAGCTGTCGCTCGAGCGCAGCAATCTTCTCCTCCAGATGTGCAACATAGCTTCGCGGTATATTTCTCCCAGTTGCGGGATCCAATGCCTCACACTGAAGGCCTGCCTTTGCACACGACCCGCTGTGGTTAGTACACGTCTCATTACATCTGTTGAGCTGACCATTGCGGGAATGTGCGATCGCATTTCGTCTTTCTGCTTCTGCAGCGAGAGCAGGCTGTGATTGCCCGATTGAGAGGCTCCGACATGGTCAAAGAGCTGAGCAGCAATCAAGCGCATAGGATGTGTAGTTGAGTTTGCAGTCGTCGGGCCTTGTGGAGTTTGTGATTGATCAAAAAGTCAAAATCTCAGGAACACAAGAAATGGATGATTGATCAAGACACTAGCTACACACTGAGTTACTCCCAGGGATTCTCCTCATGCTGCCGTTTGAAGTCAAGGAGAGACTCTTTGATCTTCTTCCGTGCCTGCGTGACCTTGCTCTCCTCGTCTGAGCTGTCCGACGCATCTTCTGCATCATCCGTTGTGAGTATCCGAGATTCGCTTCTGCCAGTCGGATCAGCGTTAGTCTTGGCTTTCTTCTGCTCATCAGCGATATCAACATGAGGGTCTGGTAGTCTGACGAAACGATGCAAGTCGTCGTCATTCTCGGTACCGCTTGGGCCACCTTCTTTCCGGAGTCGCATTCTTTCCCGCTCCTCCCATGCTGGATCCTCAACTTGCAAATCTCGAATATCCTCAATACGCGAGGGATGTGATTGTAATGTGAGCTTCTTCTTACCCTTGTGCATTGCTCCTGACTCGGCGCCCGTTGGCGCTTGCCTCAGGACGGCCTGGTGTGAAGAAGTGCTCGCTTGAAAATGACTGCCCCGTCTCGCTATGCTCAATGTACCCTTCCGCTGTACCTCAACAACCGGGAAGTTGTAGTCGCCAAATTCCATTTCTCTCGCCTTGTTAAACAAAGCCTCATCTTCATCATCAACCTCTAAATTTATCGCTGGAGGCGCATTCCAGTGCTTCACCTGAGCAAATGCGTCATGGCGCTGCTCAGCATCAGGCATTTTGAGACTTGTGTAGCCGTCGCCTGCCACCCGACTCAACAGGGGTGTCTTTGCTGTTGTCTGACCGGGTTGTGGAATCCAGTGCTTGCCCTTGCCACCACGTTCATAGCGAAGACCTTCCTTGATGCGCGACAGACGGTCAGAGTCTGCGTGCGCCATGACATTTTCTGAAGGGTCAAAAAGCTGATAGTCATATCCCTTGCCGAATAGCGTTTCCTTGGTATCGACCATCAAATCCCCAGCACCAAATGCATCGCGCGCAGCATAGAGGATTGTCATTCGCGAAGAACCAATCGTCGGATCTGCGTAATCACTCACACTGAACGCATACCAGTGCGCTAGAGCAAAGAAGGGCATCTCAAAGCACGTCAATAAATCTTGGATAGCCACACTGATGTTGTCTGCCGAATAGCCGGGGCTGTCGGGAATGAAGCCAGCAGCTACCAACAGAGAAAGTGCGAATCCTTGCCAGTATGAGGCAAAAATGACCAGCTTGATGACGAGAAACTTGGGAACTGGCCTGAATGGGACAAGGTCGTCGTGCAGGCAAACCCAGAACATGGCAAGACAGTATAGTGAAATCGTAATACTGACATTGTAGAGCAGACCAGACCAGAAGTAGCCTGAGCTCAGGCCAATGTAGCCCTCTTGAAACGTCCCAGTGGCTTTCATGATGACAGTTGCCAAGGCCAATGCTGGCTTGAGCCATGCATACTGTAGAATCCCACGCTTGATGGTCAAAAAGGTGTAAGGGTCGCTGATATCGACCTTGCTGCAACAGTAGCGCATCGGCCATGGATGCGCCTTGGGTGCTCGACCATGTTTCATGATGATGATGCTACGCTCACCACCAAGATAGTTAACGAGCAAGTTGAAGAAGCAATAGATGACGAACGCCTCATAAACATCCCTGATTGGATCGATAAAGTCAGCTGCGGTGAAGCTCAGTAGCGAGCACCATGAAGCAATAGCATAGAGTGGTACCATCAGCATGATGCGTACGACATAGCGCTGCATGATTGGCTTGCGATACTGCTTTAGGTGCGTCCAGAGCGATATTATAGAAACGAATGTAGAGAAGATGCTAGCGCATCCTGCAGCAACGAGCGGCCATGTCTGGTCGCTTAGTCTTCCGCTGGAGCCAGAGCCAGGCCCGCCCATTCAATGACGGTCAAAAAGCCCAGCAGCGGCTTTGAAGCAATTGTGGTTGGAAGTGTAGAAGTGGATGCACGGCCGCATCTGTGTCCCACTGGCGAACGACCAAAAAACTTCCAAGACCTGACGCACCAGATCACTTGCTCCAGGCATATTGTAGACAGATGCCGCCTAAGAAGGGAAAGAAGAAGCAAGTCGACGACGACTGGGAAAATGAGCTCGGCGAAGATCTCGCTGCCGCTCCTGCAGCCTCCGCACCTGTAGAAGCGCCCGCCGACGATGACGACCTTGGTGGCGGCTTAATGGGTCAGCTTGGCAAGGGCAAAAAGGGAAAGAAATCTAAGAAGAAGCAGAAGGATGATGATTGGGAAGCTGAAGTTGGCGAAGACTTGACTGCGCCTGCACCTGTTGAGCCAGAGGAAGAGCAAGAAGAGGTACATGCAAAACCTCAGAAGAAGGATCCGACGCCTGAACTTGCGGTCGACGATGACGAACCTCCTGCAGAATTCAAGGTAAAGACGAAGGCCGAGAAGGAGCGCGAAAAGAAGGAGCGTGAAAAGGCAAAGAAGAAGGCCCAAGCTGAGCGGAAAAAGGCTGCTGCGGTGGACACAAAGCTTGAGACTACACAGGCGACACCCGCTGCGGAGCCCAAGACTACAACTGAAGTGGCAAAGGGCAAGAAGCCAAACGCCAAGGTCTTAGCATTGCAAAAGGCACTCGAGGCGCGCAAGAAGGAAGAGGAGCGCATTGCCGCTGAATTTGCAGCTGAACAAGCTCGTGTGGATGCTGAAAATGCCGCCATTGAAGAGGAAGAACGCAAAAAGGAAGAGGCTAAGCAACGGAAGAAGGACAAGGAGCGAGCCAAAATCGCTGAACAAAAAGCTGCCGGTACATTCATGTCGAAGAAGCAAAAGGAGGCGGCTGCCATTGCTGAACGGCGGCGGCAGGAGATGCTTGATGCTGGTATGGTTGTGGAGGGTCTTCAGGGCGATGTGCCAAAGAAGCGGCCAGTCTATGACAATCGCAGGAAGAAGCGTGGACCGGTTGCAGATGCGACCAAGCAGATGGAGTCCTTGAGCGTCAAAGAGGAGTCGAAGAAGGTAGTCGAGCAAGCGCCTGAACCAGCAAAGCCTGACGAAAAGACAGAAGAGAGTGATGGCGCACTCGATAGCTGGGAAGCAGCTCTTGACTCTGACAATGAAGTCAAGGCATCTTGGGAGGCAGAGAGCGAACCAAAAGCCGAAGCTACACCAGAGGCGGCACCGGCAGCCGAATCTGAGAGCGAGGAAGAGAGTGACAGTGACAGTGGCAGCGAAGACGACAGCGATGAGGACAGCGACAGCAGCGAAGAGCAAATGTCAGCTGCTCAGCAAGCTGCAGCGAAGCGGCGTGCAGAAGCCAATGTGGCCAAGGAGAAGCGTATTGCAGATGCCAAGGCAGCGCGGTCTAAGGACGACTTGCGATCGCCAATTTGCTGCATCATGGGCCACGTTGACACAGGCAAGACGTCGCTCCTTGATCGCATCCGTCAGACCAATGTCCAAGGTGGCGAAGCTGGTGGTATCACGCAACAAATTGGTGCTACATACTTCCCAATGGAGAACATCATCAAGAAGTGTGCGGTTCTCGAGAGTGCTAAGGACTTTGAGTACAAGCTACCTGGTCTGCTTGTCATCGATACACCCGGTCACGAGTCTTTCTCGAACTTGCGATCTCGCGGAAGCTCGCTGTGTAATATTGCCATCTTGGTCATTGACATCATGCATGGTCTTGAGCCGCAGACGCTTGAATCCATCAAGCTCTTGAAGGACAAAAAGACGCCCTTCATTGTCGCACTCAATAAGATCGATCGTCTCTACGCCTGGCAGCCCATCAAGGATAATGGCTTCCGAGAGTCCTTGTCACAGCAAAAGAAGGCCGTCAAGAATGAGTTTGACGACAGGCTGCAAAAAACAAAGCTTGCGCTTGCTGAGCAAGGTCTCAACTCTGAGCTGTACTATGACAACAAGAAGCCTGGTCAAGTCGTCTCCCTTGTGCCAACCTCGGCCTTCACCGGCGAAGGTATTCCTGACCTGCTGCAGCTGCTCGTCACGCTCACCCAGAACCGTATGACAGAGAAGCTCATGTACGTTTCAGAGCTTGAGTGTACAGTTCTCGAGGTCAAGGTCATTGAAGGCCTTGGAACTACAATTGATGTGGTTGTCGTCAATGGAGTGCTTCGCGAGGGTGATCGCATCGTTGTGTCTGGCCTCAATGGACCCATCGTCACAACAATCCGTGCAATTTTGACGCCACAGCCCCTCAAGGAGCTTCGTATCAAGGGTACCTACGTCCACCACAAGGAAGTCAAGGCCGCTCTCGGTGTCAAGATCGCTGCCAATGATCTCGAAAAGGCTATTGCTGGTTCTCGCATGCTTCGGGTCGAGCCGGGAGATGATGAGGAAGAGCTCAAAGAGGAAGTCATGGAAGATCTGCAAGACTTGCTGGAATCTATTGATCGCTCCGGCGTTGGTGTCTATGTGCAAGCCTCTACGCTCGGTGCGCTCGAGGCTCTGCTCGAATTCCTCAAGACAAGCAAGATTCCAGTCAGTGGCATCAACATCGGCCCGGTCTACAAGCGGGATGTCATGCGCGCTGCGACCATGCTCGAAAAGGCAAAAGAGTATGCAGTCATGCTGTGCTTTGATGTTGAGATCGACAAGGATGCGCAGCTCATGGCTGACCAGCTCGGTGTCACTGTCTTCTCCGCCGACATCATCTACCATCTCTTTGACTCCTTTACCGCACATCGTGCCAAGGCCCTCGAACAGAAGCGTCAGGACGGTGCTGCAACTGCAGTCTTCCCGTGTGTTCTCAAGACTATTGCAGTCTTCAACAAGAAGGATCCAATCGTGCTTGGTATCGATGTCATGGAAGGGGCGTTGCGACCAGGCACTCCCATCTGCGCTGTTCGTACAATGCCATCTGGCGAGCGGGAGATTGTTGATGTTGGCAAAGTCATGTCTATGGAGAAGGAGCACAAGGCCGTCGACATTGCACGGAAGGGCGCTGGCGGTACTGCCATTGCTGTGAAGCTCGAAATGGCAAACCAGCCTTTATTCGGCAGGCATGTCGAGCAGACTGATTTGCTCTACTCTCACATAACCCGCAAGAGCATTGACACTCTCAAGGGCGAGGCCTTCAGAGAAGGCGTTTCAAGAGAAGAATGGGCGCTAATCGTGAAGCTCAAGAAGACGTTTGGCATTTAACTTGCATAGTATAAAATCGATTCTTGATGCTTGACTGGTTCGTGAGACTACCTGCAAGGTGCAAAAAGGGGCACACATCAAGGAGACATACAAGTAAGTCAGGGGACGTTTTCGGGAGTGACTGGCGAAAAGTGCTCCTGGCGAGATTTGAACTCGCGGTATCCATGTTTTCCTCAACTTCAGGGTAAAACATAAGCATGGCGCATTAACCACTATGCTACAGGAGCGGTTCGAACTGAAGACCGCGGGGAAGAATCAACCGCTAATCTAAGCGTATTTCGTCAGCACTTCCATACGGGCATTATATATTGTGTGGAAAACACAAATTCCGCGAAAATTGCTCAAATCGTCCTGTGTAGCCCTTGTTGGTTGTTATAGAAGCATCGAGTGCTGCTTGAGGTCAGTCTATATTTTCTTTTGATGCGTCATGCATCTATCGGGGGTGCAGATGGCAGTGTTCTATTTCCGGCGCGGGAGCCTTGAAAAGTTTCGTCGCATGACATAGCGTCATTGATGAACATCCCGACGGCTAGCTGCCGCAACTGCTCCATTCTCTTCAAGCTCCAGGTCTCTGCTTCATTAGTGTATTTCCTACCCTTTCACCTTGTTTTTTTGAGTAAAAAGAGAGCCACATCATGCGCGTCTCGTTACCGTTCGCGCTGAACTTGCTAGGTGCTACATTCGCTCAAAGTGCATCATCATCAGGCAGCAGTGCCAGCGGCGACCGCTCGAGCGGTTCTTCGATCGCAAGCTCACGCTCAAGTGGTATATCAGGATCTTCTCTGAGTCGTTCAGCCAGTGCTTCCAGTTTTGCCGACTCCAGTTCAAGGAGACTGTCGTCCGTCTCACAAAGCGTCGGGCCCGGTGGGTTTCCTTCGCCAACAAGTAGTAGCAGCATTGCTTCTTCTTCTGCAATCAAATCGACGTCGACTAGCACAAGCATCATTCTGATTACAGTGACGCCTGACGGTACGGATGCTGCGTCAACGGCGGCTGTCATTCAACAAGTCGTGGTTATAATCGACGGTCTCAGTCAAACTACACAGACAAGTCTGTTCACTAGAAGAACAACTGTAACGCCCGAGCTTTCGACAATCACAGAGACAGAAGATAGCGCAACAAGCACGCCCGCGCCGACTTTTGCACAACCTACTAATGGCGGAGTGTTGTCCACATCTTCTGTCGTTGTTGTTATTGACGGCCAGGGAAACATTGTAGTCGGCCCGGACGGACAGACAATGACGAGGGAAAGGCGGACGTCAACGAGGCAAATTGTGGTAACTGTGTATCCATCTTCTACGGCAGCAGCAGGTGCTGCAGGCGGACCCCAACTTGTGACGGGAAATACAGGTACAGCAAGATATGGCTCAATCAGCGGCATACTCTGTCTATTGGGCTTGCTGCCTCTCGCGGTTGTGGTGTTCTAGAGCATGATTGCTGGCGGCGACACCCTCAATTTTGATTTTGTTGACGTTCGCGACTTTTTAGTCCTTTTTGTAGACTAAAGAAGCACACCTTTGCCCATATGCCTTTTGCTTCGCAGGCCGTTAGGCTGTTCTATGGAGATACACAGACTAAGCAGCTGCCACCACTCAAGCGAAAGACACAGGACATCGTAGTGCCTATTCCCAAGAAGCGCAAGGTCGTTGTTGATGCCGCAAAAGCGACGACGACTAGTGATCAACGCATTGCAGTAAAACGTCCTACAAGTGCTGAACATACTGGAAGACCCAGAGAGGCAGTCAGCAAGCTTTTTGAACCTGTGAACAACTCTTTACAAGGTACTGGAAGGGAACATCGCCGAAAGCGAGATCGAATAACTAGCTTGCCTGCTGCAACACCAAGCGTTGCACCCAAAGCAAAAGTAGGAAGCTCGGGGACTCTTTCATGCTACCAGTGTGGTTCTACAAAGACGTATGCATGGCGACATGATGCAGAAGGGAACAAGATTTGCGATACTTGTCGCTCAAGGAACCGTTCACGCGAGCAAAAAGAACGAACAATGGCAGTTACGAAAGCGCCTGTCGAACGAGAGCCTAAGCGTGCCAACTCGCCGTCTGAACGCATGATTACTAGACGGTTGAGTGCTTCTCAACCAACGACCGAAGCATCGCGGTCTCCAAGCGTCGATACGCGCTCTAGCAAAAAGGCAAAGCAGGACGAGTTACGCCGTAAACGTGAAAGTCCGCCAATTGTTGAAAAGCGATCAAGTAGGGCGGTCAAGCGATCATCCACACCAAAGCGCGCTGCAAGTCCAAGTCCAAGTCCTGTGCTGCGTTCGTCAAGGCGCAAACAAGCCAAGACAGAGTCTCCTGAGCCCGCCGCATCACCCTCAGAACCCAGGCGATCTGGTAGGGCATTGAAAAGAACGCAGGCGAATGCAGCAAGGACAGACACTTCTCCACCGATCTCACCTGCAGATAGCGCAAAGCGTGTCAAAGTTATTGCAGAGAAGCCAGAGGGGCCGTCATCAAGCACGGCTGATACCTCCACTTCTATTCCGGCTGTCAAGAAATCTACGACTGGCGACTCGAAGCAAGTAGTGGACTACGATGATGGTGTCAAGCGATGCACTGACTGTGGGGGAACGCATACAGCTGGTACTTGGCGCAAGGAGAGTTCTGGGGGCATTCTGTGCAATCGATGCATGGTTCGTCGCTGGCGTGCAAGCAAGGGCAGACCAGTCTTTTCAAAGATCAAAGACGATGTGGAATCAAGTGGTTCGAGCTCACGACGCCTGTCGCTCAAGGACACCTCGACCCCTGTTGTGCAATCGACGTATGGTACGCGTGCTCGGTCAAGCAAGAAGTCTTATTCGCCGGATGACACATCAGCCAAAAGCACACGACCCAGTAAGCGTGCAGCGAGCCGAGTCAGCAAGTCGTCACCCACACGACTGTCCACACCACCCACCACTCGCTCCGCAACGACCACTTCGCCGTACTCATTCCGCAAGTCTCCAGCAAAGACGTTCAAAAGCACAGCAGCTGATGATGGACAGCCTCAGCAGTCGAGTCGAAGCAAGACAATCCGGGCGAGCGTAAAAGATTTAGGATCGAAAGACAACCGCAGTCAGGATGCGCCGGCCATCAACACGCGCAAAGCCGTTTTCACTGCGGGCGGGGAAATCAAAAAGCCTGAAAGCCCAAAGATGGCTCCTGTCACTCAAGTCGAAAGCACAAAGACTGATCGAGCCCTGCCACGTCTTGCGCTCTTCCCCTTGCCACCAACCTCACCTCAATCTGCTCCGTCAACAGCTCAACCCAGTCAGATCGCTCAAGTTCCGGGACCTTCCAGACCTGCTTCTGTACCTGCAAAGTATCGACCTCTAGAAATACGAGACGATGTCTCCTTTGAGGTGGCTTTACGCTTGAAACGTGCACGCCAAGAACAACAAGAACGCAACGAGAGGCGCGAACTCAACACATTGCCAGCGCCTGAACATCTCAAGCATCAGCAACGTCAGGCATGGAAAGTGAGACCGCAGACACCGCAGGAAACGGCCACCATTTCAAGGCTGACCGGTGACGGGGTTAGTCCTACAATTCAAGAGGTCGACGACGCTCCTCCACAAGGGAGACGCCCGTTCATCACGTACAAGTGGGTCAACAAGACGCTTGATGCCAAGAAGACATAGATCCCAGCAATGTAGATGTGTTCTACACGTCACTGCCTTGATTTCTGGAGCACAAGGATGGACCGTTGTCTTGTCGTGCTACCTCGAAGCTTGCTAGTATCTGTTACAGTGATGTGATCTTTTTGAGATTCTCGCAGATTATAGTGAAGCTATCCACTACTGATTGACCTTCTTCATATATGTCTGTAAGCTATAATTGTCGAGAAAAGGAAGAAATAACAGTCATAAAAAACGTTCCAAAACATGGTTTGAAATATATATTCTATTTAAGCATTCTGCTTGCCGATTGGGGCTGTAGCTCAGTTGGTAGAGCGCTTGCTTAGCGTGCATGAGGTCTAGATTTCGATTATCTACTGCTCCACTCTTTTTGAACGTTATTTTTTTTGCACTTTGATACTTGGGTCAGTGGTTCGGGGCGGTACGATCTGCTTCTAATACTGCATTGCTAGTACAAAAGCATACTACACTTCATATCATCATTACGTCTCCGTCTCTTCCTTGATCGTCTGCGAAGCGCGGGAAGAACGTCGTTTCGAAACACGCCTCGGAGCAATAACAGCGACGTCAGGCACGGTGAGCAATGTCGCAGTCGCCTCTGATGAGGTTGGGGAATCTGCATGTGAGCCGGCATCCGAAAGAGGTGTCGCCTCCTTTGGTTCCACCACCATTACTTCCGGTCTATGCGCATGAATCGCTTCCGTTAAAAGCGAGCGTGGCGCTGTCATTGCCGTCGCAGCAGTCGTACATTGCCCAGACTGCATGGCATCCTTGCACGAATCTGTCAATTGGAAGCCTTGCATCTTGAATTGTTCAATCACATTCTGCAAGGCTGCTTCATTGCCTGCCTGTGCGCCAACCGCTGCGGGACTTCCCAAGATGGCATCGACTGCTGCTAGACTGCCGAATGCGGAATGATGACCATGTTGCGTGCTGATTGTAAGACCTCCTGACGCTGTTGGTTGGACACTTGCAAAGAGTGCAATACCGAAGCATAGGACCATGATGACTGCGTTGCCTCGACCTGATTGCTTTGTGGCTATCGACGATGTTGCGTCTTTGTCCTTGCTCGAACCCTTCAGAGTGACTGGAGGCTGTCGCAGGGCTACTTGGCGAAGATACTCTTCCGCAGCGACTGGATCTGCCAAGATTTGAGATTTCTTCAGAGCCCCACGAGGCGAAAACCCGGTCGGCGCAGCTTTGAGCTTTGCCAGGGAAGATTGCTCAGCTTCTGATTCAGCTGTTCGAGTCGCTGAAACGGCAAGCCTTGCCACCTGTGATTCCTTTGTCGTTGTGCTATCATCCTTGATGCCATACTTGTTGAGTAGAGCTTGCATTCGCGCCATCTCGGCTTGTAGCCGGCTATTCTCCTTCTTCAAGGATGCAGCGTCGTGTTCCATTTCTGCCAATGTCGCTTCCAAACGAATGACATGCTCTCGTTTACGCTCCCTTGATGCCAATGCAGCTGCACGATTCCGCATCAGTCGATCTTGCCGCCTCATGACACTTGCATCGTTGTCACCATTCTCATCCTGCACACCAGATGGCGAATGTCCGTGAACTTCCTCAACCTTGACTTCTTGAGTTTCCTGTACCATGGCCGTTGCATTGGAAACACTCCGCTTGTGCCCTGATTTTGTCAAACTTGCAGCTTTCCGTGGAGCAGACTCTGAAGCGCGTCTTTTCGGTGAGCGTTCCTGTGCATCGCTGCAAAAGACGGGATCTCGCTCGTCCGTCGCAACACTGCCACACGCTGAACTCGTCGCACTGAGTGATGATCGTTCTTGCGGGAGTGACGGTGGTGCGATTTGAGAGAGGGAAAAAGCGGCTGGTGCGGCAACTGTGCTGATGGGGTTCACTTGACGTTGCTTCTCAGCTGGCCAACTCCCCGGCAGTCGTTCCGCGGTGATCGTTGTAGCTGTTGTATAGTGGTTGAGTGGATTGACATGCATCTGCTCCAGTGAATCCACCACACTCGCGTCCCAGCTCGTCCCTAGCGATACGCTCAGTTGCGCCAACTGTTGGATATCAGCCATATGCTCATCTTGTGTGCGCGGCGCTAAAGGTAGGCCATGGACGCTATTGGTCATGTCCATTTCTTGCTCTTCGCTGGAAGGGCTATTGACTTCGCACTGGTTGAGGGTATCGTATTCGTCTGCGAAGGCGTTGCCGGCCATGTCATCCAGGTTGACAAAGGCCTCCATTGTGTCTATCATGGGTGTGCGATAAGCCCTGGTGTAGAAAATGTTATGAGCCCTTGTTGTGCGATACGGACTGAGGCTTCTGGCGGGTATAGCTGTGTTGGTTGAGGGACAGAGAATGGAGGGAGCTCGGGCCGGTGTAGGTTGACTTGAGACCTTGGTTTGGTCCTGGTTTGCTTCGCCCGCACGCCAAGAGAGACAAGACCAGATCCCCTGTGGCGCGGGCAGACGAGGGCCAGAGCCAAGGAGCATTATGGGAAGTGACTATGGAGATTGCCAAGAGAGAGTATAGAGTGTGTATGGACAGCTGCGATACATGTAGACCGGACTGCTGTTCCAGCCAAGGCCCCAGGTCCAGAGACAAGATGCGACTTGCCTGAGCACAAGCTGCACAAGCCTTGGGCGCGGAAGGGGTCCACGCGAAGCTCGAGCCTAATCACGCACAGGCACACCCAAACACAGTGGACAAGTTCATGTATCGATACCAGGTCTTGCTATCTTTGCTCATGTGGAACAACTGATGCACATAATATAGGATGAATATCAATAATCTTATGCTAAGGACATTCCTGCTGAGGTTGTTCGCTTTCGGCAGGCAACAAGGTTCGACAGCTCAAAGAGAAGCGACGGGCCCTTTCTGCCTCCCACTTGAAACAGAAGGTCCTCATGATTCATGAATGCGATCTTGGACCTAGGAAGTGTAGCCTGTAGGCAGTCTTCGTGCTATGAGCTTAATAGATGCGTCCTATTGCGGATGGGTTGCATCATGGAGATAAGCTCACCAGACCAATCAAGAGCGCCATTTTTAGACCGTGCATGCGCACTGCTTGCACTCCAAGGCCAATTGTAGTGTATGTTCTTGTGACTAGTAAGACAGACAGCAGAGACGAGGTGTACCGATCATGTTCACTGCTATCATCTGCAGGCGACTGTCCAGCACATGACTTATACAGGCCTACTAATACTGCTATTCCCTCCGACTGAGCCACATCTCCCCCCCACGCCGGTCAAATTGGGCAACGGCAAGCGAGATCTGGCGTCCCATCTGAGCAGGCGCAGACTCGCGACCTTCATGCTATTGAGGGAACCAAGGAACAAGAGTCCAGCTAGATTTGGCCTGCTGATTGTCATCAAGCTCGACCTCTGGTAGATGCCCTCTCGAGATCTTCTATAGCTCCAACTATGCGCTGCATCGAGTGCGGTGCCGCTGTGGACTCGCTCTACACGGAATACGCCAAGGACAACTTTCGTCTTACTCAATGCGTATGAGCAACTCCTAGCTGTCAAAGAAGTCTTTTGATGCTGACTCGTCACTAGCCGCGCTGTCTACGCTTTGCAGACAAGTATGTCGAATTTGACTATATCATCTTGACGATTGACACGATGCTCATCAAGCCGCAAGTGTATCGGCATCTGCTCTTCAATACACTTGCCAGAGAAGATGACAAGCTCGATGTGAGTTACTGTATCTTATAACTCAGCTAACAAAAAAGCCTAGCACGCGCAGGCTGGGCATACTTTTGCTTCTTTTCGAAGTTTGTAAGAACACCGCTCCCAGCCCGACAGTAGCTTACGCTAGATCTGACGTGGTTTCGAGTGGAACGGACCTCGCTTGCTTCAACTACTAAGACGAATCTCCTCATTGATGAATCATTGTTGGTCCAGTATGGCTATTTCTTCGTCTATGTGCTCCTCTCCACACTGGCACTGCATGTTGCGGCCATTAGCCTGGCACGCGTATTGTGTGGTTGGCGAAAACCTCACATGGTCAGTACTGCCTTGTTCCTCAGTAGTTGCGTCAAGCTCTTACCTGTCCTTATGGTTATTTGGAATTATGACTCCCGCACTGTAGAGACACTCGTCGAATGTGCCATGGTCGCCTACAATATTGAAGCACTTCGGAGTACGCAATCCCCCCTTGTTTCATCAAATTTTTGAGTTATCTGCTAACAATTTCTACCAAAGTATTACTAGAATGCGGCGTCTTGACAGCTACCGTCATTGCAGTTTTGAGTACACTTGTGAGGCTCGCTGCCTGTGCGCTTCTGTTGCGTGTGACTCGCCTTGGCTCGCAGCCATATTTTGCATAGCTCCTTCATCCTGTATCGACATCATTTCATGACATTGCCATCGTTTCATCAAGTGCTCTTTTGGTAGTGCTCATTCGCCTTTCGTGGCGCGACAAGTGGATGCAATTGTGCCATGTAAGTGAGCATCCACATGAGATACATGGATACCAGCGTCAATATAGATGTCATGCGCCAGACACTGTTATCATTGTGAGAAATCAATCTTGAGAGAAGATGGACATGGCTCGCCAGGATGACACTTACGTTTGATTGTCGCCTTTCGGGCTGAAGACATAGCAGACTGCACAGAGCGCTGCGATGACCGCTGCGACGAAAAGAACAGTCAGACCAGACATGGCAACCTGACAGCACGCACCCTGAAAAACGACTGGAAGGAGAGCAGCACTCAGGCAAGATGAGTCGGCGAGGGTCGTTGACGTCGGGTTGCAGGTGTGAGTTGACAAGTGCGCAAGAATCGAAATCGGGGACAAGACCAAGAGTACAAACGTACAAAGTACACAAGGCCCTTTCACCTTTCTACGCAATCATGTTCAGACACGGCCTCGCTAAGCAGTCTGTTCGTCAGGCATCCAGGCAATTCGCTAGGAACGAGTCTTCTTCAGCCACGCAAAAGGCCTCCGAGGCCGCTGGTCAAGCTTCCGCAAAGGCAACCGAGACGGCTCAAGCAGCAAAGCAAAAGGCAAGTGAAGCCGCTGGTGCTGCTCAGGAAAAGGCATCGCAGGCAGCAGCCAAGGCTGGTGCGGTTCTGTCATCTGCTGGTGCGCGTGTGTCTGGTGCCACCCGCGGTTTGATGGGCTTGCAGGAACCTGTTGTCTATTACGCAAAAGTCGTCGGTCAGCTTGCTAAGCAGGTGTACCTCAAAGAAGGCATGGCGCCGCCTAGCATGGCTCAATTTGAGCAAGTTGCCAAGAATATCGTGTCAAATGGAACGTCCCCCAAGGGCCTCTCATCGCTCGTCGGACAACTTCGGGGCCTCAAGACTGGTGAGATGATTAAGCTCGGTGCTGATGGTCTCGTCATCTACGGCTTCTTCTGCATTGGAGAGATGCTCGGTCGTCGCAACTTGGTTGGCTACGATGTCTAGAGTGGAGTGTGTGCCGTTGCAGCACTCGATTAGAGAGAGAAACATAAAAATGCATCATCGAAAGTGTGCTTTTGTCTTTGGTTGTGTCTATGTACCGCATCAGTCATCTTGCTTCTTCATCTTGCGTTCCCGCTTCTCGCCTTGCTCAATTTCCTTGACCCACCGCGTATTCGCCTTGGCCCGGTCGAGATCCTTGAAGCAAACGTCAAAGACTTCAGGGTACCAAGCAACCGGTACACCCGTCAAGCCTTCACGAACATTCTCCGGCAGTTCTTGCCAATCTGCCAAGTTTGCTTCGGGGAAGAGGATCGTCTTGACACCGGAACGTTTCGCTGCAACAGCCTTTTCCTTGAGACCACCAATGCGAAGCACTTTACCGGTCAAGGTCAACTCACCCGTCATTGCAATGGTTGGATCTAGTGGATGATCCAGAGCAAGCGAGAGCAAAGCAGTCGTCATGGTGATACCAGCAGATGGACCGTCCTTGCCAACAGCACCCTCGGGGCAATGCAGGTGAATTTGTGCCTTTTCGAAAAATCTGTTCTCTTGGAATTCACGTACCAAGAAGCCCTTTGCGAAGGAATAGGCAATCGTACTGGACTCCTTCATCACATCACCGAGCTTTCCAGTGCGATTGAAGCTAGGTCGCTGTGAACGTGACAGAGCACCTTCTTGAATAGACTCGATGTACAAGGCAGTACCGCCCATAGATGTCCATGCAAGACCCATCACAACACCAGGCGGCGTCGTTTCATACAAGCGATCTGACAAGAAGACAGGCGCGCCGACATAATCCTTGAGGTTCTCCGGGCTGATTTCAACAGAAACAGAGTCTGGTACCTTGAGCTGCTTTCGCGGTGTCGTAGAGGTACCAACGCCTGCTTCTTGGTCGGGCAATCTCGTCTCGGTTGACTTGGCAGCTTCCTCCCTGCGTGCTGCATCGCGTTCTTGTGTTTCTTTTGACGCTTGCGCTGCTTTGCCCTCTGGCGTAATGGCTTCTTCTTCCGTCAACAATCCTTGCTCACCAAGCGACTTGACAATATTGAAACTTGACTTGCGGAAGATTTTATCAATTTGCTTCTTCAAGTTGCGAACACCTGCTTCGCGGCAGTACTCCTTGATGAGTTTTTCAATGGCCAAGTCAGTCAGCTGGACATTGGCATCTGCGAGACCTGCAGCATCTTTAGCGGTTGGTGCGAGGTATTGCTTTGCAATAGCTTTCTTCTCATCTGCAATGTAGCCTGAAAGCTGGATAATCTCCATACGATCAAGCAATGGACCGGGAATGGTGTCTGTTTGATTGGCAGTGCAGACAAACAAGACTTTGGACAAGTCAACCGGTAGATCGAGGTAGTGGTCGAGGAAGGAAGAATTCTGCTCAGGGTCAAGCAACTCCAGCAATGCGCTGCTGGGGTCACCATTATAGCCACGGCCAACTTTGTCAATCTCATCAATCAAGATGAGCGGATTCTCCGTCTGAACCTTTTTGAGAGATTGAATGACTTTACCGGGCATGGCACCGACATAGGTTCGACGATGTCCCTTGATTTCAGCAACATCTGTCAAACCACCAACACTGAAGCGGTAAAATTGCCTGCTCAAGGCGCGAGCAATAGATTTACCAATAGATGTCTTGCCGACACCGGGCGGACCCACAAAGCACAAAATCTTGCCCTCGACCGTACCACGGAGCTTGCCAACGGCAATAAACTCGAGGATGCGATCTTTGATGTCCTTGAGACCGTAGTGGTCCTCATCAAGCACTTTGATGGCATGCTGAATGTCGTAGTTCTCTGTGGACTTCTGGCCCCATGGAATCGAAGTGAGCCAGTCGAGGTAATTGCGAGAAACACTAAACTCACTGCTGACGGGCTCGAGTGTTTGCAACTTGGCCAGCTCCTCATCAAATACTGGACGAATGTGCTCTGGCATTGCCAACTTGGATGCACGCTCAGTGAACTTCTCCACTAACTTGTCTTTACCATCCGTCTCGATACCGAGCTCGCGCTTGATGCCCTTGAGTTGTTCAAGCAGGTAAAACTCTCGCTGACGCTTTTGAATTTTGCCCTCGACGTCCTTTGCAATCTTTGTCTGCAACTGCGCATTGAGCAATTCCTTCTTGAGCACTACAAGCGCCTGGTGAACACGAGACTCAATGTCCAGCGCTGACAAAATTTCCTGCAACTCAAGGGTATCGCCACCACTGACTGCAGCAGCAAAGTCAGCAAGACGCGCAGGATCTTCAAACATGCTGCCAGCCGATTGGGACATGCTGAAGTTCGCAATTTGGTCGCGGAAGATGGGGTTGATGCCTGCAATATCTTTGCAGGTCTGTACGATCTCTGCAGTAACGGCTTTGACAGTGTCACCATTGCGATTCACGGGCAAGTCTTCGAGATTCTCAACATTGACCACAGAAACATCATAGTCGCGTAGGAACTGGGTGACTTGCGGTGTCTCAACCTCGGATTCTTCACCACTCTTTGCTTCGTCCATCGCGACAGGCTCTGCAGAGGTCAAGATATTGCCGTCCTCAGGCTTGACTGTCAGTTCTTCTGCTGCCGTGACTGATGCTCTGTTGTGCACAATCTTGTTGATCTTTATGCGGCGGTGTGGGAAAAGCACACATGTGACGCTCTCATCCTTGCCGTCTGCACCCTTTGCGCCAAAGATGCTTGTGATTTGCGCAAAGACACCCACTTCATAGACTTGATCGAGTTTTGCGATCACATCGGTATCCTCCTTTTCGTCCTTGAGGAGGAAAGCACCAATGTAGGGTTGTCCTCGCTTCACGGCTTCCTTCAATGCATCCATGACAGCCGGGTCTTTCACGACAACAGCTTTGTAGAAGCCAGGAAACAGCGGCCGCCGTACAATAGGCAATGCAAGGACTTCAGGATACACTTCTGGTATCTGAGGCCTCGCCACAGCTTTCGGCATGCCATCGCCATTGCTACTGCCTGCTGAGGCTGGTGCTGATGCGCCAGCTGCATTACTTGCTTTGCCCGATGCTTTATTCGCCGCTTCTAGCGCAATCTCCTCTGGTGTCTTTTTATCTTGATCTTTCCGGGCGACAAGAGATCCCCGAAACGGGCCCTGGTGGAGACATCGTTGTTGAGAGAATGTGAGGGCTGAAAGTCGGTCGCGCGAGGCGAATGATGAGGTCTGATTGAGGCAGCGTGCAGCAGGTTGTCGGCCGGGCCTTCTAAGCAGATGCCAGCTTGTGAGCAGAGGCCGTGATCGTGCTCTGGCTCCGCGAAGCATTGGAGGAGAGGGTCAATGTATTGAGTGCGTGTCTGTAGCTGACGTCTCTGTCGCCTGTAGAACTCGCTCGTTACGCAATCACTGCAGCACCAAACACGTGAACATACAGTCAGATAGAGAGTCCACCAGAGAGGAGAGGGCACTTGAGCTGCTGCTGGATCTTGCAAGAGACAAGACGTGCTGAAGGATACTTTGTCATCTGCTAGCCATCACAGAACTATCGCTCCTGCTTACTGTGCGGCGGCTGACACAGTCTCGTCAAGACAAGGTCGCTGCTGCACGCGAGACGCGCTACCATATGTCTGCTGAACAGAGTACTAGCAGCTCGCCGAGCCAATTGCGCGCCAGTGCGCAACGCGATGCCGCTGATGCGCGTGATATGGAGACCTTGAGACAACATGGTCTACAATTCGGATATGAAGCTAGCTTAAGACAACGCGTCTATCTGCTCTTGCTCGATGCACAGGTGGATGAAGAGGACGCGTTCGATGAGATGGTGACACCGCACGCTGATGAGCAGCAAGTACTGCTCGATACACACCGTTCTTTTGTCAGTTGCATGCCTGCGTCTGTTCAGCCAGCACACGTCTCAGTCCTGAGAGATGAACTACAACGCCTGATCTGTCGTGTACTGCGTCGTCATCCGTGGCTGCATTACTACCAAGGCTTTCACGACATTGCACAGCTCGTGCTCCTGGTCGCAGGCAGGAAGCAAGCAGTTGCCGTTGCGTTGCTAGACAAATTGGCGACGCTTGCACTACGCGATTTTATGCTCTCAACACTTGCCCCGAGCATGAGTATGCTTCCACTGGCGCATGATATTGTCAAAGTGTATGATCCCGATTTGCGCCAGTTGCTGGAATCGGTCGAGCCGTACTTTGCTGTCTCGCCTTTGTTGACCTGGTTTTTGCATAACCTCGAAAGCTATACCGATGCGTGTCGTGTGCTAGACTTGCTTGTGGCAAGTGACGAGCCAGCCATGGTTCTCTATCTAATTGCAGCCCAAACAATTCTACGCAAGCAGCAAGTGAAGGAAGCTGACGGCGACCCCGATCTTATCTTTCACATCTTATCAAGACCACGGCAGCATGACGATGCTGCACTAGAAGTATGGTTGCAACTAGCAGTCAAGTTGCATGAAGGAATTCGACCGAAACAGCTGCGTCACTGGTCTCGCATCTCGCGGCACAGTAGTCTCAAGACTAAATCAAGCATCACGAGCGATGAGGCGAAAGAGCATGCCGCCTTACAGGAAGCACAAGTTGCTGAAGCAGAACGGAAACGGCGTGTCAAAGAGAGTGGTGGGCTTGGTAGCCTGTGGGTACTGTTGTTGGAGGAGGAACCGGGTCGCTTTGGCGTTGCAGCTGTGACTGTAGGACTGCTTGCGGCTGGGCTGACGCTGTACCTGAGGAGTTGAGACCTGGAGGATGCATTTCTTTTTGTATGTAATGTCTTCTATCCGCTATGATGAAGGCAAAATCACTGAGATGAGGCCGCATAGGCCATCATAAGCTCCGCTAGTGCGAGGCCCTGGTAGATTTTGGTGCACGGAAGGAGATTATGAATTGTCGGCGACTCGGCGAGTCCGCGCGTGATTGCTTGTAAATCCACAAATCTCGCTACCGGAGGCGACCAGTGCACCACTCAGACAGCTAGCTCAGCCTGGCGGATCCGTTTCACAGGTGCAGTCCGACGCGGTATTTTGCTCAAGTGCTGCAACTGTGTTTTCTCTGCAACGTAGATGACAAATGGCACGTAGCGATATAAGGCGCGCCTGCCCCCCGTTCTTGATGCTCCCCAGATTTACACAACAGCAAGGCTTCTACTGACCATTTCTGCGCTATTCTCTGTCGGCTGCTCAAGAACAAAAGCGCCGCTCAGCTGACATCCATCTTCGCACGTCAAGATCAGTCGATCGCGCCTGATTGCAGGGCGAAAACTTGCCGGAAGCTTCTGTTTGTCGGTATTGCGACGGCCCGCGGCTTCACGAAATCCGAGGACGATAGATCGCATCAACGCTCACGCCGGGCCCTTTTCATCGTCCGATCACGGGATCTATTGACCGGTTTGACAAGCGCTCGTTCCCTGTCAGCTGTATACAAAAGCCTTCCGCAGCCCTAAGCTGACGCGCGATCTACCAAGTGCCAGAGTACTGTCATCATGTCGTCGCTTTCCACGACCAATGTCACCTTTGGTCAATTCTATACAGGGATTTTAGCCCTTCTCATCCTATGGGTGCTCCTCTCCGCGAGCAACTTGAACATCTGGAAACTTCTTCTTGTCAGTGGTGCTGGTATCGTTGGCCCACCCTTTCTCTACCTCTTTGCAGCGTCAGAGAAGGCATCAGAGAAGCCAACCTCCTCTCTATCGCCTGCAAGGCTTGTCGCGACTCCCGCCAGAATTGCAACCTCATCGCCCGTATCTGAGAAGAGACAGGAGACCCAACATGGCAGTAGTCAAAACAGCCATCAACGTCGCACCAGTCAGACTAGCAACAGCTCGCGTGATGAACACTCGCCGACTCTCATCAGCTTTGACTCAAACACCTCAAGCGGTTCAAAAGGTCTGAAGAAGATATGGCGACGATCATCCACCGATGGTGGAGGCAGCGCATCAACACCCCCACGACCCTCCATCGATTCAGTCGCTGCCCTTCCGACAGCGCGACATGAGAGCTATGACGGCTCAACACACTTCAGACCTACGTGTCGACACTGTCGCATCTTGGCCAGTAGTGTCAAACGTCCCGGTAACATGCTGGCCAACTTTGCCAACAATACCCGTCGTGTAATGTGTCCGTTTCACCAGCAACAAGCGCAGGTGGAGAATGTTGCTGAGTCAAAGTCAGGGCCTGTAGCTGGTGTAATGCAGCGTTCCACCAGTCTCATCAGCTCGCGCAGTAGCAGTTCCATTAGGTTGGATGACACCAACGAACAGGTACAAGATACCCAAACACCATCCATCGACCACTTGCTTGCATCACAAGCAACGGCGAAACCGAAAAATAACATCTTCGGACGAAAGTCAAGTTGCTTGGAGAGGGTGCGACGCTTCAGTGCGCCGAGTGACCGTGAGCGGCCCAAGCTCTCCCCACAATCATCCATGAATTCAAGCGAATCAAGCGTTATTTCACATCGCAAGTCTTTGCGTCTACCAAAGCTATTTGGCGGTAGCAAGAGACAGAGCAGTCAGTCTCTGCAGGCGCCTAGTATGGAAGCCGTTGCCATGACGTCCGTTGCGACAGGGGTTTGAACGGTTCACCCATCTGATAAGATATACCTTTGGGCCTGTGTCCGGTGTCTCCGGTCTGCAGTTTGTAGCTCCTGCGTCGTCTCTGGCTATGACTGGTTTATCTATGGTCTTATTCTCATATCACTCTAGCGAGCTTCCTGTCATCTTCCCCCTTCGTTCCACCCCTATGATGCCACTTGTCTCATGCCTTTCTTTGTCCACGCTTTTTTCTTTTTTTCGCTGCCTTCCTCCACAAACCAAACTAAGATGCGACAGAAGCCCTAGAACCAAGCCTGAGAAGCCCTCACATCGCCCTAAACGTCGAATATCTCCTCTCTGGGCAGAGTACATACATCCGACCATGCGGCTGCCTTCAGGCGCCAGTTCAAACAAGACTAAAATCTCGTCACCGCTCGTTCAGGGCTCCCTCAACTCAAGCGACAGTGAGCCCATAGATATCTCGAGCGGTAGCGCGCCGCGCACTTCAAGCGATGGGTTTACACTGAGCGTCACTTCTGCGCATGATAGCTTGCCACTGCGCAGCTCTACTGGTACGAGCTATGACTTGAACCCGCATGTAGCTGCTGCGTTTCACCCACACACAGTCGGCAGCTATGCGCGCCGTTCATCTTTCAATAAATCCGCTGGACCGTTCGTTGGAAGCTATGAAGAGTCGATCTTGTCTGGTCGCATGTCGCAGCAACCTTCGAAACCGCTGCAATTTACGGCATCGATTGGCGTGCTTGGTAGAGGAGATTGTAAACCCTCTTTACGCTGTCCGCCGCATTTGACGGTCCCCTTCCCAGCCTACTTTTACAGCGACATGTCGCCATACGTTGGGCAGATTGATCTTGATGTCGATCTAGATGGCAAGAAGCAACGCGGCTATCGGATACCGGCAGCTGGGCAACTTCAAGTCATCATTCGCAACCCAAACAAGACGGCCGTCAAGCTATTTCTCATTCCTTATGACCTCTCGGATATGCCACCGTTATCCAAGACTTTCTTCCGCCAAAAACACTATGACTGCCAGCAAGGCTCTCAAAAGTTGCGATATGCTATTCATGTACAAATCTGCTGTACAGCAGAAGGTCGCCTTTTTGTTCACAAGACACAGCGCGTTGTCTTTGCGAATCGTGTTCCGGACGGCAAGGAGAAGCTACACGTCGCCTTTCATGAGCCAACCGAGCAGAAATACACAGCTTGGGTTCCCGAGAAGCGCTCAAGTCGACAGCATAAGCGACCAGATCGCCACCAACCAGCTTTCATTGGAGGCTCCTTGCTCGATACAGAAGAGGGTCAGTTGTCGCCTTTGTTGGGAGCTTCGTCGCCACCCGGTCTATCACCGCAACATATCGCAGCGTTGCGATTGTCGCCCTTGCTGCAATCACGCAAGACGCCAATGAATAGCAGTTTACGACACCCATCGCATCTCTCACTGCTTGCACAAACCTATGAGCCCCAAGCACAGGAACGGGAATCACACGCAACCAAGAAGCATCTTCTCTCACCTTCGCCTCTATAGTTCTTCGTTGGGAATCTATACATTTTATGACAGGAAATGACTCATCTATTGTAATTCAGCGCACCAGCATGACGCATACATGTTAACCAGGTCGAGGACGCCATCCTTTGTCGTTTCTCCACGCACTCCCTTGTTGGTAACAGTAAAGCCAGCCGCCTCCCATCGCTGCACATACCAGGGCTTTTTCGCAGCCGACCTGAACCAGACCTGCCCTTTGGGCTTCAAGGCACGCTTGAAGAGCCAAATCTCCGTGTCGAGGTAGGAGATGCCAGAGACTTGCTTCTCATGTGCAAGGCATGGTTGCTGCTGCTGTGCATCGGCAAATTCTGCGTCACTTGGGAATGGTTCACCTGCATCAATTGTATCAAACCAATCTTGATGGTCCATGACAATTGCTTTGGTCAACGATTGCGGAGATAGCTGGGCGAGAACGTTGTTGATTGTGTCTGTCCAGAGTGTCAGTCGATCAAGCAGATTCTCGCTTGCAAGACGCTCATGAGACTCTGCCTTGAGGTAAGTTGGGCAACAATTGCGTGTGTAATGCTGCAACAGTGGTAACAAGTAGTGAAAGTTTTCACTAGAGAGCAACGTATTGTTGGCGATCGGATCGAGCGTGTCAACGCCATACTGCAATGCTGAGCCTTCCTGCAGCAACATTTTAAATTGATTCAATGGTACACCGAGCGCATGCCACAGGAAGACGGGGTTTGCCATAAGGAGAGACCCCACGACGGGATTGATGAATGCCTTGCGCAGTCGCTTCCAAGCTTTTCGCTGCTGGGACAAGTCCGTCGCGGTGGCCATATCAATTGCTGCCTGTTTTGTTCCAGTCAACATAAACAAATAGTCGAGCACCTTGAGGACGTTCCCAGCGTAACCAGACTTGTAGAAGCACTTCTCAAACGCATCAACATGAGCATGCCAGAACTGTAATGCAGGACGACTGAGTTTCGGTGACATGCGCTCTAGGAGGCGTGGGAAATTGTCCGTCTGGCCAGCGCCAAAAAGTGACCAGGTCTCATTGAATGACAGCGTTTGCAATGCAGCCATCTTGAGTTCCAGCAAGTGTCCCTGGCAAGGATTCATATCGACACAGTGGATTCTGCTTGGACCAGCATTGATGAGGTAGTCAATTGCATTGTCGCCAGCAGACGTGATGACCAGCATCTCGTCATTGCCATTGATTTGCATCTCCTTGATGTCTGTTGCTGGATCTTCCCACACAAAAGAGTAAATGAAGTCCTTGAATTGTGCCTGATCAGGGGCAGTCGGATCGTACGGTTGACGGTGACGCGTCCATGCGGGATCCTCAACAAGAGAGGCACTGGGGATAGTCAGTTTCGGGATACTCTGATCCTTGTGCTTTGAGGAAATCAGGGGCGAAGCATCAGGTGTCGCTGGCATGGCGTGTTTTGTCATTGAAGAGGACATGCTCTCAAGCGACGGCGTACTGGCGCGAGACGAACCCTCCAGAGGTTTCTGACCGAGATAGATGTAGTAAGGAATCGAGACGATGCTGGGAAGAATCATGTTGTTGCGGCACGATAAAGACTTGATCACCTGGAACTTATGCTCAAGATAATCGCGACGAGCTGGATTAAGATCAACGTGATCGAACTCAAACCATGTCTTCCAGAAGAGGCGATTGAGCAAGTTTCCCTGGCGGCTTGGTTCCGCACCGTCGTCATCCTTGTTGCTTGTGAAGAAGTCAACAACAGAAACGAGACCTTCGGGGCGAAGCAGATCGAGAACACGATCAATCACCTTGAAGTATGGTGGAATCATGCTCAGGCTGTAGCTCATTGTGACGACATCAACATAGTCGCGATCGAGTGGAAGAACTGTTGCATCGGCCTGGATGATGTGAACATTTGTGAATGCTTTAAGACGCTGCCTAGCCACATCGAGAAGCGGTCCACACAAGTCTACCAAGTAGATGGCCTCAAACTGGTCCAGCGGGACATCGTCATTCATTGCTTCAATGTTGTATCCGGTACCTCCACCAACATCGACCCAAACGAGACCCTTGCCAAGCATCTTGCGCTCCTTGATCTCAGCCGCGAGCATACTCAACATTGTCTCGCGACCCTTCAGTAGCGTGGTTCTTGTCTTGTCATATACGTTTGCTTGGCCTGCATAGAAGCGGTCCAATCGATCCCCTTGACCAGCATGCTTGCCGAGTGGCTTAAGAAAACAGTAGTATGCAAAGGTCAGGATAGTCCGCAGACCGCCTAGAGGCATGGCATTCCACAGCCAAGTCGACAAAAGCCGACTGGTCCCTTGCTGCGTTGTTTCGAACTTCGAATCGATGGTATGGCTGATCTGCTTGTCACGTACCATTTGCGACACGATGAAGATGTAACGCGTTTAGTGATAGCGAACACGTCCTTATATTCGCCAGCATCGGTCTCAAGTGTTTCGCACGAGATCCGCTCATCTAGCTTGTCTGTTTGTCTGTCGACCAGATGACCTGGCAGGAGGCATGACGCCGAGGGAGGCAATCTCATTGGCTCAGCCAACTGATTAGATTATCTTTGGCGAGGCATCTTCGTCAAAAATTGGTGGAAAATCGCCGAACTCTCGCCAAAAGCTTTGCAAGCAGTATGCGAGGACTCAATGATAACCTAGTACAGCCTGAGTCAATCGATAGTCGTACCTTTGAGTATAGAAAAGCTGCTGTAGCTCTTTTCGCGACGTGTTGGACAACTGTTGGTCTCCGCAATTCTCGCCCGCGCCAATGAAATTTCGAGATTGGTACACGACGTTTGGCAGTAACCCACGAGCTCGCTTGGAAGATGTTGTCTACCGTCAGGGATTCGCCGTAGAATCAAGATGTAGACATTCTAGAGAGGGAGCTGTTTGCGAGTGCGGAAGTTGGCGGCGAGTGTCCCGTGGGCTGCGGCTCGTAGTCGCGTCCAGAGTTGGTCAATTAGCGTGCTCGCATCAAACCTCGTCGTTGTGTCGTCCGCTTGCTCTCGTTGATAGCCGCCACGATGGAGCTCACACTTGTCTCTACAACGAGGCCTCCACATACGACCTCGCCCAGGATGGCGTGAATCTCATCGAAATGAAAGATCTCTCGTTAGCAAAGTCAATAAACTCAGCAAGACTCACAAGATCGAGCTCACAGACATTTTCGAAGCATTTGTCTAGGCTTTCCACAAAGACTTGTATCAAGTCGAGGATACCGAGCTCCGACTCTGCCTCGTCCACGACAAAGACAAAGTACAGCGTAGCATAGTGCCTGTAGATCACTCTGACGTCCTTGCCGCCGATGAGGGTACTTCCCTCGAGGAAGTTGCATAGGTTCGATGGGCGCTCGGCGACAAGAGCATAGATTTCTGCAATCAAGAGCTCTTGCGTTGCGACGTCAATCTGTGCGTAGAACTTGGTCAGGCGAGGCTTGCCATCATTGTTGACTTAAAGGTAAGCAGAGAAGCAAGTCTTGAAGCATACAGATCATGATAGCATTGATCATCTGAGCAGAACAGACCGAGCTCTTGACAGACGAACGAGCTAGATTGTTGAGATGTAGCAAGATATCGTGTGTGCGGTCTATTAAAGTCTGCACCAAAATTCATGACCTGAGATTGACATCGCGGCAACGACCAATAGGCCTAAGGATCGCATGCGGTGACGAGGCCGCCGGGAGACTGAGGATGCTGCGACGCGGAGGCCAGATTCGCACTCTCTTCTCTCATCACAAGCCTTCTTTCGAGGAGACAAAACGCAACAAGGAATTCTTCCTGACAATCTTGGCTGCAACGGCTACGAAGCGCGACGCAAAAGCATATATACAACGCTATCAAAGACCAGGGCGCGAGCCTGTACGGACAAAGTCCCAAACCCTCAATGATTTCTTTGCGAGTGAGGAAGAGGCTAGCCCCCAGCGCCAAGCAACGGAGAGCACCGTACGGGCCGCTCTTATCGCCCTCAGTGATGCTTCGCGGCTGTCGGATGGTCAGTTGCGCCGTCTAGCATATACTTTTGGGCAGCTTCAGCGGCTTGGGCTCTTGCCTGTCTTGTTGCTTGACGCGGCCAATGACAAGCAAGCCAGTAAACAAGCCTTTCGCACAGCTCATCTACTCGAAGGCCTTGACATCCCTGCTCGTCCTATTCTCGAGGGGCTATTCTTTACCAAGGGCAATGATGTGACTCTGGACGATACGTCTGTGCTTCAATTGCCTGCCCAGCGAGGACAAGTACCAGTCATTGCTGCTGTCGGTATATCGTCTGCTGGGCGACGCCAAGGCATCAGTTCAGATGATGCGATGCGTGCTTTGTGTGCTGGTCTTCAATCGAGCAAGAACCTTACCATCGACAAGCTCATTCTTCTTGATCCAGCCGGCGGTATGCCCAGCTCAGCACGAAGAGCCGGATCGCACGTACTCATCAATCTTGCCCAAGAGACTGAATCGCTGCAAGAAGAACTTCGAAAGCAAGACAACCCACAAGAGGCCTCACGCCATCTTCGCAATCTATCATTGTGCCAAGACTGTCTTGGATACTTGGCACATAACGCTTCAGCAGTCATCACAACGCCAAGCATTGCAGGCAGCGGACCTGGAGAGCAGCATCCGCTGATACACAACTTACTGACTGATAAGCCCATGATATCGCCTTCTTTGCCGAAACTGAGTGATAGAACACCTGCGACGGCCACAACTGTCTTGCGTCTTGGCACGCCTGTTCGGGTGTTGCGCGATGTTGATTTGCGAGGACCGGCAGTCGATCTACCACGGCTCGTTGCGCTTATCAACGACTCATTTGGTCGTAAGCTGGACACAGAGGCATACCTTGAACGCTTGCAAGGTACTGCCGCTGCTCTCATTATTGCAGGAGACTATGATGGTGCAGCTATCGTGACATACGAGCACAGTGGGGATGCAACACGACCCGTACCGTATCTCGACAAGTTTGCCGTCCTACGAGCCAAGCAAGGAGCCGCAGGGGTGGCTGACCTTCTCTTCAATGCCTTGACTCAGACATTTCCCGATGAATTGATTTGGCGCTCGCGAGCAAACAATCCCGTCAATAAGTGGTACTTTGAACGAGCAAAAGGCACATCCAGCATTGATGGGACGCACTGGAAGTTATTTTGGACACAGCCCATCAAGATTCGTGCAAGATTTGATGAATATCTTGAGATCGGACGCAAGATTCAGGCAACCTGGCTT
Source organism: Protomyces pachydermus (assembly GCA_003717275.1). NCBI lineage: Eukaryota > Fungi > Ascomycota > Taphrinomycetes > Taphrinales > Protomycetaceae > Protomyces > Protomyces pachydermus. The sequence goes on along the minus strand of QXDU01000033.1, from coordinate 202,906 downwards.
GACTAGTCTGCCATGCTTGGTCGCAGAATGATGGAGGTGGATGTCTGTGGCCGCAAGTAGTACTCTTCGACTTGTGACAGCAGGCGGGCTGTATGAAGGATCAGATGACGAAACTGTTTTGTAAGCATTTTCAACAACCATAGAAGCCATACGGCAATGGTGTAGTATGTTCTGCCATCCTGGTATTCCTTCTTGGCCAATTCGTAGATGAGATCAGCCTCGCCTGGTATGCTGAGATGGCCAAAGTCACCGATCATCATGTCGACCGATGACGACTTCATGCGGACGCAAGTCGAAGGAATGACTGGCAGGATACCAATGAGTCCGGATGTTTCGCCTTCTCGTGTCTCAACCAAATTGGCATGCATCATCAACTGAACGAGGCTTCCGGGATACAAGGCGTCTGAGAAGCGAACAACACTATCGCCAGCATCTGTTCTGACGAAGTCGTACCAGATATGATGCTCTGTGTTGATGCAGTTTGCGACTAAAGCCTTCAATGTTGTTGCTGGGTGTGCATTGAGCTTAAGCAATGTGCCAGTAGAAGCCTTGTGAGGCTCTCCAATCTCTGACGTAAGCATCTCAGTAAGAACTCTGCTTCACGAACCCATTATCATGCGCAAACGACTGGATGGACCCAAAGCATCTTGGGCGCGTTTCGCCAGGTCTTGTTCCGCCAATGCCTTGAATGATCTGCAAACGCCGCGAACAAGGCTTAGTTTCCGGATATCTAGGAAGCTGAAGACTGCGATGATGAGCTCATTCTATCGTCAGAAACATGATTCGCAGCGCAAGGTCGTACAGCTAGATTATCGAGTGATGACGTTACGGGATGCGCAGTCATTGGAGCCTTGAGCTGGTTCAAGAACTCTCAATGTTCTACAGATAGAGAGTACTGATCAAATCAAATATATCAGAGCAAATTGAGCCGCGTCTAATGCCAGAGAAGATGATGAGAGGACTAGATGGTATTGAAGGTGTTGGAAGTCGTGATGCTTTCAGATGGTATCTAATGGTCTCTCACAACGATACATACAGCACTACTACAATGACCCTAGCAAGGGCTAAACACACGTGTGAAGAGCGGAGAATATGGGGATGAGGAGTTGATTGTATGGCTCCTACAATCTAGCAGCAGATATCTAAAATTGCCGCGGCGGGCCGGGCAGTCCTTTCGATATCCAGGGGTAGTGCTAGTCCAATACCGAAAGGTGGCTTGAAAGGCGGCCAGCTAGCTCAGTGTTCAATGGAATCAAAGAAAGTTCCCTACAGACAGACGCATCTCTGAATCAGTTGTGTCAGAGACGCGGTTCTTGACTCTGTTCCAGCTTTATATCATCGAGCATCTCAGTGCCGGAATCTTTGTAACGCGACCGAGGGCTTGTTCAGAACACACGATTAACAGAGCTCAGAGCCTACTCCCAAGGTAGACACACACGAGCGTACGGCACTCGCACCTGCTCCACCTCAAAATAGCTTTCTCACTGACAAGCTCGCTGCCAACCAAGCGATCAAAGACGACAACTTCTTGCATGCCGATGTTCCTGTGCAGAAGCCTAAGAACTTGTCTTGTGCGCCGTCGAGGCACCCGCCAGGACCTGCTTGACAATCCTCGCTTGCATTGCTTTCGGCGCTGCACTTTCATCAACTTCCTCAGCCAGTGCCTTGAGAACTTTGCCCATCTCCTTTGGTGTAGCCTGCATACGCGAGACGAGTGCCACTACTTGAGCTTGCAGCACGCCTTCATCCATTTGCTTCGGGAGAAAGTCATCGAGCAAACCCGCTTCAAGTTCTTCGACCTCTGCCAATTCGGCACGTCCATGCCGCCTATACGCAGCTGCGGCCTCTCTTCTCTTGGCTGCGCTGCTTCGCAGTAGATTGATGACTTGTACGTCCGTTTCTACTGGCTTGTTCGTCTTGCTCGCATTGACGACTTGCGCAAGGATGTCCTTGCACACATTTAAACGTGGCTTGTCGTTGTTACGCATACTCTGCTTGACTGCTTCCTTGAGCGTCACCAGCAATTGCGGACCGGTGCTTGCACTGTACCTCCGTGCCTGCCTCGCCCACGTACGTGCCAGCATCCTGTAGCCCAGCATGCTTAGTATCTTTTGTGGTCGAGGTTAAGAAAAAAGTTGAAAGTCGCAACTTGGCAGAATGAGCAGAAGCTATATGAACACATGAATGCACGCAAGCCATTCAAGGCCCCGAGCTTCGTCAGACCACAGAGTCAGGGACAGCAGGTCGCTGCTTCAGTGTCGTCTGAACCACCTTGCAAGAAACCACGCGTCAAGGAAGTTTCCGTCGCGCCGACTCCGAGACAGCGTCAGGCACCACGCGCGCCACTGTTGACCATCACAAAGGTTCCCAATACGCTTGTACTTGCTGCTACTACAAATGAAGCTTACTACCTTGTTGTATGGCGTAAGCCTACACAGAAGAAGCACAAAACTTGGGTATTCACTGATTGAAAGGTTGAAACAAAACTGACGGTTAGGATGGTGATGCCGTACTCGCTGTCCACGGCGCAACTTGCGTCCTTCAAGATACATCAGGCAAAGAACTTGCAAGAGGAAAGTATCGCGCTGGTGTGTTAGCTGTTGGAGATCCACTCCTTGTCGGCGGGAAGGAGTGTGAGGTGGAGAGTCTCCTATCACGACAAGAGTACTTGTCTGGTAAGCCATTCCTTGCGACACCTTCAGCGCCTGTTTCTCAGCAACCAGCACCGAAGCAGCCTTATGTCAACCCATTGAAGGGACATACACCAAAAGTCACGACTTCAACAGCGCCACGGCATGATCCAAAAGCACCAAATGCTCTTGTGCTACCAAGAAACAAGGCTAGCCAAGTGGATGTTGTGGTCGATCCCTTCATCTCACAGTTCTTGCGCCCGCATCAGCGAGAGGGTGTTGCCTTCCTCTATGCATGCATCCTACGCTACAAGGACTACGATGGCAGTGGTGCCATCCTCGCTGACGAAATGGGGCTTGGTAAGACCCTGCAGACAATTGCTTTGATCTGGACACTCCTCAAGCAAAATCCCATCCCCAATCAAGGTCCACTAGCAAAACGTGTTCTCATCGTTTGTCCAGTCACCTTGATTGCCAATTGGAAGCGTGAATTTCGGAAATGGCTTGGTGGCGATCGCATTGGCGTGTACGTGGTGGACACCAGTGCGAATCTGAATGATTTCTGTCATGGACACGTCTATCAAGTCATGCTCATTGGCTATGAAAAGCTGACGTTGTTGCAAAAGACGGATGCACTCGCACAAGCTCATTTTGATCTGGTCGTCTGCGACGAGGGACACAAGCTCAAGTCGGCTGGAAGTAAATCTGCACAGGCAATTCGTCAACTCAAGACTAAGCGTCGCATCTTGCTCACTGGTACACCTATGCAAAATGACTTGCTCGAGTTCTTTGTCATGATTGATTTTTGCAATCCGGGATTACTGGGGACTGCATCGACTTTCAAGAAAACGTTTGAAGGACCCATCTTGAAAGCAAGACAACCAGAGGCAAGTGACCATGACAAGGAGAAAGGAGCAGCGCGTTCGGCAGAGCTCGCTCGGTTGACGGAACAATTCATCTTACGACGTACAGCCGACATTCTGTCCAAATACCTACCAGCAAAGACGGAACTCGTTTTGTTTTGCAAGCCAACGCCGCTTCAGGTACAGCTGCAGAAGCAACTTGTTGAAGCGCCAGCGACTCTTGAGGGTTGCTTGAAAAGTACCGCTTTGCAACTCAAGTGTATCACAACGCTCCGCAAGATTGCCAATGCACCCTGCCTGCTGACTGCTGAATCGGAAGACAGCTTCATCCAATCTGTACAATGCCTCGTAACAACGCCACAAGCACGGCAGAGTGGTAAGTTGGCGGTGCTGGAACAAATGCTGCGATTGCTACAACCGACTGGTGAGAAGATTGTCCTCGTTTCGCAATTCACACAAACGCTCGACTTGTTACAGGAATTGCTGGGTCGTCTCAACTTGACAAGTTGTCGACTCGATGGCAGTACAGCAACCAAAAAACGTCAAGAGATTGTGGACCGTTTCAATCGTAGCGATGCTCGGTCTTGCTTTGCCTTTTTGTTGTCCGCCAAATCGGGTGGTTGTGGCTTGAACCTGGTTGGCGCTAGTCGACTTGTTTTGTACGACACGGATTGGAAGTATAACTTGTTACAACTACTCTTGATACACAAAGCTAACAATCTTCTAGTCCAAGTGTGGATCTCCAAGCCATGGCGCGAATCCATCGCGATGGTCAAAAACGACCCGTCTTCATCTACCGCCTCCTATTGGCCGGTACAATTGATGAGAAGATCTACCAACGACAAGTGTCAAAACAAGCACTAGCGGATGCACTGCTTGACAGTAAAGTCTCTGGTTCGAGTTTCAGTGCTGGTGAATTGCGTGACTTGTTTACACTACATGAAGGCGTGGAGAGTGTTGTTCATGCAGCGTTGCATTGTGAGTGTGCAGGCGATGGCACCATCTTGGACCTTGAGCCACCCACAGACGACGCATCTACCAAGGATGAAGCGAATGAATTGCCTGGCTGGATGCGTGCAAGTCAGGTGACTGCACGACTTGAGCGCGACGAGGCAGAGGCACAACGCACAGCTGCAACAACGATGCGAGCACTCCGAGCTTTCCAGCATGTATCGCCGCATGTAGCAGCAGGCATGGAGGGACTTGAAGATGTCGTTGGCGATGGCATATTGACGAGCATGCTGCAGGCGCCGCGCGATTTGACATTTTGCTTCATCAAGCGACACGGTAGCGAAATTGCAGAAAGTTCTGATTAGCGTCGAAACAGTCCCTTGCGCTTTTCCTCCTCAACAACGAGGAACGGATTGCCGTCGTACTTTGGCTTCCAAATCCATTGATTGCCTGGAATGGCTTGTGCCTTCTCCTCTGCTCTGCGATACCAGTATGCTGCTTTCCGCTTATCCTTCTTCTTTTGTGCATCCATGCCAAAGCCAGTCTCATAGCACCATGCAGTTTCCGTCATGGCATCAATATCGCCTAGATTCGCAGCAGTCTCATAGTAAGATCTGGCCAGCACTGGATCACGCTCAGCGCCCCATCCATACCGCATTGAATTGCCAAGCTCATAAATGGCGAGAATCAAACCTTCACTGATGGAAGATGTCTGACCATCTTCCACCAATGTCGCTGCACCACTTGCAGCAAGTCGTAGCCAAGCAAGTGCTTCCTTTGCATCCTGTGCAACGCCCCAGCCATGTCGTAGCGATAAACCATACATGAGTTGACCCATGGGTAGCCCTACCTCACCGCGCGCTGCACGACGAAAGAGCTGTGCGGCAAAGGCAAGGCGATCTGCTTCATGCTCCTTGATGGCCTCCTGGAGTAAATCGTCTTTTGAGAGGCCTTCTTCCATTTCCATGGATCGAGCAACATTGGCTTCTTGACCAGGAAGAACGATTCTCTGAGGTTGTGGTGAAACACGCTGACTGCCTGCGCTGACCTGTCGTGAATGCTCCGGTACGGGGATAAGCAAGTCTGGTGCTTGCATTGCACGTCCAGGGACCTGATCAAATCGCATCTCCGGTATTTGCGGCGCCTTCTTATCCGCCTCTTCCTCTAGTCCAATGGTCTCCTGTCTGCCTAATAACGCAGGTGAAGGCGGTCCAGCGCGTGCGAGCATCGTTGCGCGTTTCTCCCATTGTGAAGTAACATCGTCGCTGCGTGGATCAATGGGCGCCAGATATAGTAGACTACCATCTTGCGAGGTCAATCTGCGTGTCTGTCGTTTTGTACGAGGACTGCTACCGCCACTACCGCTGCTGTGAGAGACACGACGGGAGAGGGTTGCTTTGAGTCTGGAGAAGCGCTTCGTCTTGTCCTTTGTCGCTGAGACTGGTGTCCCTGTCGTTGAGGGATTGTCGCGCTCTGCACTCACTGGACTGACGCTGTCGAGCCTGCTATGTCTATTGCCGTTGCTGCTGCTGCGCTGTAGATGGAGGTGCTCAAGCTGTGTCTGTGCGGTATCGACGGGGGAAGCTACCTGTTCGTGTGCATCTTGCTTGAAGAGCGTGAATGCCATCCAGCTAGGTATGGAATGGGCTGCTGCCTGTCGTAGGCTTTGTCTAGTGTGTTCTGTACGTGTAAGAAGAGAAGAAGAAGGTGAAGGCTCAGGACATCTGCCCGTCGTCGTCGTCGCCAAGACACCGACACCCGGAGGGAAGCCCAGTGAGAGGCCCAGAGCGCTCCTACGTCTGCTTGATGGCCGCAGCTGCCTCCTCCAGGATCTCAGCAGCACGCTTGTGGAACGCCGCCTGAGCAGCGACAAGATCCTGCAAGTTCCTCAATGGCTCTGCACTGTCCAGACACGACTTCATCACCGTCGTCGCTTCCTCCACCGCTGCCACAAATTCATCCTCCGCCCTCTCCACCTCGATCCGCGCAGCATCCGCTTTATCAGGCCTTGCATTCTTGGCAGCGGTTTTGGCTGCGTCGAGAGATAGACGCGTACTGTAGACTGTCTTCCTAGCGCGTGTAGCAAATTGCAACGTTGTATTCAAGGTCGTGCTGAGTCCTGCATTGACTTCGCTGTTGATGCGTGAGTCTTGCGCAAGACGCGCTTCACCCACCTGTTCAGAAGCAAGAGCAACGGTTTGCAATGCAGCACCCAGCGTGTTATCGGTGCTGTGCGTCACGCCGAGTCCCTCTGCACCGCTCATGGCAGCACGACCTAATGCATGGCTGAGTGTCTTGGGTGCTCCCTTTGGCGCTGGCTTTGTAATGGCCGACTGTGCCTCTGCTGTAGATTGAGCAGCAGCAAGGTCATTTGCCTTTTGCGAGATGCTTGTGAAGAGCTCTGCGCCTGTTTCACGGAGGTTGGTTGGGTAGTCGTAGTTTTCACGGGAATAAGTCTGCGTCACGGCCAGGAGCTTGACGTGTGCGCCTTTGAGGGCATCGACCTTCTTCTCTAGGTCCAGGTACTCTTCTGGGAGTTCAGTCTGGCGTGTTAGAATTGCGCTTTAAGAGAGACAGAGTGTGTACCTTGGGGACATTGCTGACTTGCTCACTGACAAACTGCTGTGCGCGCTGTGCGAATGGGGTGACTTTGGATGAGAGTCCTAGATGCGGTTAGTGTCTGCCGTGAGATCCTCTCTCTGGGCCATACCCTTGAGTGCATCGAGATTGAAGTTCATGGCTGCTGCTTGTGTTGCTTCTGGTTGTATCTGGTGAAGAAAGTCAAGAGCAGACTACAGCTACAGCTACAACTACAGCTACTATCTACTGCTACTACTTGCTTAGACTAAAACTACTGCTACTACTTGCTTAGTCTGCCAGCTACCGCTACCTCTGTGTATGGACACGCACGAACAAGACCTCCTCAGACAGATTGCGCAAGTGGCAGGCGCCATCAACAGGCACAGCAGGAGCCAGGAGCAGCAGGCTTCCTCATTCGCCGCAGTTTCGTCAACGCCTGCTTCCTCCTCGAGCATCTCCTCATCCTCACAACGGTTCATCCAGCGCAGAAATCGCCACAGTTCAGCACCAAGGCCCGGCTCTCATCACAAAACACTCGTCCTGCATGGTCATGGCGTACAAGGCAGCTACGTCTCTACCCGTCAACGCAGTCGCATCACACTCACACATGCACCGCGTTTCGCACAAGCAGCGCAACAAACAATCGCAACGAGTAGAGAAGCAAGACGTAAGAAACTCCTCGAACGCTTACTCCTACAAGAAGCGAAAGAAGCAGCACAGCTACGGAAGTTGGAACAAACGACCCTTGTACATGAAGGCATTACCTATCGTCTTGGTAAGCGTGCCCATCTATTGATTCGACAGACACCCATGGACCAGGGCGGTCCGACACCCCTCGAAACCACCATCAATGGCGTCCTATTCCTGAAATCACCAAAGAGCAACAACCTCTTTCGCAAAACAACCGTCAAGCTTCATGCACGGCGCAGAACGAACAACGAGACACTCACAAAACGATGCACCCATTTCACACGACGTGGGGTTTGTTCACGAGTCGCTTGTCAAGGCCGCCATACACCGGGTGAGGTGGCCGTTTGTCCATTCTACCTACGAGGGACATGTACAAAAGACAATTGTACGCAATCGCATTCGCCAAATGCGCACAATACACCACAGTGTATACGTTTTGCTGCAGGCGGTTGTACAGTCGAAGCATGTAGGTTTGTGCATGAAGAAATGCAGCAACAGCCTGATGCAGCGTTGTGTATAGGCTTTGACAAGCTTGGTTGGTGTGACGCTGGCGTTGCGTGTCAACTGCGTCATGTCCTTCGCAAACAGACTCGCAAGCAGATCTCTGCACTACAAGACACAGCGAGCGATCAGGAGGATGCAGAGAGTAGTGAGAGAGAGAGTGATGTCTTGGATGAAGAGGATTTCGATGAAGATGCCTTCCAGCAAGACTTTGTTCACCTTTGATCGAAAGACTTCTAGTATAATCTGTGTGCTATGTGCATTGTGTCTACGGTACAAGAGCATCTACAAGAAACAAGCGCCAAGGACACCCGCTGCCAAAGCGCCAGAAACAAGCATCCAGGTCGATTTAGCACTACCAGCCATTCCCGATGCTGCAGAACGAGCAGACGTCGCTGCACCCGTTACACCTGTACCGGAAGCTGTTCGTGTTCCAGCAACGGCCGTTCCACTAGCAGTTCGGCTCGTTTGAGGTGCCACTGCTGAGCCGATACGCGATGCTGCTTGGGATGTGGCGCCTGCCACGGCTGAGCCAATACGCGATGCAGCTCGTGGGGAGGCAGTGGCAGCAGCGAGGACACCACTGAGTTCAGAGCCACCGAGTCCGTTGATCAAGCTCCTGAAGCTGTGACAGGGTTAGTCTTCTCTGTGTCTTGAGTGGATGCACTTACGCAGGGAGTTGGGCGATCGAAGCAATGGCTGATGCGTCCGTCTGGCCATTTTGAACGGCAGAAGCGACGATGGCGACGATGGCTGTGTTGGAAGCGATGTCGTTGAGGAGGCCGCTAGGGAAGAGGTTCTGGAGACCGGTGGGAATGGCGTTGGACATGGCTGTTGCTTTGTAGAGTAGATGAGTAATTGTATAGGAACAAGGATGCAAAGTGGTTGAGGCTTCCCGCTTCTAATCTACTGTCCAAGGCCCTCCCTCCCCACCTCCCTCGCTTACCTTCTCTCTCTCGGGCTTCCCTCCTCAGCTGCTGCTCTGCTTCTTGTCGCTTCTGTCTCGTCGTCGCCCAAATGACGTCAAAATGCAATCTACGCAAGTCACAAATAGCTAAAACACACCGCGGGCAGCACACACTCAACGAGACCTCGCCGACCCAATGCCACTCTTACCAGCAAACAAGTGTTTTGGTTTCGTGTCTGCAATGTGACGATCCGACTCACTCGCACGAGCCATGCGATTCCGTTCACGCTGTTGCAAGCGCTGTACCTTTTCAGCACGCGTCCGTTCACCCACCGTTGAGAGACCTCCTTCACTGCGATCACGTTTTGGCAGTTGTGACGGTGCGCGCGAACTGGATTGTGCACGCAACACGACATCTTGGCCACGTTCGCGAGATGCTTCTGGACGTCGACTGCGTGCGCGTGTCTCAATGGCCGTTGTATCGAGTTTGTTGGCTTGCATGGAGGTCTTCATATCAGAGAACTTTTGTAGACCAGCCGTACGAGGTAGTTGAGGCCGGTTCTTGAGGATCTTCTTGGATCTGGCGAGCCGCTTGAGTCGTAGATTCTTCTCTCGAATCAGAGCAGCTTTAGCAAGGATGGCCGTATCCCCCTCATCCTCCATCTCATCTTGTGAGTTGTAGAAGCCTTCCTCCTCAAGCCTCTCCTCTTCCTCCTCGAGAGCCTGCAATTTCGAGGCAATATCAGGGTCAATGTAATCATGAATATTCTTGCCATCCAACAATTCCGGCATGATATCCGCCTTCCATGCATCGTTCTCCAGATCCCACTTCTTCTTGAGATCAATATTGTAGAGACCAGCACCACCGTGCTCTGCTTCGATATCACGCTCCAGCTTGCGACGATCAGGATCTTGCCAATCATATCGCTGAGTAATCGATGCTCCAGTGGGAATATGTGGCAATCGCGGTGTATCGTCTCTCGCTTGTGGTGTACTCAGATGGATCCTGTTCAAGACATCATTGATCTTGGATCCCTTCAATTTACTTTCAACACGAGCAGCAAGGAGCTTGTCGCAAGCAGCAGCACGTACATCCATGATACCTTGGTCGTTGAAGCATGAAGATGTCACCATCTGGACACCTGTATCCAAAACACCCTGAAGGAGTGCTGCATTCGCCGCATCGAGATCCTCAGGCCTCATGACATCAATCTTGTTGACTACCAATAAGACTGGCTTATTGGCAAACAAGGGCTTGATGCTATTGAAGAGCTGAATCTGTGCAGCGACAGAGTAACCGCATTGTTCAGACAAATCCATGAAATAGAGGATGCAAGCGCGTAAATGGGCAAGCGCCGTGATACTCTGCATTTCAATCGTATTCATCTCTTCGAGAGGATGGTCCAAAATACCAGGTGTGTCAATGACTTGCCAGCGCAGGTACTTGTAATCCATGTGACCAACAAACAGACTCTTGGTCGTGAAGGCATATGGCTGGACATCGACATCTGCGCGGGTAATTTTATTGATGAAGGAGGATTTACCCACATTGGGGTAGCCACACAGGATGAGGGTGCGCGTATTCGTATCAATAGCAGGAAGACGACCAAGATGCTGACGGACTTGCTCGAGGTACACGAGAGAATCCTTGGCACGACCACGCAAAATTGTGGCCATACGACCGAGAGCGGCGCGTTTGAGCTGTTTGCAGCGGTAGAGGGAGTCACCATATTTGATGAGCCTGACATAGTCGCGCGCAACTTGCTCAATCAAATGCTTTGCAGTCGAGAGCTGCGACAGGGCGATTTTGAGATGATCCCTGTCGTAGAGGACGTTGAGGAGATCCTGATGGAATGGATGAATATCGTTCAACTTTGGGAACTCATCAAGAATGCTCGTCAGTTTCTCTGAGAAGGTGTCTTGTGTGAACTTGATCTTGCGCGCATAGAAATCTCGGATACGAGAGATCTTGAAGCCTGATCGAATGACTGTGGGTGTCTTGCGCTGTGTGCGTGACAGGACAATGTCGAGAAAGTCGCCCACATTGGGGATTGGCTGGATCTACGCCTGTCAGTGATGTGTTCGTTGAATAAGAGAATAAAGCCCTACCGCCTTGAAGCCTGTTGCACTCATGGCGCTTGCTGGCTGTCTGCTTCTTGTCGTCGCAGTCTGCTGCTGCTGCTGCCTCTGCTGCTTGAGAAAAGAAAAAAAGTTTTGAAGTTTCCCGCGACCAGACAGGAGCAAGCGACAGAACTGGCTGTAGCTGAACCACTGCTGCTGTTGCCTAGATATATGCATATGATCATCGGGTACCACGGGCATCGAGTCATGAGTAGGGCCTGTTATCAACTCCTGTCCTCTTGATCTGATTCAGCCCAGTCTGCTATATTTCTTCCTGGTCGCTTGCCTGGTCCAAGCACTGAAGAGCGCGCTAGCCATGTCCATAAGCTCTATTCGTGCTGGCATGCCCTCTATAGTTTAAGCTGCCATCAGCGCCTCTCCTGCCTTCCTGCGTCCCTGCTCTTCATACCTACAACATCGAGCCGCATTGGTCCATCTGGTGACGACGACGCGTACGCGTACGCGTACAGTACATCGAGCCCCGAGTCATCACACAAGCTGAGCATCGTACAACAGCCACCATGGACGATATGGATCCAGAGACAGTGAGGCTGCTCCTCCTTGCAGACCCGCGCATGATGTCTGAGCTACAGCGCGCACAACCCTCCCTCGCACACGCCGCACAACATGATCCTTCCGCCTTTGCGCAACAATGGCACACACTACAACACGGTCGCCAAGCGCAAGAGTATGAACGGCAGCGACAAATACAAGCGCTGAATGATGATCCATTTGATGTGGAAGCGCAGCGCAAGATTGAGGAGATTATCAAGCAAGAAGCCATCATGGAGAATCTGAATAACGCTGTTGAGTATCATCCCGAGTCTTTTGGGCAAGTACACATGCTCTATGTACCGTTGCAGGTGAATGGACATCATATCAAGGCTTTTGTGGATTCAGGCGCACAGATGACCATCATGTCGCCGAAATGCGCAGAAGCGTGTGGCCTCATGCGGCTGGTGGATACACGCTATGCTGGTATGGCGCACGGTGTTGGTACCGCCAAAATTCTCGGTCGTGTGCATTCAGCTCAGATCAAGCTCGGGAGTCTCTTTCTATCCTGTTCGTTCACCATTTTGGAGGGCGACAAAGGACCTGAGATGCTATTAGGTCTTGATATGCTCAAACGACACCAAGCTCGTATCGATTTATCTTGCAACAGTCTGTGTATTGGCGATGAACAGGTGGCCTTTCTAGATGAGCATGCACTGCCGGCCAGTGCGCAACCGCCTGCTCCTGTGCCTGAGCCTCAAGAGTCGCTTGCTCTGGACAAGGTTCAGCAGCTTGAAGCAATGGGCTTCAGCAGGGCGGAGTGCATCCAGGCACTTGAAGCGACGAATGGGTCTGTGGAGGAGGCTGCTGGCTTGCTCCTCTAGCGGGCTCTCGAGCAGTGAGTACCCATAGACTAGGAATACCACCTGGAATAGCTGCTGAGAGCACATCGCATAGATCTCAAATTTATTTCAACTTCGCAACCTTCGCATGATTACCGCATGATCCTACGGCGTGCACTGGGAGGATGCTATCGATGCCGCTGCCTCATTCGACGATACAGCACAGACGACCGCGTCACTCTACACTCCCTCCTTCAAGATGCAGCCACACCCGCACAACGCACACTCGCATGGCGTGCATGGTCGGGCCTCTCACAAGATTTACAAGCAACGCGCCATCAACTCCTCCACGCCATGCTGGGCGTTTTGACAACAGATCAAAAGCAAGATGCCCTCAGACTTCTGACTGTCCTCGATTCGAAACAAGATGCGGATCAATTGGATGCAAAGCAACGCTTGTTTTATGGGTTTTGGGCGTATAGCGTATTGGGCGAGACACAACGTGCTTGGCAATCTTTTGCATGTCTGGATGCCCAACTACAAGCGCGGCATGCTCAAACATTCATGAATCGAGTTGTTGAAGTAGGGGATTGGCTGACGGGTGTACGGATATGGCAGGCTGTAGGTCGAGTTCGTGTGGATGAACTCCTCTTACTTATCCCGAATGTCGAGACGTTTCAATTTCTTGGTCACTTGCCGGGAGATGTGGCTGTCTTTCGGGAACGCATCAGACGTGAGGTGGTGGTGCATCTTAACCGCATCAATAAGGCATATGCAGCGTATACGCTACTCAAACAAGCGTACGAGCAAGGAAGTCGCATCTCACAAGCGGAACTAGGAACTACCTTGTTCAAATTATCGCCACAAGATGTACTCGCTCTATTTGACATGGCAGACGGTCCATTCAACCACCGCATCTACATGGCTGTCATTTCAGCCTGTTCACAACTCGGCAAGATTGACCAAGCCAAACGCATCCTCGACCAGTATCTAGAGGAAAAAGCATATCTCCGCGACATTCGGTCATCGCGAGACAACAAGCGTGATGCACTTACCCTCGTCATGTCTGGTTACGCGCGCCGTGGCCTCATTGACGAGGTCGAAGCGCTCTACGCGCAGTTCGATGGCGAAGCAGATGCATATATGCTAGGCACACGCATTCATGCTGCCGTCATGCAACTCGATCTGAATCGTGCAACTTCACTCTTCAAAGAAGCGTCTGCCATGGTCAAACCAGATCGTGTGCTGTACAACATGCTCCTGCACATCCAGTCGGATGTCATGGATGCAGATGCTGCATCTCAAACTTTTTCCGCTTTGCTTGATGCAGGTTTTGTGCCGAGTGCGCATACCGCCTCCATCATGATTGACCTGTTTGCGCATAAACGCGATGCAGTAGGTGCACAGCGTGTCTTTGACGAGATGGAAGGACGTGGCGTTGTCTTCAATTCAGTCGTCTATGGCAGTCTCATGAATGCGTATGTCGAAGCAGGCGATACGACTGGTATGCGTATGGTTGTTGAGCAAATGCAGGAAAAGGGGATTCCACCAAACAGTAAAACAATGAATATCGTGCTCAAGTCGTACTTGCGGGAAGAACGACCTGTGGCTGATTCTCAAGCGCTTGTTGATGCCATGGAGAAGTCTGGTATTCAAGCAACAGATATCACCTTTTCACACTTTTTGCAGTCTCATGTCCGGCGAGATGATATGCGTGGTGCGGTCAAGACATTCAAGAAGATGCTTGATAGTGGCTTGACCCCCAACGAGTACCACTATACAATTATGATGCTGGGATTTGTCAAAATTCGTCAACTGGCAAGAGTGACGGAGTGGTATGAAGATATGCTCGACGCCGGCATCAAGCCTACATTTGCGACCCATGCAGTGCTCCTCAATGCCCTCGTTGAACGGAAAACGCGCGAGACGGTCCGTATCGCAGAGGGTATGCTTGATGCCATCTTGGCAGCTCCTGGTCTTGACATCACCTCTCGTTTTGCTCCCAAATACATTGCTCCACCAGATGTGTATAACCCCGTCATCAAGGATCGTGCAATACGCATCGATATCAAGGGCGCCACACGACTTTTTCGCGAATTCCTCAAAACGGTCGCTGAAACGACCTCGCGGCCGAATGTCCGCATGCTGACGTATATCCTTAAATGCTACGCATTGGCAGGCGAGACAAACGCCGTGAGAACCTTGTTTGTTGCTGCCAAAAAGGACGTGGATCGGATGTATCGTCTCAAACGTGGTCCACAACTTACGCAGGTAGCCAAAGGTGCTCGTTTCTTGCTCAGTCAGCCATTGACTGTCTTTATGAGCCATATGAAGCAAGATGGACATTATGATGAGATTGAACGTGTCTGGCATGGTATGCTGCTACAAGGCTACGCATTCGATGCAACAAATTGGAATTTGTACATTCAAGCACTGTTGGATGCAGGCAAGATTGAGCGTGCGTTTGCAGCAACAGAAACAATGAATATGCGAGTGTATCACAAGACGAGGGAGCAGCTGGCGGGTGCTGCGGCTCTACTGCAGTCTGGCAGTGTTTTACAGACAGAGTATGGATTGGAGGAAGGCATTGAGGTCTGGCGTCGGCTTTCATCGCGCTTCCCGGTGACGTCGAAACTGGCCGATGCGACGACACCTGCGGAGGAGACACAAGCAGCATAAAAAACCGGCATTTAGCATAATCATTATATTGTACTAGCATCTCTGACGACTGCATGGAAGGGCCGTCGCTCAGCTTCTATCGCAATCAATTGGAAACGGCGCTAGCACAGGTCGACCGATCCATTGAACTATGGCAAGAGCGGAGAGCGACATTTGTACTCTTGCTTGAGCAGTGGAAGGCTTTTCCTCAATTAGCGCAGAATCCCGTCGATGGTCTACGGCTCGACTGTAATCTTGTCTCTGGTATTGTACAGCCTGCTAATCGTTAGTCCTGGACCAAGAACTACAAAAGCATCAAACGCAGCGTAGTAAATGTCAAGGAAATATCAAGAAGTTCGATGATTTGGAACGCCAGATGCGAGCATTGGCCGTGAACGATATTCCAGTGACGGATGCACAACCCGCAGAAGAGTGTATCGATATTCGGGAGGAGTTGGATGACGACGACAATATCACATCCGTCAAATTGACGCCGCAACGGCATGCTGGGCTGGATGCTGTTGCCGTTGTTGAGCCAGCACTCAAGGACTCATCTTTAACAGAGCCTGTTTCAAATGGCGCGTCGAAGAAGAGCCAACCGCAGCGAGAAATTCCCGACGTACCACTACTGGAGCCAAGCGCTGACGACAGTGCTGCGTTGACACCACCTGAAGGAATGCCCACGTTTACACTTGTGGCTGGACCAGATGGTCAAATGGAGATGGTAGCAGACAATGCAGGCACGGTGCCACAGGTTGCCATGCTCGACGACCTGCAAACCATGAATGAGATTTGCGAAAGTATGGAGGATGAGGAGGATTTGGAGGAAGATGAGTATGGACGTACTCGTGTTGAGATCCCAATACCGACGTCGCTTGAACGGAAAAAGAAGATTGTCTTCGCAGAAGAACTGCATCAAGGCCCATCTGCCGGCAAGCTTAGGCCTACGACGCCAATCCTCAAAAGACAGACCAAGTATCCCTTGCCTGACGAGGTACCGAGAGAAGTAATCGGCAAAGGCAAAGGAAACCTCGCTAACCTCGATCTGGACCCCGAAGATGGCGCTGAAAAGAAACCTATGATCATCAGACGGCTAACGGACGATGAGCTACAGGTGATTCGCCAGAAACGTCAAGCATTAGGCAAAAAGCATAAACGTCGCAAGTCTGCAGACCCTCAGCATCCCGTTCGTTCCGTTTCCTGGGATGAGCATCAGCAAGACTTGCCAGATCGACCACAGACTGCCATTGGAGATGCAGATACTAAGGAGTCCAAAGTGGCAAGAGCAAAAGAGTTGCTGGCTGCGCAGGATGATATCGCTTGGGCCAATGCACCCATCTCACCTGATGGTTCGCCTCAAATCAGGCCGACTGTGGTTGCGCCAAAACCACGCAAGCCGCCAACACCAGAACGTCAAGGCTCGTGGAATGTCAATATCCCATCGCCACTTTCACAATCTACGGTCCCATCGCCTGCCAAAGAAGTGGCATTTTCTGAAACTGTCACTGCCAAGCTTGCTCCGTTGGCAGATGAGGTGGTTGTGCCGACTGTTGTTGAACGACGAGAGCGGAAGAGACCGCCTGCAGATAAGCAGCCATCGCGGCAGTCTTCTATTGATCCTATGGTCTTATCACCGACACCACGCTCTCCGCCACCACAAGATCGCGAGCGTGGTCCAGTGACAACTGAGGGACAAGGCAGTGTCTCTCACTATATGGTACGCAGTACGGCCAAATCACCACCGCCACATATTGCAATCCATGATCTGCTCGGTGATCAACCTACGGAAGTCAACGATGCTGTTCGAGGAGAAGCCTTAAGGTATTTTGAACCACAAAAACCAGCGCATCCAGATGAAATTCTGCCTACATCAGTCAAAGACCATCAAGTCATGACGGACGGCGTTGTTGAACGCAACGCGATGCCAATACTCTTGTCAGAGTCGCAAAAAGATGAGGCTGACTTGGCGATGCACAAGAAGGAAGCAGCACAAGCATATCACAAGCTTAGGTCACGCATGATTCAAGCGCAGGGCGGCTATATTGAACAGGAGGAGGAGGTGGAGGATGTTCCTCTGGAAGAGAAGCCAAAAATGAGCCGGTTCAAAGCTGCACGCTTAGCAAGAACGCAGTGAGTAATGAACATTGCATTATCGTCTATCAATATGTAGGGTAGTCAAGTAGCTGCTTGGAACATTGCCACATACCATCCCATCTGAAAATTCCATGAATCAAGTTTAAATTTATAGTGGGCTAAAGATCGTGGCGAGTCTAATGCAGCTTTGGCCGAGTTGGTTATGGCGCCACGTTCAGGTCGTGGTCTCAGCAATGGGGCAAGGGTTCGAATCCCTTAGGCTGCATGATATTTTCTTTTTATCGTCAGCTCTCCGGAATCCGCACATCCACGTACCAATAGTCGAGACATCGTCGTGACTCAAGTACCTTGAGCATCTTGCTTGACACAATTTGCTCTGAAGATGCATGTATTCTCCTGACCTGCATCTATTTGCCGTTGCCCGTCACCGGGAATCGCGCAGTTGAACTTTCGGCGCGCGACAGGAAAACAGCAAAAGTGAAATCTAATCAGACTCAACCAACTAGCAGGCTGATATGAGGTGGATTTCTGTTGTCGCTGCTTTGACACAGCTTGTTACAGCGCAGTCATCTACGTCTGCATCGACTGGACTGTCCCCTGATCCTTCAGCAACGGCATCAAGAGCGTCAGCAGCGAGTGTCACTCCTTCATCTGCAAGACTTAACGCAGTGCCCTCTTACGATGCCAGCCGCAAATCAGTGGTCTATGTCACCAAGACGGAAGCTTCCACATCGCAAGGGACACAAGCGCCTAGCAATAGTTTCCTGGATTGTCCTGCAGGCAGTGCCAATATGACGGGACCCTTCTGTCTGCCTCTCAACGGCACCCAGCAAATCAAAAACAAAGAGTACAGCGTTACTTGGGATAGTTCCTTTGCGCCGAATTGCTCAAGTGTCTATGTTGCGCTGCTCTATTATGGCAATGAGGCCGGTCAACTCGTGACGTCGACTTCTACAAGCAACAGCTTTGGTTTCTGGAATTACACGGTGCAGGGCGGCTGGTTGGAGAGCAAGAGCACGCAAGAGGTGGTCTTCCAGATCTTGCCGTATGATTGCAGCGGTGATATTCCAGCACGGCAGAATGGACCCATCATTCAGCTACGTAACAAGGTCGAAACGACGGTTGTGTCGTCTGCGATGCCCAAGGACCGTATTCTTGGTTTGTCCATTGGCTTGCCCCTTGCACTATTGGCCTTCTTGGGCACTGTGCTGCTTGTCTTTTGGTGGAATAAGCAGCATCGGCAGATTCCGCAGTTTTCACGTAAGCGTCGTGGGTATACAGGTCGCAAGGAACGCGGTGTGCGTCTCCAGGAGATGAATCCCGATGCCGAGTACCGCGACTAGTGCTTGTTCTAGGTATAGCTTGGTTTAGACACTGCAGACAGGCACAGTCAATGGTTCCCCGTGTACACCTTGTACACAGTAGTAACCGCTGGTACTCGGCCTCCCGCCGCTCTCTGCCGAAGAAATGTCTCCCGCGGTGAAGTGTCCCCGACCCCGGAAGTTTGCATGTGAAGTGGACAATTTGCTTATTAGATCTCGAACCCCCCGCGCTGTCCTCTCTCTCAACTGCCTACTCATCACGCGCTACTGCTGCCATGTCCATTCGTCTAGCTCGTGCTGCTCGTACTGCCCTCGCTGCACCCAGGCTCATCCGGCCATTCAGTGTGGCTCGCATCGCTCGTCAGGAAGATGTCGTCCCGGGACCTCTGTTTGCATTGACCGAAGAGGAAGAAATGATGAAGGACTCTGGTGAGTTTTTCCATATATTCTAGTACTGGCTAATCCCTTGCAGTGGCTCGATTCGCTCAGGATGTCGTGGCGCCCAAGGTGTATGAGATGGATGAGAAGGAAAAGATGGATCCAGCCATCATCAAGGGCTTGTTTGATCTCGGCCTCATGGGCATTGAGACGTCAGTGGATCATGGTGGCGCAGGTGCTTCCTTCACCTCTGCCATCGTCGCTATTGAAGAACTTGCCAAAGTCGACCCAAGCGTGTCTGTCATGTGCGATGTCCACAATACACTCGTCAACACGGTCCTGCGTAAGCATGCGACCAAGGAACTTCAGGACAAATATCTCCCTCAACTCTCGTCTGAGAAGATTGGGTCATTTGCATTGAGTGAGCCAGTCTCGGGATCCGATGCCTTTGCGCTCAAGACAACAGCCAAGAAGAATGCAGATGGCGACTACATCATCAACGGTGGCAAGATGTGGATCACCAACGGTGGTGAAGCAGAAATCTTCCTCATTTTCGCAACAATGGACCCATCCAAGGGCTACAAGGGCATCACTTGCTTCCTTGCCGAGAAGGAATGGGGTGTTCAAGTTGCCAAGAAGGAGATCAAGCTCGGTATTCGCGCTTCCTCCACCGCAGCCATCAACTTTGATGACTTGAAAATCCCAAGGGAGAACTTGGTCGGTAAGGAAGGCGAAGGCTACAAGATCGCCATTGGCATCCTCAACGAAGGTCGTATCGGTATCGCTGCACAAATGACAGGTCTCGCGATGGGATCCATGGATAAAGCACTCAAATACTGTTTCTCTGACCGTAAACAGTTTGGTCAGTACATCGGCGACTTTCAAGGGATGCAACACCAATTTGCTGAATCAGCCGTTGAGCTGGAAGCTGCACGCTTGTTGACGTACAATGCATCGCGTCTCAAAGAGGCGGAAATGCCATTCGTCAAGGAAGCAGCCATGGCTAAGCTTTACGCCTCGCAAGTCGCACAGCGCGTCAGTGGCAAGTCGATTGAATGGATGGGTGGAGTCGGCTTTACCCGTGAACTCGGTATCGAAAAATACTGGCGTGATAGTATGATTGGCAGTATCTACGAAGGTACTAGCAATATTCAAAAGACCACTATTGCCAAGTTCCTCGCGGCAGAGTATCGTAAGTAGAGTAAACATAGCCATAGCATTGCAAATAGGACAGGACACAAAAAGGTCATCATTTGGAGACTGTATGTCTACCCATTGCAAGTGCCGCAACGAGTGAACAGAGCCCGGCACCGCCATAAAGATAGAGTGACGCATACCGTTGTGTATTGTGATAGACCATATCAAATGCAGGAGCAGCTCCAGACCCAATGGTTGACGTGTGTGTATCAACAATGGTTGCATTAGCGGACGAGAGTTCTCGAGCAGCAGCAGCAAGTGCAGCAGCTACACTGCGATCCACAAATATCTGGAACTCTCCCTGGAAGATGAGTCCGTATACGGACGTTCCAATCACAGCGCCCAGCGATGTGGCTAGATTCATCAAGCTTGCTGCAGCGCCAAATCGAGATTCAGGCACATACTCGAAAATGAGCGCCATGCCCATTGCAAAAGTCAAGCCAGCGCCAATGGAAGTCAAGCTGTAGGAGAGGTGAATCAGATAGATACTCACATGCTTTGAAAAGGCGTA
This sequence comes from Protomyces pachydermus, assembly GCA_003717275.1. Taxonomy (NCBI): domain Eukaryota; kingdom Fungi; phylum Ascomycota; class Taphrinomycetes; order Taphrinales; family Protomycetaceae; genus Protomyces; species Protomyces pachydermus. The sequence goes on along the minus strand of QXDU01000033.1, from coordinate 182,169 downwards.
AAAGATGACACTGCCAAGAATCTGTAGGATGGATGCGATAACGCCAATGCCTTGCGCCCACCGCGGTCCATGATGATAGAGTCTCGCAGCGAATACTGCGGCAATGGATCCAACCAAGATGCTCGGTAGTTGAAGTGCCGCTGCTGCGAATGGACTATGGCCTCGAACGACTTCCAAGTAGGGTGGCGCATAGAATGTCCCACTGACGATGAGCAGCGCAGGTGAAATGGTCAGTATGACGAGTGACATGAGCATCCTTGGATGCTTCTTGATGGCATTCATAGGTAGCATCTGATTCTCCTCTGGCTGGCGAATTTCAGTGTAGATGAACGCAGCTGCCAAGATAGGCCCAAGGATGTAGCATGAAATCAAGAGTGGTCCCTTGAAGGAGAGCACTCCAGTGTATCGTCCACCGGTCAGAGGAAGAAGCAGAAAGATGAGGCTGGCAGAGTGCAGTGATATTCGCACAGGACACAGCTCCATCAATTGACTCCACCGCGCAGGCCGTCTTCTGAGCGCTGGAAACATAGCCACCATGGGTATAAGCAACCCCTGGATGGGCACACTCACCCAAAAGACCCCTCTCCAGGCTTGATTGACGCGCAGGGCAAGCAGACCACCAGAGATCAATGGAGAGACCTTGATCATGATTGCATAGGCACCACTGATGAAGCCGAGATAGAAGGCCCGAGTCTTCTTATCTGGGCAGATAATGGCAAGCACCGTCGCATTACCAACGATGATGCCAGCACGAGACAGTCCCACGAGGCCCTGGCCAGCAACAAGGACGATAAACTGATTCGAAAGAGCTGAAACGATGCTGCCAACGATAGACAAGACCAGACAGATGAGCAGCAGCGCCTTTGGTTCGAAATGATCATACGCCTTTCCAAAGGCAACAACGGCAATGACTTGCGCAAGAGCTCCCACCGTGCCCATCCATGAAAGCTCTCGTTCTGCATGAAAGAATGCAGCAATGGTTGTCGCTGCAACGCCAATAACTTCTGCTTGTAGGCCCGCGCACAGCATACATATGAGGAGCGTCGTGAGAATGAGTTTTGACTGTCTCGGAGTGCAGAACCTGAAGGTAGCTTCATCGAGGTCGGTCGCTGCAGGCGTTACAGCCTCGTCCGCCTTCATAGCGAGTCGCCTGCAGCAGAAACATGACGGCTGCCAGTCCGAAGTGTACTCTGTGTGCTTTTCGTGCTGCGACGCGGAGTGTTCCAGGAGCACTGCGCGATCCATCCTCGTCATTTACAACCAACACCACAGGAGACTCAGCTCAATGGGTCTGTTTGGCAAGAAGAAGGAGAAGCAAGTGACGCCAGATCCAGAGCAGGTCATCCCGGACTTTAGTAACGTCCCCAGACCGCCTACTAGCACCAAGGTCGAAGCGCAGGGCACGGACTCAGGATTTGCACTCTATAAAGGTCGGGATGCGCCGCTCTCCGCTGATCCCTTAGAGGCAGCCGCCCAGCGCAAAGCGCGCAAAGATGCAGAGATTCTAGACGCCATCTTCCAGGCGTTTGGGCGCATGTTGCCCACTTACGGCTCCAAGATGAAGTCGTTTATGCCGCTCACGACGAGCGATTATGCATTCAACGAAGGCGAGTACAAGGATCGCTACAAGGACATTGAGCGGCAAGTGTGCGCACATATGGAACAAAAAGGCTGGAAGGCAAGGGAGTTCAAGATTAGAGACAGCAAGGAACGCAGCAAGTCGACACTGACCAAGTTCTATCCAGAAGTCAAGTGGGTTCGTGGTCTCCAACGTTTGTGTTTCAGAAGCTAACGACAGCATGTTATGGAACCTGGAACGTTCAAGACTAAGTAGCGTTTCACAGTCAGCTAAAAGAATTCAACGTGTTCTCTTTTACCTGGCATGCATCTCGCCAAGGCTTCACAGCCGCCTCGTCCATTCTCCGTGTGGGTGCCCAATGTCAAAGATCAAGAAAAGTCAAATACGGGGACAGTCGTTGCTGATGAGTCGCCTGCCGGCGGTCGATGGATCGAACTCTTCTATGACCTCTTCTTTGCTGGATCTCTTTCTGTCTTTTCGCGAACGCGTGAAGTAGCACGCACACGCGACCTCATTGACCTTGCTGGCTTTTTCACGATTCTGTGGTGGACTTGGTCTTCGCAGACCTTCTTTGATGTGCGTTTTGCTCGACCGGGACTCGCTGGGACATGGCTCAAGTTCGTACAGTCATTCTTTTTCGTCATGTACGGCGTCTTTGAGCTCAAATTTTCCCTCTTCAGTTACGAATACCACGGTAGCGGTATGGAATCTGCTCGCAAGCGTGCGAGTCCACGCATCGCTGCAATAGTCATCGCGGGTGTCTTTGTGGCTTCACGAATCTTGCTTGCTTTGCAACATCTTTGGGTCGCTCGACGCAGCAAGAGAGAACATCGCAAGTCGCTCAAGATTCTTGCTGGTTTGCAGCTCTTCTCTGGGGCGTTGTGGCTCGCCTCTATTCCTCTCAGCAACCGCATGACAAGCTCGGGCTTTGCTGCCATTCGTACTGCCCTTTGGTATGGAGGCATTCTCGTTGAAGCAATTGGGTCGCTCGCTGTACGCGCTACAGCCCATGGCTTTGAGCACACACATCTTAATGAACGATATGGCGCCTTGACGACCATCATTGTGGGTGAAGGCATCATCAAGCTCGTGTCCGTCCTCAAAGACATTCTTGAGGGCGTCAGCATGAATGCCAAGTCTATTCTAGCCGTCGCATCGAGCGTCACTTCTCTCGTACTTGTGTGGGCTCTCTACTTTGAAGGCTTCGAGATGCACGACAAGATCAGTAAGATCAGGGCATACTGGTGGAGCTATGCACATTACTTCTTCCACTTGTCGCTAGTCCTGCTGCTGGATGGTATTGTCTCGCTTGTGCTGTTTCAAAACTGCTATGGTGGCTCTCGGGCTTTGCTCGACTCGTCCCGTGAAGCTAGTGTCATGGCAGACTTATTTCAGGTCAGGCCTGGCAACAATACGCTGACGCTTGGCAAGCTGACCTTTGACTACAATACCGACACGACACACATGTTTGCAGCTGGTACTGAACTCACGCAATCACAGTACGACTATGTCTACATGCAGCTCTTCCAAAGAGTCTTCAAGAGTTACGGCGTGCGCGTTTCGGAAGGCTATATGGAATTACTGGCTGAGCTTGCACCCGACGAGGTCAGCGCATCGACGCTAGAACGTAGTCTACGCATGCTTCTCCGGCAATTCTTCGTCTCTGCCCAGTCTGCCTTACTTGCGAGCGCTGCTGTCCTGCTGTTTATGATTCCCATTATGATTTGGCAGAATCGTCTGCAACCCGGCAACTTTTCACGCTTCTTCCCAACAGGAAGTCGTGGACTCATTGGCGCTGCCTTACTTGGCTTTGGCATCTTTGTCGATGCACCGGGCGGTACCATTTTCGGGAAATTGTTGACGTCTGGCTGGCTGCTACCGGCACTGACGGTCGTCCTTGCAATGATTTACCTCATTGATCGATTGACGTGGAGCGCGCTACAGTATCTCATCTTTTAGTCTGGACGCGTCTTACATGACTGATGGACGCGTTTCACGTTTAATAACACCATCGTCTTGTGTCGCCCGCGCATTGTGTTCATCCAACTGCATTGTTGATATTCGTAAAGTGAGCACTTGGCGACGGTGACAGCTGTGCAGCCTGTGCTTGGCCTGTGCTTGAATTTCGGCTCAACTGCGCCGAATGCGGAGGTGCCTACGCCCAATTCGACGCCGCAAGCAGCCATTCGAGGGGAAATCCATGCTCGCGAGCGAATCAATCACCAGCAAAAAGCTTCCCTTCCACAAAAACAAAATCTGACTCAAAATATGCCAACGAGCTTGACATTTGACAGTGGAACAATGTTTTGGCTTGAGCCCGGGACGCAAAGATAATGCTTATGAGTTATGGCGTCCTCGCGAGACGGCAAGACCGCCGCGTCGGCTACATCTAGCTACACGCGCCGCCCGGTCGGTATATAGGGCCAAGGTCTGCTCATTGCTACATGTCTTTAACGGCCACTTGCCCGGCCTCTTCTTTTTTTGGTAGACGATGCTTCCCCTCTATGCTGCACTATTAGCATCTGCTGTATTACAAGTACAAGCACAAGGACCTAAACCCATCAAAACAATCGTTGCGGTTGCTCGTCCAAAGCCCGTCACGACATCTGCACCTGTCGGACGTCAGCCGCCAGCAACGACATCAAAGTCCAGTAGCTTGACGACCTCAACGACAAAGCCCGCGACGACGAGTACGACGAGTGTGACCTCAACGACAAAACCGCCGACGTCAAGTAGTACGACGACTAAACCACCAACGTCAAGTAGTACGAGTTCATCAGCTGCTCCTCCTCCAGCAACATCGACCCCACCAGCCCCTGTACAGGCGAATACGTGTTATGCTGATAATGGTCAAATGACGGGTGATGCCATCACAACCGATCAAATGACACCTCAATACTGCGCCTCATTTTGTACGGATCGCGGCTTTTCGATTGCAGGTACAGTACAGGGCAATAAATGCGTGTGCGGGCATGTTATGCCAACTGCCGCTTCAGTGGGTTGTACAATGGCTTGTTCAGGCAACAGTAATATCAAGTGTGGGTCTTCAGGTTCTGGCGCATTATCTTATTCAATTGTCAATACACCCTTCTCAACAATACCCACAACAAACAGTAAGCGCGGTTTAGACTGGCCTTGGGATAATCAGGCATACTCGTTTGCTGCTTTTAATCCAGTCAAAGTTCCTTGGTTGTATAATTGGGAGATGTGGGATCCACGCGGTGCAGACTTCCCATACGCTGGTGCTGAATATGTGGGCTTGTGCAGGACAAAGGATAATATCCATCAAATCCCCTGGTACTACAATGCCCAGAACCATGGTCCCAAGTATCTCATGGGTTTCAATGAACCAGACTTGCAAGGCAGTGATACGGCTTTGAGTGTCTCGGATGCTATTGGATTGTGGCAAACGAATTTCATGCCCCTGAAAGTCAACCTGGGCACAATACTCGTCTCACCGGCTGTGACGAATGCCAATGCACCTGGCTGGGGTATTGACTGGATGAACCAATTCGTTGCTGGGTGTGGCAGTAATTGCTTTAGCGTGATTGCATTACACTGGTATGGATACCTGCTGGCTGATTTCATCAATCACTTCAATGCATGGCATGCAGCGTATCCAGGGTATCCTATTTGGATCACAGAATTCGCCTTTACAGACCACGATGTCACTGCAACGGAGAATCTCTCAAGAATGGCCATGGCATGGATGGATCAACAACCATGGATCCAGCGGTACTGTCTCTTTGGCCCAATGGGTCCAGCACGCATGGCAGGGATTGTCAATTCGGCCATGTTGACGAGTGACGAGCGTTCCTTGTCAAGACTCGGACAAATTTACATGGGTAATGTATGAACGCATCCTCAAACAGCATACGCTTTTCTTTCTCTTGTACATAGTTGAGCATTAGAAGCATTATATATACTGATGCTAGTCTGCGCGTCTACTCCTCGTTCGTGCAGGGGGAGAAGATGTCGTTGTTGCACTCGTCGTTGCACTTTGCTTTTCAAGCAATGCAGCGGGTCCTGCAGTCGTTGGTGCTTCTGCATCGGGTGTCTCTAGTCTTCCCGTGTGTTGCTTATCCTCGTCGCCCATCTTGCCGGCTGGCCAGGGGTGTGTTGTGACTTTTTGTCCTTGTGCTCTATTCCCTTGGTTAGCTGTCTGTTGCCCTTTCCTTGTGAGACTGATTTGATCGACGCACTTCATTTGTTGATGGACTTGTTCTTGTTGCTTACGGAGCAAGGTGATGATGACACCGATACAGAGGGCAATAGCAGCAAAGATAAAGATGAACGGCACCATGTTACTGTCGAGTGATTAGAGTAAAAGTATTAGAGTGTTAAAAGCGTCACGTCACTGAGAGGAGTGGAGGACGAGATGGGCATTACGCGTTTAATCTTGAGAAAGCAGGAAGAAAGGAAGAGCTATGACCAGGAAGAAGAGATGCCGTGCTGATGCATTGCTTGCAAGCAGGTAAAGAAGGAAAGTAGAAGATGCTGGTCGTGTTGTTCATCAACGTAATAGACGGAAGGAGAGCTCTGTCTGACATGAGGCGTGGCATGAGGCGTGGCATGAAGCATAGAAGCATGAGTCGTGAGTCGTGATGTCGTGTGTGTGCGTGTGTGCGTGCTCGATGTCTCGAATAGGGTGCGGCGTACCGAGGCAGAGCAGCAGCAAGTGACTGAGCACCTAGAGGAGCGACATGAGACCAGCCATAGCAGCAACGCCAAAGAGAGAGCCAGTCACTTGCACCATGGTCGAACCCGAGACAGGAGCAGGAGGCAGTGCTGGTAGTCCTGTTAGCACCTTGCATTGATAGAAGAGGAAGTGTGTAGCTTACTTGGTGTCGTGACGTTTGAGCCATTGAAACGCGTCGAGTTGCTCGACACAAGTGCGTTGGATCTGCGGGGAGTCAGTATGGTGCTAGCAACGGTGTGTCTCCTGGTTTGCGTCGCTGTGAGTTCCACAAGCACCAGAATCAGAGGACTCGGAGGAAGAGTGCTGGACTTACCCAACAAGCAAGGCGAGGGCAAGAGAGGTGATCTGGATGAATTGCATAGCTGTTGTCTTTCTGGAAGAGATGTAATGAGGTGTCTGGCGAAGAGCGAGTGTAGATAGCGCAGAGAGAAGAGCGAGTGGCAGTAGGAGGAGTGTGTGGTTCGGGGGAAGGGAGAGGAGAGTGGGCGGTGCTCTGCTTAAGTAGACGGAGATCGAGGAGGAGGAGAGAGCAGCGTCATCAAACAGCAGACACACTCACAGCCTCAATCATGCTCTGTACCATAGAGAGTGCTTGGATAGGGTGTACAGGTATGGAGAGAGAGTGCCTAGCTAGAGTACTCCTACCACTGTGCGAGTGTACAGCGCACAAGTCACACAGTCAGACAGGGCGTGTCATGAGATTGGCACCTGAATTGAGCAAGAGTAGCACCGTTGTATAGAGCAGCACAGGCACAGTCTTGCTCTGTGTCTCTCGCCTGCCTCACTCCGCTGTCTTGTGTGCTGCGTCACTGCTGAGTTGATGGATGCTGCTGCTGCTGTGTGTGCTGTTTGCTGTTTGCTTGTCTCCTTTTCCCTTTTCTCCCTCTTTCCCTCTCTCCCTTTCCCTCTCTCCATTTCCCTCCCTCCCTCTCTCTCTCTCTCTTCCTGTTTGCTCTCCCTCCACCGCACACTCGAGGGTCCAGACTCTGATCCACTCTGCTCTGCGCTGCTTTCCTTGCCATGCTCTCCTGCTTCTCTCATCAACGGCCCGATACTCCTGACATGGGCATAAACAAATACCGCCGAGGTCCATCCATCGCAGTGCCTGCTCAAATGACCCTCTGATGCCATATACAGGCACCCTCAAGCTCCATCTCTCACTTGAACATGCTTGTTTCAGCTTCCCGCAGATCAAGAGCCACTGTTCAACGACCTACAACGACCATGAGTGACGAGGTGGACTATGGTGACAGCAGCACTTGGCAGTCCCAGCCCTGTCGCAGCATCTACATACTGGATGGCATGAGCATCACATCCCCAGATGGTGGGTCGATCAGACTCACGCATGAGGAGCTCGCCTCCCAGGGCCTGGAGATTGCTCGCATCAAGCGCATCAAAGTCCAAGGCTGCTGGGTCGATGAGATTGAGCTGGCCCGTCTGTAGAGCACTGCTGCTGCTCTAGGCAATCTCATACCCATGACTCATTTGCTCGACGACACAAACTGCTTCACGGCCCTCCATCCTGATGTCCAGGTTGCTTCTGGCAATCCTCGTCTTCTTCTGGGAGATTCGCCGTGTCGCTGCTCCATCATCCATGACACTTCGTCCTGTCCCGTCCTGTCTCCAGCGCATAAATGGAGGGACATGGCCATCCCCCTCTCATCGCCCTTTCCCATCTTCATTCAAGCATTCATCCTCTGCTTCCCTCTTCTTCATCAACTTGTACAAGTATGCCTTCTCCCCCTCGCTCATCTCGCAAGACGCTCGACACGGACTCGCCAGATGTCAAGTTGAGAAAGGACCTCGCTCGAGAGCGTAATCGCATCCACAAGCAGACTTCGCGCCAGCGCCAGCGAGAATCGCAGCTTCAGACAGCAGCCGATGCCCACCACGCTTCCTCTCCTGTGGTGTTGCCTTTTCTTCGTGGCGCTCAAGCTGACTCGGGCTCAGCTGTATACTCTCACCGCATCTCTCAGCTAGCGGCAGTTGTTCCTGAACAGCTGCCTCTCATTCCCTACACTACACTCTACCCAGACGCACCACCCACCGGTCAACAAGCTCTTCAACGAGCACTTGCTGCAGCTGCACTCCAAATGGCTGCTGAAGCTGCTTCCAGGACCATTCAAGCCCAAATACCTACAGACATCATCACTGCTGCGTCCAGACCAACCTCCGCAGCAATCTCTTCTACAGATGCTACTCAGGTTGAGAAGGAAGCATGTGCGCTCGACTCGTCCTCACAATCCATCTCAGTCACTTCAACGCCTGTCTTGCGCAATGAGCCAGTCAAGCCAACAGTCCCTCACACCGCCCTTCCTCCCAATATCCTCAAAGCGCTTGAAGTACTCCACGCCCATGGCATCACAGGAAGGAGCGCGCCGCCTACACCTCCTGCAACTGTAGTCGGACAAACTCCGACACCTACAACGTCGCCAGAGCGTCTGTCTCGTCCTACAGGACCCTGTCCCTCTCCTTCTACTGCGTTATACTGGTCCACCGTCCTTGCACCCACCCATTCTCAACATCGGCAACCAGTGGATGGCAGACCACAGTATTTCTTACCTCGCGTGGCAAACATGCCTCCTGCAGTCTTGGAGCCCAATACCTGCACGACACTGGATCAGATGCACAAGATCATGCCATTTCCCAACTGTTCGCTGTTTGAGGCATTGACACGACACAAAGTTGCGGTGGATGCGGTTCATGCGCGATTCGACACGTACTCTACTTGATGGCGTGCACGCGCGCTTGCTTCTTCACATCACTGCGCTGGCGATCCATCCTTTCGAGTGTCTACTGTACGAGTACCTCTTCATCATCCATAATACTAAAAATACTTTTGACCTACTTGCATGGGCAACCTGCCTTCTTTCCGCTTATGCACCTCCCATCGATCAATCCACACCTTCATCTTCTCCCTCGACTTGGCACTCCCAATATTAACCGTTGGTATCACACGTCCCAGATCCGCAGAGAGGCAGAAACACATCAACTCGCGAAAGGAGCTATGCTCACTATACGCAACACCGAACATCATGGATGTATTCGTACTGCCACGCGCTGGATGCATATCTCGAAAATCATACGTCGGTTTCCATGATAGAATCTGTGGCACACTCGGTGAATCCAATAATCGTGTTCGCGGAGGCGCATACGTCCATCCCGTACCCCTAAACCCAACAACCCTTGCGAAATGCGGTGCAAGCGAATCACAGTATGCTTGTAACGTTTCAGCACGGATTTCTTGCAGGTAAGTCATGTGGACTTGTGCTTCTGCTGGATCTGCAGTGACGAGAGATGCAAGGATTGGATCTTCCAGACACGCCAGAATGTCACGTTTCCGGTGATCGGCGTAGATTTTGGAACCGAGTGCTTTTGCAATGCCAACGACAATGCGTTCCTTGCCAATCGAGTAGGTTCCTACCACAACAAGTAACCTTCCTTTTGGCTTTGTTGGTACGGTCGCTGGCGCGGTACTCATAAGACTGTTTTCCTTCTTCAAGAACTTATCCAGCCCATGCACTTGCCGCGCCTCACCCACAGGATTTTCCTCTGGCTTCAGAATCCCAGCAAGGTCCTTACACACATGACAACACGCCTCAATCACCTCTTCTTGTGAGGGAAATGCGTATTTTGGTGCAAGGTAGGTTGTATCGAGGTATAACGCATCAATTCGCTTGCCTGCTATAGCAGGATGCATCAGCTGCGTCGGTGTTGCTCTGAAATCACCACAATGTAGGTAGCGTAGTGTTTTACCCCTGACTTCACCTTCAAAGAAGAAAAGTGTTGAGCCGGGACAGTGATTGGCATCAATGAGGGTGACTGTCACGCCATTGATCATGTGTGGTGTATTCATGTTTAGCTTGACAATGTATTCTGGCTTGACGCGGAGTTGTTGGATACATAAATTGCCGGTGACGGTTGAGCAGTAGATGGGTCCAGCATCCCATGACGACGATAATCCACCATAATGATCTGAATGGAAATGAGAGAGGTAGTAGCCACCGATACCTGGTACACGACCATACTTGAACGCATCAACAGCGATGGGGAAAGGAGAGAGAATCTTGTAGAACGGACAAACGCGTGTCTTGTAGCGTGTACCTCGTTGAGCCAACTCCGTCTTGGCGGCATCGGCCCAGCGTTTTTCTTCAGAGTGTGAGACCATTAGTAATTTATAGGCATCCTTGCTGCCATCGGCAGTCAGTGAATCTTCTGCTTTGAGGCCAGGCTTTTGATCCGGTATTGGCTTCAGGTCAGGCTTTGCATCCGGATCTTCTTGGAATGAAGACGCATCACGCGATAATGACGGCTTGATGTCAAAGTGATCGATTGCTTCCTTCATGTGCAAGGTGGATTCGCGAGATAGAGCAGGTTGCTCGGTTGACGCCTCCTTCTTGATGTGTAGTGCTTCTTCAACAGCACTCTCACGCTGAACAGTCGCATCCACGAGATTCTCCCCATCAACGACATTCTCCTCCTTGAGCGGCGCAGGCAAGTCCAAACAGGCATTGACATGCGCACTGCGATCGTGTTCAGCCATACTGATGAGCTGTTCGCCACAAACAGGACACAACACACTCTCCTCAATCCCTGCGTCCGCTTTCCCAAAATGCTCAGCATGATACTCCTGCCATGTCCACGTCTCATCTTCTCGACCCGTGTACGTCTCATCATCCAAATGATCCACTTCTTCCTTGAGCTCAATTTCCGTGTCTTGCTCTTCGCGGTACGCACCATCCTGGGAGGCCATCAACGCTGCAAACTCTTCATCTGTAGGATCAACACGGTCATCATCATCTTCGAGTGTGAATGGACCATGACTCGCTCCTGCTGACGTTGTTGCCACCGCCTTGACATCAAATGCCACAGTGATCGATTCATCAATCGAGTTTCTCATAGGCGACGCGCTTTTCCGTCTGACGCACTCCGAGGACGTCTCTTCTCCGACAGGCGCTCTAAACAACGGCGCATCCTTGCGCAAATTCGGGTAGAAGTCAAATAAGGTATTGCTCTGTGACGGTAGGACCTGTTTGCCACGTTTTACCGGTGTCGCGCCGGTCCCTGTTGCTGTTGCTTTTGCGGGCGACTTGCGTGTCTTTGCAGGACTGGCTGAAGCTTGCTTTCGCTTCGTTGCGACCATACACCATCGATTATGGGAGTCACTGGCAGTCGGTCGTCGCCTACTCACGGCAGAAGAGACGCGGGACAGTCACAAGATTTACAAGTGTATTGAGATGCTACAGCCTACGGGATCTGATCAAGCATACCTTCTCAGTGCAGACAGCTCGTCTAGCAGCTGTTGTAGCTGGTCGTCTTCAATCTTGGTCGCTAGACTCGGTAACAGTGTCTTGGCCTCCTCTGCCTCCTCCAAGCCCAACGTCCCCAGCTGTGCCCGCTCAAACGGATGCAACATGGCCGCACTCGATAAGATCCGATCAATGGCATGTGTTTGATCATCCTCTCGATACTTTGTAAAAGCATCAACATAATTGAGCGTCTTTCGCATCACCTCCGTCATGGGCGCTTCTTCCCCCTGGTTCTGCTGCCGCCTGTGTTCTCGAATGGCGCGAATCACGGCATTGGCTTCAGACATGGTGAGGGGTTGTGCATGCTCGAAATCAGGACCCAGCTGGAGTTTTGAAGCGTCAAGTTCTTCCTTTTGTTGGCCACGGATGAGTTTCCGTTGCGTCGTCATGCGCTTCTGTTCAAAATTCTTCCTTTTCTCCTTGGGTGTGGATGAAGAAGAGAGAGGGAGAGAGAGAGAGTGCCGCGTAAGAATGCGATGACGGGAGCGGTCTACAGGCCTCGGAGGGGCGAGCTTGCGTAGATGCACACAGAGGAGAAGCTGCTGCAGGTCGCGCGATGTCGAAAGTCGCAACTGAGTCAGGGTTAGGGAGAAGTCAAGAGATTTAATTGAACTATTTGGGAGAAGTCAAAAGACTTAATTGAACTATTTGACCTACGCATGTAGAAACAGTGTAAGAGGTGACTAGAACTTGGCACTCGCCTGGAAGGACGTACTCGACTGCAACTTGGCAAAGAAACGTCTGAAATCATCCACCAGCACCTCAGGTGTCTCCGTTGCTGCAAAATGCCCTCCCTTGTCGTGCACATCGTACGAGACAATGTTAGCCCACTTGTTGGCCCATGCTCGAGGCATCTTGTAAATCTCCTTGGGAAATAGAGATATGCCAACGGGCAACGAGATGTATGATGACACAATTCGATTTCCGGAAAGTCTGTTTTCCTTGTATATGTGCGTCGCTGCTTTGCCATTCGCATAGTAGAGGAATACCCAAGTAATAATCTCCTCGTCTGTCCACGGGTAATTGTCTGTCCAAGCATCAAGTTTCTCACGAATCCAGGCAAGCATGCCAACAGGCGAATCAACAAGACCAAAATTGAGCGTCTGTGGCTTGGTTCCTTGAATGGCAGAGTAACCCGTACCACCCGAGACGAAGCGCTGCGTGTCTTCCAGGTCATCTAGTTCACGCTTACTGTATCCGCCCATCAGGAACTTGGCCGCCTCGAGGGGATTAAAGCGTGATGGAGAAGGAGTCGGAAACATGTTGACATGAATCGCTTTGCAATGATCGGTATGCTTGAGCGCAAGCACTCGGCAGATGAGAGAACCCCAGTCACCTCCTTGAGCAACATACGACTTGTAGCCCAAATCCACCATGAGCTGATTCAGCGTGGCACCAATTTTGAACAAGTCGAATCCTTTCTGCTTTGGGGAGGAAGAGAAGCAGAAACCAGGTAGCGACGGGGCAACGACATGGAATGCCTGCTGAGATGGATCCTTTGGCTCCGTCAGCAACGGCAAAATCTTCTCCACTTCAAGGAAATTGCCAGGCCAGCCATGGATGAAGAGGAACGGCACAGCATTTGGCCTGGGTGAGCGTTTGTGCACGAAATGCATATTGATGCTTTCTTGACCTGCAACGTGCACGTCTGCAGTAAACTGAGGCAGTTCATTGATGCGTGTCTCAACTGCGCGCCAGTCAAAGGAAGTCTTCCAGTACTGTACTAGCCGCTTCACCTCTGATCCGGGTGTACCGTAGCTGTAGAGTTGATCGGCTGGCAGCTCAATTTCTTCAGGAAATCTTGTGCTTTCGAGTTTCTGCTGTGTTGATCTGAGGACATCCTCGCCGATGGAGACCTTGAAGGGCTTTGCACTGGCCATGTTGAGTGATGCAGAGCCTGTAGATTAGAGTTGTTTCACCGTTGCCAGTTGCGGGGGATCGTCACTGGACTTCAGATGGGAAGAGTACTGCATGGCTATGTTCATTGTTCACTTCGCTACAACATGCTGTCATCAGCATCAACCAGACTTGAAGGAATCTCTGAACGCTGCACTCGTCTGTAATTTTGCATAAAACCGCCTAAAGTCGTTCACGAGCACCTCTGGTGTCTCTGTCGCTGCAAAATGGCCTCCTTTATCATGAGTGTCGAATGTTACCACATGCGCCCATCGCCTAGCCCATGCGCGAGGCATCTTGTAGATTTCCTTTGGAAAGAGAGAAATACCAACCGGCAGCGAGATATAAGACTCAAGGATCCGCTTGTTGGTCTCCTTACTTTCCTTGTAGATATGCGTCGCTGCTTTGCCTGTTGCATAGTAAAGGAAGACCCAAGTGATGATTTCTTCATCTTCCCAAGCATAGTTGTCTGTCCATGCTTCGAGCTTTTCCCGGATCCAAGCAAGCATACCAACAGGTGAATCAACGAGTCCAAAGTTCAGGGTCTGTGGTTTCGTTTCGTGAATGGCTGAATAGCCTGTCCCTGTTGCAACAAATTGCAGCGTGTCTTGCAAATCAGCAATCTCACGTTTATTATAGCCACCAAGAACGAATCTCGCAGCTTCAATCGGATTCAAGAGCGATGAAGGCGGTGTTGGGAACATGTTGACGTGTATGGCTCGACAATTGCTTGTGTGCTCGAGTGCGAGGACTCGACTAATCATGGATCCCCAGTCGCCACCCTGAGCAACGTAGCTTTTGTAGCCTAAATCAACCATGAGCTGGTTGAGCGTTGCACCAATCTTGTAGAGATCAAAGCCAGGTTGCTTTGGCGCAGATGAAAAGACAAAACCAGGTAGCGAGGGTGCAACAACGTGGAATGCCTGCTGGGAAGAATCTCTTGGCTCTGTCAAGAGCGGCAGAATCTTTTCAACCTCGAGAAAGTTGCCAGGCCATCCGTGAATGAAGAGAAACGGCACCGCGTCGGGCCTCGTCGAGCGCTTGTGCACGAAATGAACATTGATACTCTCTTGTTCTGCAACATGCACATCAGCAGTGAACTGAGGCAGCTCATTGATACGAGACTCCACTGAACGCCAATTGAATGATCTCTTCCAGTACTCCACCAACCGCTTCACTTCTGAACCGGGTGTGCCGTAGCTGTAACGTTCGTCGTCTGGTAGCTCAATTTCTTCGGGGAAACGAGCACTTTCGAGCTTTTGCTCGGTTGATTGAAGGATGGCCTCGTCGATGGACACTTTGAATGGTTTTGCCTCGGCCATGATGTGCTGTCGTCCAGGGTGGTCCATCTTGGCTTTGCTGCATCGGCTTTTGTGGGCGAAGTGTGGGGGCGTCCGTTCAGATGGGAGACCGTATCCTCGCTCCCACAACTGAGCACTCTACATCTTGCAATCCTGGAACGCTTAATGGTCAATTACAGAGTAGAAATCAGCTGTTGTGACGATACACGTCAAGTGCTCGAGTAGAAGATTTGGTGTATGGATTCATCAAGTGGCAGCATATCAAGTCGTCTCGAACGTAGAGACTCGAAGGTGCAAGCTGCACAGACATGGGTCTTAGCATCGTAGACAGTGCTCACGCCACCAATACAAGACACGGCGTGGTGTCTCATGCGCAGTATCTTCTTAAAAGGCCAGGCCATGCCTACTGCGCACGTCCCTTGACGCACAAACCATGACATGCTGCCACGAGGCTAATTGCTGCACGCTGCAAGGAACATGGAGCGCTAGATGCGTCTGTTTCTCCAGCCCGGCGTTCCAGTTGCGCTGCAGTATGCGTTGAAGGGAGACAGCATTGCCAGCTTGAACCAAGGTCCAGTTGAGCCAGTGAGAACATTTGCCAGATGGCCATCACCTCTTCTTGTAGGTACACGGCTTGAGCAGACTTCCCACCTTGCTCGAGACTGCAATCTCAGTGGGCTTCTTGTCCTTCCCACGCGAAAAGTCAAGGCTAATAAACATCTTGTTCTTGTCATCGCGTTGCGTCAATGTAAAGCCGAGCTTGCTTAACGTCTCAATAAATGTTTTGCCATCGCGATCATTGAAACGACTCTTGATTTCTGCAACCCATAGTTGACCACCCGGCTTCAATACACGATGCGCTTCTTGCAAGAAACGCACAAAGTCAGTGCCCATGAGGGCCAGACAAAAGATGGCAATGTCCACAGTTCCATTCTTGAGCGGTAGATGCGCAATGTCACATGCTTCAATGCGATCGTTGGCTGCGACTAAGTCGAATGAGCGGACTTGAACGACCTTGCCCTTTGGGTCGAGTTTTCTGATGCGCTCGGAGATCTTGGCTTCACCACATCCCAGATCTGCAACAACATGGCGTTTGCCCTCGTTGAGCAGTGCCTCCAATCGTCCTTTGTACACGTCCACAGGGTTGGATGGCCAATCTTTGACTTGCTCTCTGAATCCAGCATGGTACGCCTCAAACATATCTGGCTGCTCCGAGATGAGCGCCAGTGCATCTGCACCGGTAGTCGTGTACAACTTCTCATTGATCCAGCGAAATCTCGCTCCCGACAGCTTAGATGCCATTTTCCGCTGCATCGCCGTTAATTGCTTGCCCTCGCCAAGACCATGCAAAGCGGGCGGTGGTTGCGCTGCAACGAGCTTTGGTGGTGTCGCATCTCGTTCTGATCGTGGCGGCCTCGCAAGCGGTTTCTTCTCGGGCCTTTCTGTCTTTGTGCGCTTTTTGACAACAGGCTCAGGCTCGGGCGTCGGTGTGCGCATCTTTCTAATTGTAGCGACAGGGACAGTATTGCTCGTGGTTGTTTGCTTCTCCTTGCCGTATTTGGGCAGATACTTGCTCTTATCCTTCTTCTGTTTTGAAGAGGAAGCGACAGGCTCCTTGTCTGCAGTAGATCTCTTGCGCTTCTCCTGCGACGCACGAGGCTCGCCTTTGGCCTTTTTTGCAGGTCGCGATGCATCTTCCGTCGCTGTTGGACGACGTTTCTCAGCTTTTTGCGCAACCACAGTAGGCAGCTTCCATCCATCGACTGCGAACATGATGCCGAGCCTCTGCTTCTCTAGACTGACGTGCTAGTCTTGCCAATGAGCTCGTTGACCACCTATAACCAGACTGCGCGTCGAAGTTTGCGCGTCGGCAAGTTTCCGTTCAGATGGCAGAATCGCACGACCAGCTTCGACTGCATCTTGAATTGTCTCTTGCTTCCAAGTCTTAGGAAGAGTGTTCCACACTACTTGGTCTAAATTGCTGACTATCGAGCTGCTGGTAACCGTGCCACAGCCTACAGATGGCATTACTGATCCGCGCAGAGGCTTTGACATGAAGAATTGGAAACCACAATGCCGGACAAAGATCGATTGTCCTTTGTGTATGAGGACGGAAACAAAACTTCCATCGATCGTGACCAGTATCAATGCATCCACGGATGTGATTCCAGCACTGACTCGCTAGTGGAGAATGCATCATACAAGACTGTGCTATTCGACCTATTGTGATGCGCACGAATGGTGAATCCACAAAAGAGTCGCCTTGTTCTCGATGAGATGCTTCCTCAGCTCGCTGCGATTCCTGTGATGGTTTGGCCTAGTCCGACAACTGCTCTACATCATCACGTCTGGCACCTCTCTACTCTCGAGTCCAGACTTGATTTACTGTTACCTACTCTGACCGTCCTTACGATGAGAATGACAATCTTCCATAGAGTGTCTGATGGCAATTTCATCAGACTCAGCACATTCCCATGCATGGTTAAACTTGGTAGGGTCAAATCTCAAGACTGTGAGGAGCAAGGAGCGGCTTGTTCCTGATCAGATCTACGTTTCCAAAATCAGATCTACGTTTCCAGAATCAGATCTACGTTCGCAGACTCGAAAGGCCTGAGATCTTCCTGACTCAGAGCCCGCTTTGAAGTCAGACCTTATGGTCGGGCTGAGCAGAATGTTTTGGCAAAGGCACAGACGACGAGGTGATGAACTCGATGATGCACTGATGTTTCAGTGATGAAGTAGCTGAGAGTCTGAGAGTCTGAGATGATCTAATCGCCGCTCTGACCGCGCGCTCCAGCCTCCATTTGCGGGCTTATTTGCAGTCCAGTGCAGTGCTAGATCCCGTGAAGTAGACTAGTAGTGGTATATTCACTGACTATCAGGCTCAGCGTCCCTAATCCGGCGCGGCAGAGCTTAGCTGCTTGGTCATGCTGGAACAGATGAAGACACTTGGCGGGTCACAGACTAAGACTCACAGTCACGCTGCCTCGCAGACTTTACACGAACGTGGGCCTGCGACTTTGCGAGACTGCGATTCTGCGACTGCGACTGCGAAGTACGAATTGCCTTCTATTGAACGGGATGGTGGCTTGTATCACTAGATTCAACACGCTGAAGTTTGCTGGGAGCTGATGTCACTACGACTTCTCCATTGGGCCGCGAGCCAATTTACCGGCAGATCAGAAAAGAGGAGATCAATCTCGCAGATTTCTCGCTCACAGATTTTCCAGGCTGCGCTTTTCAGGACTGCGGCCGATGAGTACCAGACTGACTACCAGTACGACGATCGACGGTCTATGTGACGTGGGTTGTAGGTACGCCTCCACGAGCATGAGCTTAGCTATTATCATCAGTCGACTAGGCATATGAGTTTATGAATCATCGTCCTAGGCATGCTGTCAAAGAAAATACACTGTCCACTGTCCAATTTTCAGCGTCCATGTGAACCATGCCCGTCCCGAATCCCACTGGGCTTGATCGGGCCACAGGCTCCGACTTGACAAGGTTTCTGGAAAGCAAAATGTGCCATCGCGTCTTGCTGTATAGCTCACCAATCAGTGGTGACTTGGTTACGCATCATCTTTGATTCAGCTGAGACAAGCTCAGCTTGCCTTTGAGGCTTGACTGTTCATGCTCTCGAAATGGAGCAGATATGCCACGGTGTCGGGGTCCGACTTTGGGGGTCAAGAACAGGTCGTTTTTTCGGCAAGATGATAGACGCCAATTTACAGGTGGGCAGGCCGAACCTAGCGTCTTACTCTGAACGGACTACAGGCCGTAGCGTAGACACCGGCAACGACCGAATACGAGAGAGGGACGTGCACTGCACTCGCAACAAAATGTAGATGATGGCTAGTCAACGACCGAGACTTCTCTCAGGCGGGCGAGATATCGACGATCGACCAAGCTGCTTGACAAGTGCTTGTCAGTGTTGTCACGGAGACGTCAAAGAAGATCTTTTCATTGTGATCCATTTCTTGCGTCTGGAAGACACGCGACACGGGAGTGGCAGAAAATGGCGTCAAGAATTGCAAGGCGCTGCTGGAGAAGTGCAATTTTGAGGCTTCGTCGGAAGTACATCATCCATCATCGTCATTGACGCGCGCAGCGAGAAAGTCTGACCGCTCGGGCTTCCCTTGCCCTGACCAGTGGCCACCGGCGTCTTTCGGCCAAGTTGGCAAGTTCCCGAGGCTTGTGCCACCTTGGCTTGGGAGGCTTCGCTCAGTGCTCACTTTGCTGACGTCGCACAGACCGCGCTACCCGCAACAGGCGAATGCAGTTATTGTAGATAGCCATGATGTCGATGGGCCGGGGGATGCTGCTGCTATAATACCAGAAAAACCGCCCACCCAAGCTTTTGATCTGATATTCTCCCCTTCGATCCGATCCACTCGCACTTCCCAGTCGTTCTCAAAGAAAAGGCCTATTTCTTCCTCTTTTGGAGTGCTCAAGAAGGCTAGCAGCTGTCAAAATCTTGACACTCGCAAGATCGCCGAGTACCCGATTTGTCGATCAAGTATCGAGGCTTTGGAACATAGATCAAGCGGACTGGTCGCAGCCCGGATACACACCTCACCAACGTCGTTGACCTTTTCTTCCACGCAAGGGACTGGAGCAGGTACAGGCTTTCTCTACGCTCGCACAAAGCAACCATAGCGGCGACCATCCTTTTACACAGACTGCCGGCGATGCAGCCCGAGGGCGGCTTCCCGAGCAAGTCTCTCGACACTCAACGCGACATTTGGCAAACACTACCGCGACCGGATCACTTTCTGCAAGCCATGAGTCCACCTCGACAGCCTGCACAAGTATCGAAAATCCAGGAGGCAGCGCGGTTACCTTCATTGACAGGCATACACTACCAGCCTCGACAGACAGAGACATTTCAATATGGTTTACAGGAAGCACCGAGATCAATTGCTGAGATGCCACGATTTTCAGTAGCAGAGAGTTATCCTCACCCGCGACCAATCTTCGTGCAACAGTCCAACAGCTGTTCCTTTGCGGGGCCTTCACCACAAACGAGCCCTGACCATCTCACAACATTTGGCAAGGCGGCACAGTTGCAGCCGCCTCAAGGTCAGACACAGTCAGGTGCACAAAGTCCATATTTACCGCACGGCGTCGATTCAAGTATATCGCCTGCTCTGAGACCCTGGGATATGCAACAACGCAGGCCTCTGTCTGAGCCGCCATTTAGACCCTTCGAGAGTATGCCGCGGACGGGCTATGAGTCGAGTGCACTGCCCTCGCCTATTACCTCTGTACGGTCGCTGAATAGACCTGGCGAGTCCATGTCGAGGAATAGTTCCTTCCAAGGATTCAACGAGACACCCAATCTGCCACAGACGCAGACTTCTCTGCAACCGCATCCGATGCAGCTCTATCAGAACTCTAGGAAGCGTCGGTCGGATAGTTCCGAAGATGAAGGCGATGATGGCGGCAGTTTGGTGAAGTGGAAGCAAACGCATCTGGAAACCTTGGTAAGGATGAAGAATGAGGGAAGCAAGTGGTCTGATATTGCAAGTACGCTGAACAATGGCAAGTCCGCGAATGCGTGTCGCAAGATGTACGCCAAGGTGATCAAGGACAGAGATGTTTGGACGCCAGAGTTGGATCAAGCACTCAAGACTCTGTATCGGCAGAAGAGGGAGGCTTTTTGGAGCGATATTGGTCACGAGCTAAATACGAACTGGCACGAAGTTGAAGCAAGAGTCATTGCCCTTGGCCTCGGTGCTGTGCGGCATCACCAGAGCTGAGTGCCTTTCTGCATAGCCATCTATAGTGTGCTTAAAGCCTCAGCCTCAATATGAAGACTTGGCGTGGGCTGAGCATGCTGGTGAAGGTGCTTGCTTCTGCAGTGGACGCTCTGTAGCTCATAAAGGCAAGCACCCCGCCTGGCTGTCTTCCTCCCTGCTGCGGTCCTTCCACTTCAGGCCAATTTTCAGGGGCAGCGAATGGACAAATTTGAAACTCGACTCCTTCACCAAGGACAAACACCTCATCACTCTCTTTCCATCAGGTTGCTGCTGTCACATCCTACGCTACACTCACTGACTGAACAGCAATGTCGATTGCCTCTGCCAAAGTGCATGCGCACCCACTGTGAGCCCCCATGGAAGCTACAAAGATCCCAGACTAACAATTCTCTAGCGTTCCCAATGCCGTCCCTTACCCACTGCGCATCAAGGGATCTGTCCTCAAACGTGTCTGGCCACAAGTCTTCATCATCACTTGTGTGTCTGTGGTCATTACCTGCTTTGGACGTCTTGCAACGCATCAGATTGATTTTGGCATCCAGCCTACCATGATCACGACGCTTGGTTTCGTTGTTGGTCTGGCGCTCTCCTTTAGGACAACAACAGGTGCGTTCATATCAAGATTCTCAATGTAGCGTGCTGACTCTCTAGCGTATGGAAATTGGAAAGAAGCACGTACAGCTTGGGATAAACTCAATGCACTGTCGCGCAACCTGGCACGCATCTTTTGGGTGCATTGCAAGACGGATGGATCTACAGCAGATGTGCTTCGTCGCAAGACAGCCGTCAATCTCATTGGATACTTTGCCGTTGCGCTTAAACATCACTTGCGCGAAGAACGAGGACACATGGCGTCTGACTTGGCCGAACTGATCCCCCATCTGCCAACCTTTTCAAAAGTACGCGAAGAGGGTGGTCACAGTGTAAGCTCGACACGTACGACTGCAGGACATCCTTGCTACGTGCCGCACCCGAAAGACGCCACTGCAAACTATACCTGTCTTCATGGAACCTTGCCTACAGAAATCACTTGGCATCTCGGTGCCTTCCTCGAACATCTCGTCAGTGACCGTGGTATGGTACCCGTTGCTTATGGTCAAGCCATTGGCCTTGTGAATGGCTTCAGTGAAGTGACGAGTACGTGTGAGCGTATCCTACGAAACCCAGTGCCACCAGCCTACAACATTGTTATTTCGCAACTCGTTTGGGTCTTCCTCATCTTCCTACCCTTTCAGCTCCTGAAAAGTCTTGGTTGGGTGTCAATCCCAGTGACGTTCATTTCCTCTGCAATGATCATGGGACTTGCTGAGATTGGGCTAGAGGTGGAGAACCCTTTTGTACGTCTTCCAAGCATCCATGCATATGAATCACTGCTAACAACAGGGCGATGATGAGAATGATCTCGACACGGATCGAATGGCTCAAGCCATCATTTTTGAACTACAAACACTCACGACTTTGCAAACTTGGAAGGATGATTTGTCGAATTGGAGTGAATCTTCAGACAATCGTCCCCTGTATCCCTTTTCAACGGCTTCCTTTCCTGAACTCGCAGAATACCCGAAAGAAGCCGTGTATGACTTGTTGAAGCGTAAAGCAACCAGTGTTCAAACATCCGATCCTTTGGGCAGGATGGGTGAGTCGAGGGCTGGTACATGGTTCGCACGAAGTAGGAGCCACAGTGCTGCAACGACTCTTGGTAAGCGCGTGGCAGTGGAGACACAGGAAGTTTAGGCGAGCGACACACTAAGCAGGTATCAGTGAAGAAGATAGACATTGACTTTTTCATAAGCTATGATCATGACTTGACGACAGATACTAGATGCGACATCCCAAACAGAGAGTATTGCGCACACTTAAGGAGCAGGCATGCCGATGTTGATGTGAACAGACTTGACGTTGACGTACTCCTTGAGTGCGTACTCACCTAGTTCCCTGCCAATACCCGACGACTTGTACCCGCCGAATGGCAATTGGTGGTGAATGGCATTGTAGCAATTGACCCAGACGGTACCAGCTTCAAGCCTGTTGGACACATTGATGGCCGTGTTGAGGTTGGTGGTGTGCACAGCTGCTGCAAGACCGTACGCCGTGTCGTGAGCCAATTCAATGGCTTCCTCCTCAGTTGAGAACTTGCTAATTGCAACAACAGGACCGAAAATTTCCTCTTGCATAATCTTCATCTTTCCGGTGGTATTGGTGATGACGGTAGGTTGGATGAAGTAGCCTTCATCACCGTGACGCTCACCGCCCATCTCAATCTTGGCACCTTCCTCCTTACCGGACTGGATGTATCCCATGATACGGTCAAACTGCAATTGCGAGACCTGAGGACCTTGGAAGGTGTCCTCTTTGAATGGGTCTCCCACGACCATCTGCTTCGCACGAGCCTTGAAGAGCTCCACAAACTTGTCGTAGACGGTATCCTGCACAAAGATACGCGAACCAGCACAGCACACTTGACCACCATTGTAGAAGATACCAAAGTTGGACCAAGCAACAGCATCTTCGAGGTTTGCATCTCCGAAGACAATGTTGGGAGACTTGCCACCGAGTTCGAGTGTCACCTTCTTCAAATTGGACATGGCAGCCGACTTCATGATTTGACGACCAACAAGTGTGGATCCCGTAAAGGCAACCTTGTCGACCTTCATGTGAGCAGACAATGCAGCACCAGCAACTTTACCGAAGCCAGAAATGACATTGACTACACCTGCAGGGAATCCGGCTTCCTTAATCAAGTTGCACACAAACAAAGCAGACAGGGGAGTTTGCTCTGCAGTCTTGAGGACAACGACATTGCCACACGCAATAGCCGGTGCAATCTTCCAAGCAAACATAAGGAGTGGGAAGTTCCAAGGGATAATTTGACCACACACACCGATTGGCTCATGACGGGTGTAAGCGAGACGCGAAGGGTCAGTGTCGACGGTTTGACCGGTAATTTTGTCTGCCCAGCCACCGTAGTATTTGAAGCACGCTGCTGCTGCACCGATATCACCACGAGCAAGCATCATGGGTTTTCCATTATCCAATGACTCGACAGAAGCAATGGCCTCGAGGTTGTCTTCAATCAATTGGCCCAATTTGGTGAGGAGTGCACCACGCGCTGCACTGGGTAGTCCACGCCAAGCAGAACCATGCTTGAAGGCTTCCCTGGCTGCATCGACAGCTGCGTCGACATCTGCCTCTGAAGCTTCCTGCACAGAGGTGATGACTTTGCCGTTTGTAGGGTTGATGACTTCGAAGGTCTTGCCATCTTTGCTCTTGACAAATTCATTGTTGATGAAGAGGCCCGTTGGCTGGTCATAGCTCTTGCCGGTGGAGAGGGTGATTGAAACAGAAGACATGATTTGGAACTGTATCTGATGGAGGAGCAGGAGCAAGGGCAGTCAATGAAGGTCCTTTATAGTTGCCGCTGCTGGGCGCTGACTAAATTCCGCTGCGGGGGTGGGGTAGCACAGAAGAGCAGTCACCTCTACTACTGAAGTAACCAGCACAGCTATTAAGCAGGCTTTTAAGCAGTAGACACGGCCCATGATCC
The DNA here is from genome assembly GCA_003717275.1 of Protomyces pachydermus. Classification (NCBI taxonomy): domain Eukaryota; kingdom Fungi; phylum Ascomycota; class Taphrinomycetes; order Taphrinales; family Protomycetaceae; genus Protomyces; species Protomyces pachydermus. The sequence continues at coordinate 158,082 of QXDU01000033.1, read as the reverse complement.
TTGAAGGCTTCTCTGCTATCCTTTTACAGCTACAGCCGAATGCTGCCATATACCACTCTGTGATATCTCCTGTCGCACCTCGTCAAGCCCCAAATCTGTTGCTGATCCCCAACGAGGCAACGGACATCCCGAGCCATCATCTGCACAGACTCTGCAGCGAATCAGTAGTGAGAACGTGCAAGGCACTCAAGCTATGGAAAAGTAGAAACCGCTAGTACTTACTGCTATTACCACAGACCTTGTGGAAACCACCATACGTCTTCATTCCCTCTGCCACCAGCGCCGTGAATGCATCCAACGAACAACTCGCACCAGGTCCATTTTGACAATTCGGTATAGGCCGTGGTGCACTATTTGCAATGATGCGAATATACTCGTCCGTCGTTGGCGCATCACCTGGCGGACCTGTCTCACCGTCCATAGTATGCGGTGTATGACGTGCACAAGTTAGCTTCTCAATGCCAATGTGTCCCAAGAAGGGAATCAATTCTGTCATGCGCCATGAACGTGACCAATTAATCCGATCTGTTGGGAATTCTTCAGCTTGCGCATTGGAGGAGTTGAAGAGACCCAAGGCCGTTGCAATGAAGGGAGGCACTTCGCGATGTGTGAAGGAGAGGAAGAAGCGTTGTGGTGCAGTGTGCTTGTCCTTCTTCTTCTTACCAAATACATCCTCATCGTCATGATGCTGGGGAGCATGCAATTTTTCAAACAAAGCAGCCGTTGTATTCAGCCAGGGGAATCCCAAATACGGACTGAGTGGATTTGCATGACCGCACATGTAGCTGTACTTCATGTCAAACGCATACTCATACGCCATCCACTCATCGTCCGTAAAGGCCGCACACAACGGTGACGTGTGACCTGTAATGGCAGATTCATACCCACACATCTGTTGCATGCCAATAATATCACTCGACGTCAAAGGTGACGGTGAGAATTGTGCTAACCGTGCAATGACTCGCGACGTATAATGACCAATAAATGCAGCGAGTTCTGCATCGCCGGGCGATTTGCTGAAAGCAGGACAGGACTTGTGTGGGATTTGTGCATGGAAGGACGTTTCAGTGTCAATTTCACGAACCGTTATCTTGTTTGGGAAGGCAGCGGCGAGCGCATGAGCCGTATCGCGGGTGCGTGATTTTTTATCACAATAAATGTGTTTTGTTGTTGGGATGAGGTGCGCGTATCGGTGAAGAAGATGTTTGCCGACTTCCTTGGCATCACGCTTCCCCTGTGGTGTGATTTCCTCAAGTTGTGTTTCAGGGTCTGTGATGGGGGATGTCCATTTGTTTAGAAAGGCAAGTTCACCTGTCCAGCCTTTGCCTTTTGTGTTTTCGAGTTTTCGAAGGAAGGGCGCAATGTAGTCTTCGTAGTCGGCGTCGTTTGCGTAGATGCTTGCGTGTCGAATGAGGTAGGATGCTGCAGTCACGACGCAATCGCGAGGCGCATCGTGGTCGAGGCCTGAACCGACGGCATCGAAGTAGGGCGAGATGCCGGGGAGATGATGAAGTGGGTTGAACTAGGTAGAGCAAGTGTGTTAGCTAATGTCTCCTAGATGTCGAGAGCGAGCAAGTACTTTGTAATCTTCAGTATGTGATTTAGCGTGGAAGCGCACTTGGCCTGCATGTGCGCCGAGTATGAGAAGGAAGAGCGAGTAGCTAAGCATACTAGCAATGAGAGCAGAGTCTGTGCCTGTCTATGCTTATCTTGCGTCTAGATCTAGCAGCTATGGCTTGTCGTGTAGGTTCAGTAGATGGTTAAATACTTTTTATGTTTCGTCGAATGAGCAGCAGATGACGTCGCACAGATACGAGGGCCTTTTTGCAGAAATGGTCAGAGACTAGACAGAATGCTTCAGGAGAGATTCGCTATCATGCTGGGGCTCCAGTCAAGTCCTTGATCTTTCTTCATTGTGACTTGCGTTTCAATGACATAAGCCAAGTCAGAGTGAAGAAGAAGTGCAGGCAGCAAGCTGTTCCATATTCTAGCTACAGCAGGTTGCAAGTGATGGATCATAGGATGAGAGACATCAGTCGATGAGCCAGACATCTCAATGCAACAGTCACGGCCTGGCCGCGTAACTGAGCCAAAGGAGGCAGAGATGGCTCACATGCAGGCCTCTCCAAGCAGTCATGCAACGGCCAGCGACGGGATACAGGACTCAATTGGCCTCTGGCCTCCGTCAGTCTTCGTCTATGCATCCTTCTCTACCAATATATGAAGAAGAGCAGCATCAATGGAAGCAGATGCATGAAACGGGATCATGCTTCAGGATCTGGCCTATGCTGCGCATACGTGCAGTGCCCCTTGCTATTCAGACACTCCATGCCTAGCCGTCAAGGCAGCAAGAGGATATCTGCCACCTTATGAACGATGCCACAGCATTCTGGCCTTATCGCCTTGCCAGGGAGAGCAAGCGGCCCGCTATCGGATTGATGGAGCCAAGGAGGCGGGCGATTGCGACAAGATGTCATACAACCACAAAAAGGGACCCATCCCTCTGCCTCTTCCCACCACAAGTCAAGGCGCGTATACACACAGCATCTATTCATCCTATCAGCGCGCGCATCCATCAACAGAAGCGCCCATGACGCGACCAGCACACCTGCGGCACGGGCGCACATTCAGCGACTGGGAAGTCGTCACCCATAACAGCGCAGATCCACTCCTCGATCTATCCAGCGCACAGTCACTCATTACCGTGCGCGAGATTCCACACACTGCTAGCGCTGTTGATCATGGCGATGCATTCACGGTTGTTGAGCGCGTCAAACCATTGTATGCAGCTGTTGCCGTGATGCATAGTGAAAGCATTCTAGGACAAAGCGCGCGTTCCCCAGCGCCATCTCCGTCGCCAGCACCATCGCCCGTTCTGGCTGCAACCCATACAGCCGATATGCCGCGGTCCGGCGGTTCTCCCATGTTGCGCGTTGCGTCTGCTTTATCCCTTCGACACGGTGGTCCTTCTGTGGATCAAAAGGCATCGCATGTGGTTGCCAATGGCGCGTACTTGGACATCCGGCTGAAGAAGAGCGGCAAGCACTATGTGGCCATGCGATGAATTGAGGGATCTGCTTTGTCAGCCTGCGAATGTACTTATCGATGAAGTGAACTGTATACTTTAGCCTCTCTTATGGCCTCTATAGTCTGAACTTGGGCCCTTCTTTCCTGACCACTGCTGCCCAGATCCCTGTAGGCCTCGTCTTTTGCTTGTCCTCCGTGTTGCCTCCTCGGGCGAATTTCTGCTTTCCTTGGCTCACACAACAAGAAGCAGCCAGCAACTTCCCTCCCTGCCAGCTCCTTCCTTCCTCATAGCGCCAGAGAGTAACATCTATCGGCTCAGGCGCGTCCATTCAATCAAGCAATACACCCTCACAAGATGGTTCCACACATGCGCACCATCCAGCAGAAAGAACTCAAGGCGCACAACTCAAGCAAGTCCTGCTGGGTCACCCTCGCCACCTCAGACCGTGTCTACGATGTCACGGAGTTCGTTGATGACCATCCAGGCGGAGGAGAGCTCATCCTTGAGTATGCCGGTAAAGATGTTGACGCCATCATGCGCAATGAAGACTCCCATGCGCATTCAGAGTCGGCGTTTGAGATGATGGAAGATTATGCGATTGGTGTCCTGACTTCCGGTGCGGCAGTCATGAGTAAGTTTCCTGGACAGGAAGGCCAAGTCATGTCGCTCGAGGAGGCTGATGCTGAGCGCGAAGTATTCGAACTCACCGGTCTCTCCTGTGCCGAGGATCTCGTCAAGGAGACGGATATCGCTGCAGACCACAAGCAGCACAAGTTTATTGACCTCGACAAACCCATGCTCATGCAAGTCTGGCGTTCTGGATTCAACAAGAAGTTTTATCTCGAGCAGGTCCATCGCCCGCGCCACTACAAGGGAGGAGCATCTGCGCCGCTCTTTGGCAACTTCCTCGAACCATTGAGTTTGACGCCTTGGTGGGTCGTGCCTGTTATCTGGCTTCCTTGCATTATCACGGCGGCCGTTGTCTCACATGGTCGACTTGGCACCTTGCCTTTCATCTTGGACTTCATCTTTGGTCTCATCCTTTGGTCCTTTATTGAATATGTCATGCATCGCTTCTTATTCCACGTCGACGATTACATGCCAGATCACCCAGCTGCCCTCACTGCGCACTTCTTGTTGCACGGCGTACATCACTACCTGCCCATGGACCGTCTACGACTCGTGATGCCACCGACTTTGTTCGTTGCTCTTGCCTTTCCCTTCTGGAAACTGGCAATGGCTCTCTTCCCCTACAACCACGCCCTTGCCATCTTCAGTGGTGGTATCCTCGGTTACCTCCACTATGATGTGGGTCACTACATGTTGCATCACAACAACTTGCCAGCGTATTACAAGGAACTCAAGAGCTACCATCTGGCGCACCACTACCAAAATTACGAGCTTGGCTTTGGTGTCTCGAGCAAGTTTTGGGATGGTGTCTTTGGTACGACTTTGGTGCTTCAAAAGGCGAGTTAAAGTCTATTGCGTATGGGTGTCTGAGCGTATTGTCGAATGCAGAGAACACGGTTTTTCCTTTAATAGTCTACTTTGTCAGGCCTATTCGGAGTCCACATCGCATTCCCGTTGAGCCAAAAGTGACTAGTCCCTAGAGGACACCGCTGCAGCTCTTTAAACCCCGAATCCAAGGCCTCATCCAGGAGTCAGTGCTCATCAGGAGACACCTCTTGGACCCAACTTCGAATCACGCAGAATCTCGAAGCTCATTTATATCTAACATACTTAAGCATGTCTACCGGAGCATGACAAACAACAAGAAGAATAATATCAAAATGCCGAATATCTTCACCATCAACATGCGATTGCCAGAGACACGTCGCCAGTAACGTGCAATCTCATACTGTGCTCGATCCACATTCATCACGACATCTTCCGTGTTGGCATCAATCCGTTGAACACTTTCTCGTTGCTCCGAGACCATTTGAGCGAGTTGCTGGAAAATCCCACCGAGTTCAGCAATGGTTGACTCGATTGTCTCAATGGCAGTCGAGCGTGACTCGAGGTATTGCGCAGAGGCGTCTTCTTGCATCAATGCTTGCTGTTGTTGATTTGCATATGGGTTATCCGCTTGATTTGTACCTTTTGTCAAACTCGCTTCCTCGTCGTCATCTAGGGACAAGTACTCGAAGCGTGGCTCAGGATGCGCACCTGTTGGGGAGATGGGCGGTGCTGAAGAGGACCGATGTGTGTAGAGCGGATTATTCCTCAAATGCGGCGGTAATGCACCTAGGTCAGTTAGCTTCTTCAACCATCACCATCAAGTCGTCCTCTCAAGCAGGTTCAATAGACCCAAAGAACCACAGGCGGATTGCACATACCCACGCGTCGGGCGCGCAACTCGCCAGGTCCAACAGGAGAGTTCGACAATGGATTCGACATACCCCCAGCACTCGCAATGCCACTCCCATGCACACCAGCTGTTCCTGCATGCACAAATGCATCAGTGCGTGACCGTGATTCTCGCATGTTCTTTGTGCGAACTTCGAGGATATCTTTGAAACTCCGCGTTGCTGTATTCACACCCATATTCAAACTCCCAACAACGGATTCAACATGCACTGCGCGTTGTCCTGCATGCGCTTTATCTTTGCCTTGTAGTTGTAGTTGTTTCACATTCTCTGTAATCTTGGCCAAGTCCTGCTTGATGATATAGGTCAATTCTTGAATCGCAGTCGTATGGTCTTCAAAGATACTCTTCTTTTGACATAACTGCGCTAGCCGTTGGAGTTTCTCAGAAGTGGTGTTGATGTCATTGGAGATGCCACTTGCAATGCTAAAGAACTCGGATGCGCGCTTGGGTGCACTAGCAGCAGTAGATGGTTGCGCTGCTGGTTTGCGCTTGCCATGGTGATGTGATTTGTTGTAGATGGCGACACAAGATTGGAACTCAGCAGTGCGGTCGAGCATCTTCCTCTTTCACTGCCTCCACTTCACGGCTCTCAGCCTCTCCTCTTGATCCTTCAGCTTGTCGGATGGTGGTTGAGTCTCGACGGTCCAGGGCGACGTAGCATCAATTTCGACAACCAAAGCAGCAACAATCAAGACACGCTGAGATGTATGCAGGCTGATCACAACGCCCTCACTCATGGACTACAGGAGGCATGCAAGACTCTCCTGACACTGGCAACATCGTCGTCGCTGTACGCGTCAGGCCACTGAATGCACGCGGTACGACCTTCTGTCAATGCTACCTACAAATTCCAAAGCTAAATATTGACTAGAACGCAGTCGCAACGCTGCCTGCTGTGTTTGTGTGGATGGTCAAAAGACTCAGCTAGTCTTAGACAGCAAGCCAAGGACACGCAATGGCCGCGCTGCTGAAAAGGCGCATTCAAAGAGCTTCACATTCGACCACAGCTACTGGTCATGCGACAAGAGCGATGCGCATTACGCGGCACAAGGAAATGTATACGAGGATTTGGGCGCGCCGTTGATTGAAAAGACGCTACGTGGCTATAATTGCTGTATCTTTGCGTATGGTCAGACAGGCAGTGGCAAAAGTTACAGCATGATGGGAACAGACGAAGAACCAGGCCTCATCCCATTGATTTGCAAACAGCTCTTTACGCGCATTGAAGCAGAGCGAGGGAGCGAGGGTCGTGAAGTGCGCGTGGAGGTGAGTTATCTCGAGATATACAGTGAACGCGTTCGCGACCTGCTCAGTCCGCATAGTAAGGGCAACTTGCGCGTCAGGGAACATCCTTCGACGGGGCCGTATGTCGAGGAGCTGTCCAAGCTGGTTGTCAATTCTTTTGACGATGTGGCGCTACTGATGGATCAAGGCAACAAGGCGCGCACTGTTGCAGCAACAGCCATGAATGATACCTCGTCACGCAGTCACGCAGTCTTCAGCATTGTTGTCACACAAATTGCCGACTTCAAGATGGAGTCGGGGAACAGCATCAAGACGGAAAAGGTTGCGAAAATCTCACTCGTCGATCTTGCTGGATCTGAGCGTGCAACGAGCACAGGTGCTACAGGCGCACGCCTTAAGGAAGGCGCTGATATCAATAAATCCCTGTCAACACTCGGGCGAGTCATTCACGCGCTTGTTGAAAAGCAAGCCTTGCCGAAAGCTGCAGCGCGCCAATTGAGTGTGCCGTACCGCGACTCCATCTTGACTTGGCTCCTGAAGGATTCCCTGGGTGGTAACTCCTTCACCGCTATGATTGCAACCATCAGCCCTGCTGATATCAGCTGGGACGAGACGTTGTCTACGTTGCGGTACGCAGATTCAGCCAAGCGGATCAAGAATCACGCTGTCGTTAATGAAGATCCCAATGCAAAGATGATTAGAGAGCTGCGCCAGGAACTGGAAGAGTTGCGCATGAAAATGAGCAGTATGGACTCGCCTGACTTGGTGACTCAGTTGGGCGAGCAGATGCTGACGATTGTTGGTCCAGATGGCATACAGACCAAAGTTTCAAAAGCTGAGATGGTCGAACGCATGGAACAGTCCGCAAAGCTCATGGCAGAGATGAACCTGTCCTGGGAGGAAAAGATGAGAAAGACACATGAGATTCAGCAAGAACGAGAATCCGCCTTGGAGTCACTGGGAATCGAGTTGAGTGCTGGCTTGATTGGCATTTCCACGCCAAAAAAGCTGCCACATCTCGTCAATCTGTCGGAAGACCCATTGCTGACAGAGTGTCTCGTCTACAACCTCAAGCCCGGGCGAACTAGATGCGGGAACGTCGAAGCTGATGCTGGCTGCGAAATCAAGCTCAGTGGTTCTTCAATCATGCCGGTACATTGCATTTTTGACAATGAAGGAGGCGTGATCCACTTGGAAGCCATGCCCGAGGCTACAGTGATGGTCAATGGCCTACGTCTTGCCGGCAGGAAACGACTGCGCTCCGGCTATCGTCTAATCATTGGCGGCGAGGCCGTACAAGTCTATCGCTTCAATCATCCGGAAGAAGCGCGTGCTGAACGACTTTCGCGGATACAGACCGCAGACGGCGATTCGGCACCAGCAACGCCTTCGTTTGAGAACAGTAGTCTGCGCCGCTCTGTCTTATCACCGGAACCGCCACTATCGGGCTCAGACGCGCGTCCTGAATCCAGCACATCGAGTTATGCGGCATTCACAAGCGAGAGTCCGTCGCAGCGCACTAGCGATTACCTCGCTGCACGGAAAGAAGCTGCCAAAGCGTTGGTGGGCACACCAGTTGCGCTAGAAGACATGCCGGACGAGGAACTCGAGCAGCTTGCCACCAATCTTGAACAGGTCAAGGCTTCGCGGCTGTCGTTGAGGTCTAGAACCAGCCTGTTAGGTGCTGACATGCTCGCGAGTCTGACAGGCGGTGATGATTCCCTGCTCTCTCCGCACTCGACTGAGATCGAGGCGCAAGATCAAACCAAATTACGTCCCCCGGACGTTACACCTGCTGGCTCGGATCAGGAGGAGTCGCGTCTTCTCGAAGCTCGAAAAAAGAGCGAGAGATCAGTACGCTCAGCAATGGCCAAATGGAAGAGTCACAGATCGTTTGCTCTGGCTAAAAAGATCCGCGAAGCAGCGGAACTCGTACACACTGCAAATGCTATGGCGCAAGAATACGGGCATAACACAGTAATTCAGCTCTCACTGGCGCCGGGTACCCTTGCGAGCGCAGTCTCGCCTCTTGAGAACGACGCTGTTTACGATAGTGCACAGAGCACGACCCCTGCCCTTGAATCTGCCCAGGTGCTAGCCCGCATCATGGACATTGACAAGGGACTTGTCTGTGTCCAGTCTCTTGAGAAGCTGCAGGCCAAGCTTTCAAGATCGCATGCCATGTCAAGACGCTCCGTCACCAACAGAAGCTCTAAGGTTGGCTTTCTCGACAAGCCGATTCTGCGGTTCACCCTCATTGGCACAGCGATGGTCATGATCCAGCATTCCGGTGCCTCACAAACGTTACAAGCCGATGTCTACTCTCCACATACCCATGTACATGCTGCCGTTTTGCATTGTGATCTGGCAGTAAGTGACTTTGACAATGCAAACTACACAGTGAAGCTTCATCTGCGACAATTGCTCGGCATTCAAGAACGAGAAGCGACCGCAATCCACATATTCGCTTACTTTGACCACGAGCCAGAGATGTGCTTCACGACAAAGGAGGTGTCTGGCTTCAGAGATGGACCTGTCTTGCTCAACAGTCGACATGTATGCACTGTACCGGCCAGCGCGCTACCTGGTAAAATGCATTTTCGTGTCTGGGGCGAAACAACGCGGGAGCATGTTGAGAAGCTCTTGTCCTGGGATGATTTGCAAGAGGCAGACACGTCTGCAATTGACAATCAAACGCGGAAGTCAGAGCAGCACACCGCAGTTCTGTGCTCTATCAGCATTGCCGAGCTCAATACGCAAGGCGTCTATGAAGCCGTTGACGTTCTCTCTACTTCGAGCGACGATCCAGGCTTCTTCTACCTTCATCAGGGGCTTTCACGACGCATCACAGTGTCTTTGCTCGACAATTGTGGCAGCCAAACACCACTGTCTCGCGTCTCGCGCATGTCAGTGTCTGATGTTCGTCTCGTCGATGCGTCAAGCGATGATCGCCGCGTCAGAACCCCTGGCGCTGTACAAGTCTCCCTCAAGCTTATTCATTGCGGCACACCAACTGCGCGGGAAAAGCCTAGCAGTGCGGCAGCAGAGTTGAGAGATATCGTTGCGCAATGGGACTCGAGCGTGCACAACACTGCTGCAGTCGACCGTGTTACAGCTGTTGGCCGGTCAACGCGCATGACTCTTCAATTTGCTACACAAGACCTGCATGGTCGAACGGCCGAGTGGCAGGCCGATGTGACATTACGTGTATTTGGGCGGGAGCAGCAACCGACCCTGTTCCAGCGTATGTTTGGGCAATACCGTCTAGCGAAGTCCTGTTTCTTGGTTTTCGCTGAAGAAGGCCAAGGTACTGTCAGTCAGTTTCCAGGACAACTACTGCCGAGAGGTTTATCGCTTCTGAGAGGCTACGAAAAAATGAGCAGGATGCAGATGAATCAGCTTCATCTTCAAGCACTGAAGGCTCAGATTTCGACGTCCATTGATACGCATGTCAAGAGTTCAGCTGCGAATCCTCCGCTACAAGAAATTGTCGCCTACTGGCAGCGCAGGACGCTTGCTAATCTGCCTATCGACTACGAGCGCAGGGTGCAGAATGCCTTGGGAAACAGCCAAAGCCGTGTGCAGTTTCTCTTGCAACCAATTTCTTTCGATGGACCAGCCCAATACGCTGGCCATCTGTTGTCTCCGCGTCATCAGCATTCCAAGAAATGGGTTCGAGCATATATGGTGGTACGCAACAAGCACTGGCTATTGCAATACGCACACTCAACACAAGTTGAGTTACAGGCCATTTATAACCTCCGGAATGTTAGGCAATTTGTCCAAGAGGTGGGCAGTGCTACTGGCCGGCATCGCTTCAAGCTTTTGCTGAAACCATCTGACGACGTCTCCGAGACTGCACCATTGGCACTGCACTTCGAGGCAGCCAGTGAAGTCGCCGTGCAAGCATGGAGAAAAGTGCTCGATCCTGCTTTGAGCTGCTAGATTCACATGCATAATAGGGTCTTTAGTATATGATTTAATGAAACCATAATGAGCTTCAGTAGAATGAGTGTAGATGAGAGCGTGAGTTGTGCGTCTTGTGACATCATCATTCTCAGATCTGAGAGATCGATCTCGCAGCTGTCAAAATCCGGGGAAGTAGGAACCACAACGACTACATCTACAAACATGGTGTCAAAGAAGGAGCTCAAGAACCAAAGCGAAGCAAAGATGGAGAAGCCGAGTGGCTATAAGCACGCCGACTCTGGCGTTGGTGAGCGCACCAAGCGTGGCGAGCCTGTCCCGTAAGCTTCAATCGAGCTTGGATAGCATTTGGGACTAACATCTTCAAGGGGACAAGGCGCTGCTCCAGGATTCGAGATCGGTGAGCCATCAGAGCCCAGTCAGATGTCGCCAGAGGAGAAGAAGCAGCTTCAGGGCGACGAGCCAACCTTTGCAGGCAAGGAAACACCAAAGCCAAAGCTTTAAGCAGTGTTGAGCAGTGAGTCGTATTTTATTATGAACAAACTACAATCAGCACAATAGACAGCGTTCCACAAGATCTCACAGAGGCACAAAATGCCATCCACGCGTCAGTAGTACATGAGCACCAGTTTTGTCATCTGAATGTTCGCGTGCTTGCAGCCGAATTTCCCATGATGTCTTCAGCACTTGCCAAGCGCTTGCTCTATCTTGCTCTTACTCGTAGAGTACTTACGTTTCGGCGAGCACTCGCATATTGATGGCTACATGGAGTGGCGTCAAATGCATGCACTGTGAAATGAACGCTGGACTGTGCCTGCAAAAGCTGGCGTCAGCCCTTCAACACTGCTGAAAGCTGCACGATTTCCCTTGCTAGTACATATGATTACAATGCAGCTAGTGGTTCAAAGACTGGTCGAAGAGTCAGGGAGAACGCGTTGTCCTTTTATTTCCTCACCAAATGCACCTTGCCCCTTCTAGTTCTAGACCTTCAGTCATGCGATAGAGCATGCGTATCGGCAGCAGTCGGGTGTTTCAGGTGCACACCTCCTGAGAAAAGTGTAAGAAGATGAGGCTGATGAGGACACGTAGGAGGGGAAAATCCGTCTGGACGGCACAGATCATGAGCGGCTGTGAGCAGCAAGAGAACGTGCAGGGTGCCAAATACGAGGGCATCCTAGGCGTCTTGGACTGCGCTGACGACTCTGATCAAGGACAAAGCAGACCGTATACTGTTCGAAAAACAGAAGCAGCAGCAGCGTGGGCAAGCAGCCGTGTCAGAAGTCAGTGGCGATCGCAAGAAGTCGACTGGAAAGCGCTGTGTCCTTTCGGGCGACTGCTACACTTGCGGTGAGCGTGGACATCGAGCACGAGAGTGCAAGCAGCTGACCGAATTGGTAAGTCACATGGTCATGCATACGTGACTAGTAACACCGAAGACAGTAATAAGACCAGATTGTAATGCTTTCGCCATCTGCTCAAGAGCATCACAGTCGGCGTCAATCTCAAGGCCTAAGTCGATCATAAGCGGAGAGATGTCTGTGCTGTACCATCTGTATTTTCTCGTTCGTGTTACAAGATCCTGAGTTTTAAAAGTCATTAGTATGGACCCTGCCTTGTTTGCGAGGATAATCAACGGGGCTTGGCTATTTTTAGACGATAATCGATGATGCTACTTCGTCGATACTGGTCCATTCATTCATGAAAAGTAGGAGCGACACACTAGCAAATTTCAGGGGTACGCCGTTGATTGAAAATCGGACCAATTTCTCTACATACCGGGATGGCTCGGAGGTCATGAAGCATGCAAGTGGAATTCATTATCAGACCTGCAGAGCATCATCTAGTATAGGCCATGGTGAGCGAATATGTTGTCGACAAGCTCAAGGAGGATACATTTCGAGAGTGTCACATCGACTGCGAATTTTCAAACTGAGGTACAACAACAATGCACAAGCCAGGCCGGATCGAATCGTTGTAACGCACTATCATGGCCAGTCAGCTTATCGAACCAACGCAGCCTGACGGCCCATGGCCAAGTTTTCAGGCGACCCCCTCGCCCGTGCCCCGCACAGTTGCCCTTGCCATCAATCGTGTAGCCACTCCAGATCACTGTAACGCAATCGGTCCTGAGGAGCAAGCACGCATGATTGAAGTTTTCATGCAAGATGTTGTACCAGTATTGATTGCCACAGGTCACTGGTACCTTTCAATCGCTTCGACAAGGACCCTTCTGCCAAACCTGACGTCGTCATCACTTGCATTGCGTCTTGTGCTTTGCGCATTAGCTGCCCTTCTCCAGAACCCAGGCCCCAGTAAAATCAAGCAAGAAATACCATGGACAAGTGGCCAAACGCTCGCTCAATGCTGCTATAGCCTTGCTCTAGATGCGCTCATTGAGCAGGTTGCACCCGGTGAGTTGCCAGGAGATGCCGAATTGGCAACCCTGGTCATGCTCGTCTTTTGGGAGATGTTCACTGTCGGCCCCAGCTCAGATCATCGACTGCATATCTTTGGTGCTCGGCCTATTCTGCAGCGGTTTGCAATGGAAGTGGACAACGCAGAATGCTCGTTTCAGGATGGTCCGAGCTGCTTGCGACTTGCACTGAGCTATAGCATGCGAAGCCTCGATCTGGCCTCGTCGAAATGGAATGCATGCAGTAATTTGTTGCTCGATGGCAAGCCCTGGGACATGCAAGCCATTATCACTACGATGCTGAAGAAACGGCTCGCCATGGCTAGGGAGAATCGATTTCATGCATCAGAGGCACGCTGTGACTTACTGATGATTCAAGCTGGGATTGGGCAGTTGTTTGAGTGGATCAATGCAACTGCCGTTAATGCAAAGGCGATGACAGACTTGATTGAGCTTATTCGCTCAGCACTTGAGGTCTGGTCGGGTATCCTCGCAGATTGCATGGCTGCCGCACACGCGACGGGTGCAGATAACGAGCGCTCTGAGGAGCAAATGGCGCTCCTATCATATTGTGGAACAGTGATTTACTTCTTTCAAGCGAGCAGTGGGACGGCCATCCAGGTGTCTTGTACATCGAAAGCAACAAAAGCCATCTTCAAAATCGTCGAAACGCTTCATCTGAATTCAGATGACCAGTCCCTGGATATGCGCATCATCTGGCCAGTTTTCATGGCAGGGACCATGACTGTTGATGCAGTGGAGAGACTGATGACCCTACAGGTTTTCGACAAGGTTTCGAGGACGGGCTTGTCTGATGCAGGTGCACGGGACATTTTGCTCTCAGTGTGGCAGGAGGAGGTGGACGAGGGTGCATCTCCTGCCCGGAACCAGTGCTGGGCACGTGTGGCACGCCAGTTCAACTACAGACTTCTGCTTCCATGAGCTTTCGGTATACTAGCATCACAGACTGATCAGAGATAGGTGTGAAGATTGTTGAGTGCTACATTCCTAAAACTAGCAAATACATTCAAACGCGATGCCAAATTGAGCAGTCATACCCTCAGTAGTCAGCCCTCACAAAGCCCTCAGATCCTCGGATCCCGTGATCAAGTGCCCTCAATTGCCCTCAAGCCCTCTGATAAGTAGCCCAAATTCCCGCAAGTCTTCTTCCAAAGCCCACTGATGAATCGTTCCCTTGTATCATGGTTGCCCTCGGTTATTGGTCCATTGCCCTCAGAAACCCAGTTTTCCATTCTCTGTCAAGATCATCCCTCTGATTGTACCCGATCTGCCCACAGTGTCTTCTCTCGTTTCCGCTTTAGTCAAAAGTCATCTTGGTACCCTTGAACTCCTGGGCACCACCAGACTGGCGAGCACCGCCAGACATACGTCCACCACGGCCACCTGGGGCACCACCGCGTCCACCACGAGCGCCGCCACGACCACCGCGACCACCACGAGGTGTGAAGCCGCCGCGACCACCACCGCCGCCACCGTTCGAGTCATCCCTTGGTTGAGAGAAGTCGAGACGGACAGGACGTCCATCGACGTAGTGACCATTCATGGCCACCATGGCTTGTGCGCCCTCAACACTGCTGAATTGGACGTAGCCGAAACCCTTGGGTCGACCAGTCTCGCGGTCTGTAGGAAGACGCACAGACTGAATCTCACCACACTCGCCAAAGGCAGTGTAGACGGCATCCTCGGTGGCGTCGAAAGACAAGTTGCCAATGAAGACAACAGATGAAGGTGGTGACTGGACATCGCCATGTGATTGAGCACGGTTGTTTTGTTGTGCTGGGCGAGGCGTTGAGATGTCAATGTTGACTGGACGACCGTCAATCTCCTTACCGTTGAACTCGAGAGCAGCCTTAGCCTCCGCAGCAGAAGAGAACTCAACGTAGCCGAAACCCTTTGAGCGGCCCGAAGCACGGTCCATCACAACACGCGAAGAAACGACGGTACCGCAAGACTCGAACTCCTTGCCGAGCCACTCGTCGTCAATATTCCATGACAGGCGACCAACGAAAATGGTGGCAGACTCGCCAGACTCTGCGTCGTTGGAGACGGCGGCCTTCTTGGCAGCGGGTGCCTCAGCTGATTCGTCGGCCTTGCGCTTGGTGGAAGGCTTCTCCTCCTCAGATGAAGAAGAGTCGCTGTCACTACCACTTCCTGACTCACTGTCGCTGTCAGAGTCGCTGTCGGAGGAGTCTGATGAGTCCTTGGCACCCTTCTTGGCGGGAGCAGCTGCCTTGGCAGCAGGTGCAGCAGCCTTTGCGGCCGGCTTCTCGTCCTCAGAAGAGTCGCTGTCAGAGTCAGAGTCAGCCTCGCTGCTGGAGTCACTGCTCGAATCGGAGCTGTCAGACTTGGTAGCCTCAACAACCTTGGCGGCGGTCTTGTTGACAGTCTTCTTTGCTGCATCAGCCTTGCTCACAACAGTGTCCTTGGCAGCCTTGACATTCTTTGCAACTGTCTTGGCAACGGGGACAGCCTCCTTCTCGCTCTCAGAAGAATCGGACGATTCAGATGAGTCGCTCTCTGAGTCGGATGAAGACTCGGAATCGGAGGATGGCTCAGGAGTGGGCTCCTTGACAACTTTCTTGGACTTCTTCTCCTTCTTGTCCTTCTTGGCAGACTTGTCAGCGGCGACGACCTTGGTGGCAGCAGCCTTCTTCTCTTCCTTCTTGTCCTTGGTGACGCCTGATGCAGGCTTGACCTTGGCGGCCTTGGTTTCCTTCTGTGCTGCTGGCTTTGATTTACCCATACTTGTAGATGTACTTGGTGAAGAAAGAGAAGGGAAGAGGGCTGCCTGGCTTTTGTAGTTGCCGCCTGCTGCTGCTGCTCAGCTTTTTTTTCTGCGACAGCGTGAGACAAATGGCGAACGAGAGACCGCTGCTTGATGGGCTCGACTGGTACGACTCAGTGACTACTGCTACTCTCCATTGCTACTCTGCTTTTAATTGATACGCTCATAGAATCCTGAAATTCGATGCAAGACGGCTACGATCAAGGTCCATACAGCTCACGACCGCATGACAGACGCTACTCAAATGGCGGTCCTCCCCCTCACATGCGCATGATGGGAGGGCCTCCTCCGATGCATATGGGCGGTCCTCCGCCGCCGCCAGGCTACTTTGGTGTCCCTCCTCCCCATGCTCGAAGACGGTCAAGAAGTCCCGATCGAGGCGGTCCCTATCGTGGCGGTCCTGGCCACAGCCCTTATGCTCCACCTCCGAAGCTGACTGACCCATTCACCATCAAAGAACTCGTCACGTACGAGTATTTCAAACGCTGGTATCATACCTTAAATCCTGGAAATCTCAATTCCGAGGAATCTACTATTCGCACGCGTTTCGACGACTATGTGGCAGACTTCAATCTGCGTACCGCCAAGGACTTTGTGAGTGAGCAACAAACATTCCCATGGTTCGAGGAATTATATGGCGGCAGCAATACCGACACTGAAGACTTGTTTGAGGCTCGATTCGCGTGTGCGTTGGTACCGGCGATTGTACAAGACGCTGCATACGAGGCGTTCGAAACCAAGCTGACGTCGGGTGAGTACAAGATTGATGCAGAGACCAATCAGACGCATGCAACAGTCTTCTTGGACCGTCCTGTTCTTAGCGCAGAGCACAACTCTGAACCACTCCCTGATGTGGTCTTTATCAAGAGCATCGCACCGAAAATCCCTCGCACCGATCTACAAGAGTTTGTTGCCGCACAGGTCCCACTCGAATACTTGTCCATGTCAAGGCCGAATACCAAGTTGCTTCGCAACGGTTTGGTCAAGTTGAAGGCCGGCAGTGATATCGATGAAGCCGTCAAAAAGCTCGATGGGCGTATCCTGATGAGTGAGCGCGTTGGCGAGTATGCTTTGCATGTGCAAGCCTACCGACCATTCACCTCACGCTTGTCTCTCTTTCCGCAGCACAATGTCTTGACGCAGTCTACCAAAGATCTCGAGGCTCTGGCAGAACTCGTCAAGAAATTTGAAAGCGCGACATCGCGTGCGCCTCTATGGCCCCGGATTGAAGCGGGTTTTGATGGGGACGATGCCTTTTCACCTGAACAAAAAGCAGCCAAGACGGTTGATCTTGCAGTGGAATACTTACGATTGGTATATTGCTTCGACTACTGGACTGCCACATTTCACGACTCACCATACAGTCTTGCACATAATGTGAGGCCTTGCGTTCGCGCGAGCGAGTCTGGCGAATCTGTCGACGATAGGCGCTTTGAGGTATGGCGTAATCAGCATGCGCAGAAGCTCTCCATGCTTCTTCAGCCCTTGGACTATTTACACTCTATCAAAGTCGAGCCAATTGAAGGCGCATTGCAAGACCTCATCACCGCCAAGATCAAGAAGGAAGATGAAACACGCTTCAGGTGTGGTATTGAGGATTGTGCAAAACTCTTCAAAGATGTGCCTTTTGTTGAGAAGCACATTCACAAGCGGCATGCGACATGGGTAGAGGCACAAAAGACTCACTTTCGGTTACTATACCGCTACTTGTGCGATCCTGGTAAGCTTGTGTTGCCCAAAATGGGAGGCGCTGAGCGTGAATCGCGCCGTCCTGGACCGCCTAGTCACGCAGAGAGGCGTAGATCACCTCCAGGCTACAGACGTGATCCGGGCGGTTACTACGATTCGCCTGGTGGTCGTGGCCCTCCTGGTCCACCGCGTGCCTTGTATCGTGATCTTGATCGGCCTGCTGAACCAGTCGTTGAACTTGATTACTAGCATTGTCGATGCCAAAGATAATTGAAAAAAAAATGTTAATTGTAATGAGCACTACTCTACGCTACGCCAAGGCCAAAAGAGAAAAAAAGGTGATGAAATATTTCAAATTGTAGTTCGGGTTGCTGGTCTTTGGTTGACGAGCCTTGACGGGGCTATCAGCCCTGGATGTGATTGCCAGGTACTCCAGTAAGACACGCCATGCTGATTTGACCAGTGTCCCGCAGGAGTACGCTTCTTGTTTGGCGAGATGGGCTGCAATGGGCCGACTTTGTGATAGGGGACTGGAAAGATGGGTGATGGCGCTGCTACCGCGGCGCGCGTCACAGGCCTGAATACTGGCCTGAGGAACCCTTGTTCAGCATCTACACTCATGGCAGCCAGGCGTTCATGTTCAGCGCACTTTTTCTCAAGAAAGTCCGAGTACCAGCTGACAACCGGCTGCAGACTCTCTGGCGACCGACGCATCGCCCCTGTGTAGCCAGCGCGGTGTGTTGGATATCTTGCTGGTTGTGCCATTCCTGGATTGCTCACTGGTGATGAATGAACGCGAGCGTCTTTTTTGCGACCCAAGGGTCGTTGCTTGAGATGATTGAGCTGGTCTTGCGTACCGCACATGTGCGGCAACTCTTCTTGAACCTTTTGTAGACCTTGCCATGGGGGCAGTCCAGCGTCTCTTTATAAGTGCATGCTAGAACACCGCTCAGCAGCGTGGCTCAGGCGTGGTTGAGCGGGTTGTTCCACATGTCGCGGTGGGTCCGGGCGTACTGCGGACCTCCCATCTTCACCCGTCGTCCATGCTTCACTTGGGAGGTTTGAGAACTTTTTAGGCCATGGGCCCATGACACTCGGGCCTTTGCTGCAGTGCCACGGCTCGACCGTTGCGCAACGACGCGGGTGGTCTAGGCCGGCGTGGCCCGCAACAATTTAGCGAGAATCCCAGAATTCTGGTCACTCCCGCACTTCTCATTAATCGCGCCACCGCAGCTTTTTTCCTGGTACAGTCGAAATCGCGTACAAGGAGTAAGTGCCTCGTCTTCGTCTTCTACCCGGGAAGTAGATGAAATATTACGCGCGCGCATGTGCTATCTCGAGCTCATGCACCGGCGACTGCTAAAAGTCCATGCCAACCTTTTTGAGGCTGCTGCATCTGCATATGCGCGCGTAGAAGCCCCTGCGCGTCCTCATGTCTTGAGCTGGAGGGCCTGCAATCCATTTTGCGTCACGAAACGCGGGTCAGCGTTTCGAGATAGTGACCTTGAGAATGCATTCGTATTCTGCGTTCATGTTGTAAGCTCATGTATGACTTGCACATGCCATTGATGTCAGAGTACAAGGTGAGCAGCTTCCTCAGGTCCATTTCAGACTGCCCTTGGATCCACTCAGACTCCAAGACCTTGGGTCGTTAATGATTGACAATTGCAGAGTCTCGACAATGGTAACATGAGTAGATTTGCAGTGAATGGACCTTGCAATAACAAACTGATGAACTGAATCACCTGCAAAGAATGACATAGTCGCTGGGCAAACGGGGCGTTTTCAAGGGCGTCCACCAAGGGATCTCAAGCGTATTCTTTTCCAAGAGGTCGCCATGACCATATCACAGTTCTTTGCACAACTTCCATGCTAGCCCAACGCCCTCTTCTGCCGCGAACAGGGAGCTCTTGGCAAGCCGCCGACCAGGAATCCATAAACGATTAGAGTTGCTCTTCAACCGAATATTTGGCTTGAGATAAGCCGCGGAGAGTCGAAATTGTGGTGGCTCATGCCTCCACAAAACATCTCGACGTCCACTGGCTCGTGATCGCCTCACGTTGAAGACGCTGAGATGACGCATGTATCGGCAGTGAGAAAGGCATCCTTCAGTTTCGAGGCCGGGTGACGATTGGTCACGATGTTTCACCAATGAGAACTTCTGCAGCTTTGTGAGCCTAGCATATTGAATCAAGTAGCGCCTGGATCATTGCAAAAGATTCCCTGCATATCAACTCCTGGCAGCTAGAATCAAGCAAACAAATTCCGCTTCTAGTCGCTCAAAAACCTTGAGCTTGTTCTCGATTTTATGCATAGATAGGCATCTGACCATCTGCAGGCGTTGCATACATAAGCTTGAGGCCTACAGACGACGTAACGCCAGAAAGTCTCTTCGACGACTTGAGCGCAGTTCCAATTTCCAAGGAGACCAGCAGAAGTCGAGACAGATGTCAAGACACCTAAATTGCGAGCACAAATCGCTTCAAATTGCGTGCCCAGGTCGCTAGTGTCTGCTTGCCGAAAACCTGATTCACCACTTTGATCAATCTTCCCTGAGTGACTAGAGGGTCTCATAGATAGAGCTTTCGCAGCTGACTTGCACGGGGCTATCTGCGCGCCCAGATCTATACACACAGGACAGAGTCTGCACATATAAGTGAGTTCTACTACATCTGAGACAGGCCATCTCAGTCGAGCATGTTCTCAGTAGTCATAGCGGACAGCAGCTAAGAAGACAACGAATGACAGAGACGGTTCGGTAGCAGGACTGAATGCATGCCAGTTGCACTTGAACGAACGTGTAGCCGAAATTGCTGTCGCACGGGGGAGGCTTCAGTTGCCCGCACATCGAGCGCATGTTCATTACACAAAGCACAGCTCATTAGCTCCAGACTTGCTCGGCCGACTTGGCGTCAGCTTCGCAGCAGAAAGCTCGTTGATTTCTACAGCGTAGGCTACTGCTTTCAGGTCATAGACTACACAAAGTATGCCTGAAACGGTCTACAAGTCGACCTACTCCAATGTGCCAGTTTTCGAGGTTATGGTCAAGTCTATACCCGTTATGCGGAGACGGCATGACGACTGGATGAATGCGACGCAGATCCTCAAGGTCGCTGGCTTTGACAAACCACAACGAACCCGAATCTTGGAGCGAGAAGTGCAAAAGGGCGAGCATGAGAAGGTGCAAGGTGGATACGGCAAATACCAAGGCACATGGATCCCTTTCTCGAGAGGTCATGAGCTAGCACATCAATATGATGTGTATGATCATCTCAAGGCGATTCTAGAATACCATGCTGGTGGCAGCTCGCCGCCGCCTGCTCCAAAGCATCAAACAGCCGCATCGACAAGAGGACCCGCCAAAGTTACTGGACAAACGAGACAACCACGAAAGCAAAAAGTAGCCAAACCTGTGGTTGCAGTAGCGAGAGCGCGTGCAACAAGCTCGTCCGTTTCTGATGCGAGTATTGATGATCTACCATCAGCGCGAAGTCCCTCGCCCGGCCAAACAGAACTGTCCCTTCAGACTGACAATGAGGAGATGATGCCTGCATCAGATGATTATGGGCCTATGTATGAACAGCAAATTCACATCTCTGGCTATAGCGAGCGCCTTCTCGAGTTCTTCACAGATCCCAAGAAGTACCCGATGCCAGAATTTCTGCGTAATCCACCGCCAGATTATGACGCGAACACGACTATCGACGACGAGGGACACACGGCATTGCATTGGGCAGCTGCAATGGGACTGCTCGATGTGGTCGCTTACTTGTTGGATGCACAAGCGCGCATTGATGTTGGCAATGCAGAAGGCCAAACACCTTTCATGCGAGTCGTTGCATTCTGTAACAACTATGATCTAAAAACATTTCCGCAGATTGTCCGGCAGCTTCTCAAGAGTGTCGTTTACCGCGATAATGATAATAGGACAGTTCTGCATCATATCGCCCTCATCACCGGTTCTGGTCGAGCAAAGTTGGCAGCTGCACGCTATTATGCTGAACAGCTCCTCTACATTCTTGCTGATGAGATGACGGCTATCAAACTGAGCGAGCTCATCAATTTCCAAGATCGCAACGGCGACACTGCATTAACGATTTGCGCACGCAATGGAGCGAGAAAGGTGCAGAAACTCTTGTTGAGCTATCAAGCGAGCCCAGATATCCCGAACCATGATGGTCGCACTGCACAAGAGTACATGGACGCGCATGAGGCTTCCATCAAGACACAACCTGGCATGTCGAGCTCGAGTCCGACTGGGCCCGGCGGTGGTCCAACTCGAGGCAGTTCACTGGATGTTCGGCTCAGCAGAACGCAACACCTTAGCGAGACAGGTCGTGCGGCGACGCATCGTGTTTTACCATCTATGGCGGACAAGTTGAAGGATCTTGCGAGTGCATACGATTATGAGTTGCGCGAAAAGGAGCTAGACCTGCAAAATGCACGCGGTTCGCTTGAACAGATGCAACAAGAGATGGAAGAGCTGAGACGCTACTTGACGGCGAATAGCCCGACAGATATTGCATATCTCATCAAGCAGGCTGAAGCTGAAGAGGCGGCGCACCATGCTGCATTGCATCAAGCATTTGAAGCTTCACAAGCGAAACAGCTGGCTACGTTTGTCGTTCAAGCAAGCGGTCACGAGACATCCATGCCAACTGACATGGCGAAGCTGCGACAAACCTTGCTTGGCTTACAGCAGCAACGCAAAGAGAAGGTGCTTGATCTGGTCTCCCAATTTGGCTCAACGGGCGTCGGCGGTCGCATGAAGGACTATCGGCAACTCATTGCGACTTCATGCGGAATCGCACCACAGGAGGTGGATGACTTGCTAGGCCCTATTGAAGAACTGCTTGTTCAGCAGGCGAGTCAGGGTGAGGAGCGAATGGGCGGTGTGAGTGAGCAAATACCGGGCGCACAAGATGGCTCCATGGCAGGTGGTCAGCCTGCTTGATCTGACTTGAGAAAGGGTCACTTGTAAACAAATTAGCGCCAGCTGTCTAGCTTAATGTCTTTGCAGGGAAGCCTATGCGATTGAGCCAGCTCAAGTGCCGGGACAAGTGCTGCTTGATGCAAGACATTTGCTATATTGAAGAAGGTTCTTGTCAAGATCACGAGATCCATGTCTGCCAGACTGACACCAGATTGACATTTGGGCGGATTCCTGGGATTGGTTCAGAGCTTTGGCAGGTTGCGATTGCGCTTCTATCTCGTGCTCATGAGCTACGAGAGTTACTAAAACTACTACCGACCCACATTGAGCAGTGACTAAAGGGGGACTCTCCACTGAGTCTCCAGCATGGAGGCAGAAAGCATAGCACCCAAACCCGTTGACTATGCCTTGACTCTTGAGTCTCAAGCCTTGAGACGGATATCATGTATGAAGTAGTGACATGACTCCAAGCCTCTAGGGAAGCGGGTCGTGGTCTCAGGTCTGAGCCACCTGGTTCAGGAGCTGTGATCGACTCATCGGAGCTTGATGGATTTGCGGCCTTTCATCTGATCTCCGGGCATGAGGCATATCATATGCAGGGTTTGATAGCGTCAAAATGCTCTAAGTGCTGCTTTCCTGCGACCAGTGGGCGCGGCCAAAGTCTGGGTCGGAGACTGCACAATTAGTCAGTCCGCTCGCGCACACCCACACCCCGTGGACTCTCACAGCGAGCTGGCAGCATCTCTCTCCCTTCCGACAACACACGCCGTCAACCTGGCACACTTGCCATCTCTGTACAAACGACCAACGTCGACTCAGTGACAGATTGCGCGCCCTGCACCGACGGCCAAAATCTAAAAACGGGCCCCACCTTTCTTTTGGGCCCCGACGCTGAACCGCTGCACAAATAAACAAGTCGTCGAGAGCTCAAACCTAGCTTAAGAGGGAGAATAGTGATCTCCTACGGGCTGTCTATTGCAGAGATAGAGAGTCCGAGCCGAGCAACTGCTCCGACACGCCAGGATTCGCTTGGTTTGATAGTCCTGACGTGAGGGAGGAGCAGGCGCTTGCGACGAAGCTGCGGGTGATCATGTCGCAATCAAACACATTCTATGCGAATCCATCTGCTGCGCTGCAAATGAACGACAAGAAGCCTATTGCACCACACAAGCCAAAGCTGGTTGAAGGACAAGTACCACAGCCAAAGCGGCGTGTGAAGACGGGTTGCCTGACTTGTCGGAAAAGACGCATCAAATGCATCCCGGCAGACGATGGGTCACCGGACTGCAACAACTGTACAAAAACGAAGCGTGTCTGTATACCGGCGCCTCCTGTCGTCCCTGCTAGCTCCGGCAAGAGACGGCCTTCTGCATCAAAAAGATCAACCAGCGACCAGTCAGTACCACGACGTGAGAATACCAGTGGTCCAACTCAACCAGCACAAAGCGGATACAGTCATCCATTTGAGCAAGAAACGCTGCATAGAGATCTACAGACAGGGGTCCCGGGCTTCGCTAATGGCAATGGCTATGTATCAAATCAGGAGATGATGCAACCGAGGGGCTCCACACTGATAGAACTAGGGAACTACCTGCTACCTCTGGATGGTCTGCAGCCGACAGGTGACATTGGCTACCCGTACCTTTCGCCAGGGCTGCCGCCTGAAGTGGAGATTACAGACTCCTTTCCCTTCACACACACAGGCCCTTACGGTCAAGACATGCTTGATTACAGTGGCCAGCGTACAGCGAGCTTCTCTACCCATTCGGCAAGTCTGTCTACCCCAGGGCCTCTCATGAATAGTTCTTTGCCGACCACGATGGATGGGCTGAACACATTTCCAGTCCAAGAGGACTTTGAGGTCTCCGACCAGCCGCTTGAAGGAGGTGCTCCTCTCATCATGGATCATGCGATGCAGCAACATCTCCTTCACCAGCAAATACAAGCACAGCAAATGCAACAGCAGGAAGACATATTGCAAAAGTCACAGCCGCAATTTCCAACGCCTACATACGCGCCTGCCATGGCGCCCCATATCTCGCAATCTACATCCGCCAAGTCCTCGCCTCAAAACATGTATGCCTTCTTGAAGGATAACAAGCAGTACATGGACAATGAGCAAACTACAGCATTAGAGTGGCGCTCACCTCCACCTGCGCAGCTCAACTTGGATCAGCAATACTTTCTGAATCAATTTATCAGGAATCCACCTATTGCATACGGCACTTTGGATGAACGCTATATTGAGTCCCCTGGACAACCCCCTAAACTCAGCATACGCGAGTCAAATTTTTGGTCCTTTGTCATGCCGAGTATGGCACTCAGATGTCCAGCTCTTCTTCATGCTCTTCTCGCACTATCTGAAGTGCGCGAAGCGAATATGCAGAGCAATTCGGATTGTGAAAATCGTGCGTTGCTGAATTATCACCAAGCAGTCAGAAAGTTGGGCAAAGCCATCAAAGTCCCCGGATCGAGCTCTCGAGACGAGTTGCTGGCTGCGACGCTTGTTTTAGCGTATTATGAAACGACCAGTGGCGAGACGATGCGCTGGGGCAGACATCTCGAGGGCAGTGTCTTTTTGGTGAAGCAGCGGATAGCATCGACTTACGATATCAACGAGAACGCGCAATTCCAATTCCTCAAGATGCCATCAACGGCTGAGCATCTCATTTGGTTCCACATTCATCAAGATGCTGTGCAAAGTTTGCTCTCTGGCACTGGCCTTTATCTTGACATGCAGTATATCCTGGCGATGCCGCTTCGTGGTAACCCAGGTTCCGTGATGCATTCTACGGACCAGCTGCGTGTCCTCATGGCTCGCGTCGGAGACTTTGTTGGTCATGATCGGAAACGCAAGGAAGCACAGCATAATGATCCTGTATCACTAGAACAGGCCTTCAAGGATTGGAATCAGTTGCTCGGTGACTTCAACAGCTGGAAGAAGGCACTCCCAACGTACTTCGAAGCCCGTGTGATTCCAGGGATTTATACACCATTCGGAGATGTACTTGTTCATCAGCATCCGGCCATTGCGACAATTGCTACCATGCATCTTGCGAGTTTGCTCTGTTTGCACCGTTACCGGCCTGATTTATCGCTCATTCCAGCTGAGGCTGGCAAAGCGACAATCATGACAACCTATCCAATCAGTCAGATGATTCTGCGCATGCTATCTGGTATCATGGTGGATGCTCTCAACAACAAAGAAGCTGAAGAATCGTCACATGTCAAAGCCATGATCAACTCTACTATGCCGGCGTTCTTGGCTGGTACGAGCTTGCAGGACCCCGATCAGCGCGACTACCTCGATCGTATGTGCAAGGATATCTTCAGTTTCACTGGTTGGCGTACAGCGCTGCGTGTATGTCAGGGTCTTGATGTCGCCTGGGGTCGTGAAGCTCGGAAATTCCATGGTCTAGTCAATACAGTCGATTCAGACCCGACAGTCGTTCGCGAGACAGGCTCTCAAGCTGGATCTCCAGGAGCACGCGGAAACCTTGATGGCTTGCCATCTGGGAGCCAGGAGATTGGAGTGAAGGTTAGTGGAGGAGCACCAGAGTCGCGGTTCGTATTGCTTGACAAGTCTCAAGCTTTGAATGCCGTGGTGGGTGTGCTCGGTCGGCTTACACTTGTGAAGGATGAAAGTCGGGAGCATTTGTCCATGTCAGCGTTTGACACATCGCCCCGTGATGGGCCTATTGCAGTTGGGAACAACGCATCCCATGTGCACTTTTCTGGCTATGGTCCTTGAGTGTTGAGTCTGACTTGATGATTTGTGTATAATAATAATGACATGTTCATGCTGCTCAGTGCCGTGACCGTTGACATCCTGCAGACAGTAACACACCGTGACATCTAGTCAACGCGTCTTGAACAACTGCAGGCGTAGAGGTAGTCACAAAGGTATGCTGTCACACCTCAAATGAAGGCATGGAAGAAGAGATCTTGAAACATGCACACAGGAACACAGCCACTCTGAACTGTAAACTTGTAGGCGACCTTCCAATTTTCTATGTCTTCCTGTCAAGTGGATGGGATCAATGAGATGCATCTGGCGGCCAAGACAGGGGTATCTCGCCAGGAACCATGGACAGATGAGACATGTCTACATATGCATAATAAGCATGATATTGTTCACATGCTCTACTGAGTCCCGACACGACCAACTGTCCGACAGTCCACGTATCAGTGTCATGGAAAGTTGAAACCTTCCGATCCCGCGCATTGCCGTGCTTATTTCGTTCGCGGATCCACCCACCTTTTTCAATTTTGGGCAAAGACAGGCGATTACCGGAACAGATCTGTGCAACTAAAGCTACTCTGCACATCTGGGCACTTGGTCTGAGCGCATCCGCTGCCTTGTCACTGGAATTGTCACCCTAAAATCCCTAAAGAGGCTGCCTTGAGTAGCATCCTGGGGCATCCACCCTTCCAGGTACCAATCATGGAGTCTGATTCATGACGCACTGCTCCTGACATAGGCTCAATCCCACGGAATAGTACGCGTGCCAAATGCAGCCTTGCAAACTTGACCACATTGACAGCAGTGGCAGTGCAATCCAGTGCTCGCATGGAAACACTTGCGTCTTGTTGCGAGCTCTGTCGCTCCGCGACTAGTAGAAGCAGTGTCATGCCAGCGTCACAGCAAACAGATCAACTACGTGGCATCTGTTGATTGACAACTCCATCAGCTGATGGCTGGGGAATTCACAAACAAAGACGAATTCGGCGAGAGTTTGCTGCCGACTACAAGATATACTACGTCAAGGCGTGATTGTCGTGCAGGAGTTGACGGGATATTGGTTCCGCTGGTGAGGTCTATCGTCGGAATCGGTCGCCGCCAAGTTTTTGTTTGGATTCATTTTTGTATTCGCCATGCATTTGCGAGAACTCCCGGATCGCGTACAGCAGTCTCCCGCTGACCTCACTCATCAGGGGCCCCCGGATTACTCATATACCTCTGAGCTGCCAATGCTGTCTTCAATTTGTCTTTGTTCTGTCGGGCTTCGCCAGCTTCTCGCTGCTGTGCAGCTGTGCGGTCACCACATAGACTGGTGAGTTTACAGTCAGCGACCAGGCTCATTTGTCGCGCTCCCAGTCCTATAGGCGAGCTTAGCTACCATGAACTTCCAGGGCTTTTCGCCAAGTGGCTTGATACCAGCTCGCGGAAGTCGTGTCAGGTCTTCCTCTATGGCAAGTTCAACGCAAACCACATTCACTGATGGTCTATCGACCACATCAACCAATCCTAGTCACCCGTATGTAGGGACGTTCGTTGACGATCCATCGCTGGATGCCAAGGAGACCAAATCAGAACCATCGCCAAGTCCCGCCGATGGCGAGGCCACTTCCCGGACGCCACATCGCAGACGTAGGATGCACTCGAAATCTCGTCAGGGGTGTCTCTCGTATGCACTTGATTCTCAATCTAAGGTCTTATATACTGACACAGCTTAGCTGCAAAAGACGCAGAGTCAAGTGCACAGAGAACCGTCCAGTGTGCAATGAATGCCAAAAGCTTGGCCTCGAGTGTAACTGGACTCCAGTAGCACAGGCACAAGAGCCACCTGATCGTACAAGCACTGCCTGCTTGCCTTCTTTGGAGTGCATGCTCCTCTTCAATTGGACGCACAGCACTGGTCCGTCATTTTACCTTGACCAGGTCTGGATGCAGCAAGTGCCCGTCATGTCCTTTGAACACCCTCACTTACTGCATGCCCTGCTATCTGTCTCGGCTGCACATCAGCAGTACAAGGGTATTGACTTGCAGGCCAAAGTATCTATGCCAGTCGACGATTTCATTGTGCGTCATCGACAGCAGTCGATCAAAGATTTTAGACGCGACCTTGGCACTGGCATTCGAGCGGAGAATGCGGACGCCTTGTTTGCGACAGCTCTGTTGCTTGCTCTACAGTCATTCCATATTGATCCTGGCTCTTGGACGCGCATGTACAAGGGTGTAAGATCTATTGCACATCATATGAAGGCAGTCTTCAGTGAGGGGCAGACCATGTGGAACGCTCTGATCAATACACATGCTAAGGAATTCTTGCCAGTCTCGACATCATTTGCTCTCCAGCCTCTTGCAACAGGGCCGTGTGCACTGCCCATTGGCCATCTTGCCAAGCTCTACGCTGCACAAACCATCTCATCGTCAGATCTGTTTGCGTTTCCCGCATTACTGAGCGAGCAGTTCCTTGAACTGATCGAGCGAGATCATCAGGTGGCACTTGTGGTCATGTATTACTACTTTCTACTAGTGCAGCGCTTAGAAGATGTGTGGTGGATCGGCAGTTTTGGCAGGCAAGAGAGCATGCGTATTTGGCACTTGCTCGATGACAATCATCGTGCATACCTTACTACTGCAGCTCAAAGCAGATGATGAACGAACACAACTTGAAAATCGAGCCCATAGATGAATTGTTCAAGATGATGGACGAATCCTACTTGCGAGACTTCTTCGCGCGTGACTTTGGCTTTTCCTTCGGACCGTCACTCTTGTCTCGTTTGCCATAGACTTTGCCGTCCTTACGATCCCGTTTCGCATCTAGACGCTTCTTGTCTTTATTTGAGATTGGTTTGGGTGCTTGTCTCTGTTTAGGTGCAGCAGCGCTCTTGCTATCATTGCCATTGAGTAACTCCTTACCTCGCTGCGAAGACTTTTGCTTCTCGTCTTCAGTTGTGAACCACGTCCGCCTTGGTCGAGACTGAATTTCTTCACGGTACTTGAGGTTGTTTTCTCCACGTTTGAGTTCCATCTCAGCTTGACGCATCTGTCGTTCTTGGCTTTCATCCTTGAGGACCGCCTCAACTTCTTCCTCAAGATCCTGCAGTTTCTTTGCCAAAACATCCATCTCGCCAGCGTCAAGGGCGCGTGATTGAACCTTTGACTTGAGTGCCGCAGAAGACTTGACTGCAGCCTTCACAACTTTACGATCATTCTCGCCCGCGAGGGTGACTGATCGACCTTGTCTACCAGCACGCGCTGTACGACCCACACGGTGCAAGTATATCTCGTGAGATTGCGGCGCTTCGTAATTGATGACTGTATCAATGCCCTTAATATCGAGACCACGCGAGGCGAGATCTGTGGCGAGCAAAAAGTCAATTCGTCCATCTCGGAAGGACTCGAGGGCAAGAACACGTTGTTCTTGTGACAGGTTACCGTGCAATTCGCCTGCACGCATGCCCAAAATACCGAAGATGACACGCATGCGATGAGCGAGAACTTTACTGCGGAAGAAAACGATACACCTTTGTTTGAATAGCGTTTGACAGAGATGAACGAGAATGGCAGATCGAGTGTGCTCTCTTTGCGGCCTGATTCTTACAAACTCCTGGATCAGGTGTTCGGCTGTCTCCTTCTTTGCATTGACGAGGAGTCGTACGGGTTTGTTAAGCGACAGTCGAACGAGATCATCTATCTTGTCAGTCATTGTTGCGGAGAAGAGCATGGTTTGACGAGATCTCGGACAAGCATTGATGATTTCATTGAGCTCGTCTGCGAAGCCTTCTTCAAGCATGCGGTCGGCTTCGTCCATGACCATAATTTCGATGTTCTCGACCGTGAAACCCTGTGAGTTGCGGAAATGGTCAATGAAACGTCCAGGCGTAGCAATGACAACATCCGGCCGAGTACGCAGCTCAGCTTCTTGTACTTTGAGAGAGAGACCGCCCACAACGAGTGCGCATTTGATGTCTGTAAAAGCAGCAAGCTTTTTGGCTACTGCATGACATTGCATGGCAAGCTCTCGAGTCGGACAGAGAACAAGAACACGAGTAGAGGCCACCTTTTTCGGGCGGTACAAGAGCCGTTCGAGGATGGGTATCATGAAGGCCGCAGTCTTTCCTGAACCAGTGACGGCACCACCGACAACGTCCTTGCCCATGAGAGCTAGAGGAATGGCTTTGGCCTGAATGGGCGTCGCTGAGGCAAAGTTCATCGCTGTGAGGGCACGTAGAATAGGTCGCGAAAGGTTCATGTTGCGGAAGTCGGCCAATTTGGCGCTCTGTTCGGCATTCAATGGTATTTGCACCTCTTCGTCCGCAAAGTATTCCTTCTGACGCTGCTTTTCTGCAGCAGACACTTCTTCATCGTCGCTAGCGTCTGAGGCAGCGTCATTAGGATGCGCAACAATTTCAGCCTCTGATTCTGCGTCGCTCTCGTGTTGCTCATCGTTATCCGGAGTTTCCACTTCCGAGGCCTCTTCAGGTTGCTCAGCTTCTTCGTCTTCGTCCTCGTCAGCGGCACCAGCACCAAATCCATCGTCGGGCACCTCATCATCCGAAGCGAAGCCTGCGAACTCCTCTTCGTCATCAGTTTCTTCGGCGGCGTCTGAAACAGGAGCTTCTATTGCAGTGCCTTTGCCAGCTTTCCGGCGTCTCTTGATCAGTTCATCAATGTCCACACCAGCTTTTTCGCGGTTCATAGCTTGATCATCAAATTGCCAACCGTCCAAGTCTGCCGTCGCACCTGCAGAATCATCTTCAAACACAAAATCTCCCGCAAGATCTCCGACTTCTGCGTGCTTGCGCTTTTTGACATTCTGTTTGGCGGGCACGGGTGCAGCCTCGACATCATCCACGACCTCCTCATCCTCATCAAGGTCGTCAATCTCCTCATCCGATTCAATTGTGCCCACTAGATCTCTGGGATCAAGCTTTGCCATTTCTGAAGGAGCTTATTTGTAAGGACCTGATCCTTCACTGTCGACGAAAAGACCACACGATTTTGAATGTTCAAAAAAAAGTAAGGCGCCACAGTCGCACGTTCAGATGTGGCGCAGGTAGAGACGCGATTTCGAATAAGCAAACACCCTTAAGGACGCATCGGCTGAGTGCTCTCTCACTGCTCTGCAGTGCGGCCAGCTGGGCGAAGTATCCTATGTGACGCGCTCTCGTCTACATTCGTTATGTCTTTTCAATCTGATGAAATCATATGCTTAGACAGCCCTGAGCGAGCTCCTAAACGCGCTCGCGATTCGCGTTATTCAAGTCCTGAAGACGACTTGCCGGATATCCAGGCTATTTTCAAGGCAGACACTCGTTCAAAATCAAATATTGTCTATGCTGCTCAAGTAAAGGCGCCGCAACATCAATTGACCAAGAAGGCTAGCGCTCCTGTTGCTGTTGTGGCGAAACAAATACCTGGGGCAGCAGCATACAAGCTGCCTCAAGAGCCCATCATCGAAATTATCGAGTCTGATGAAGACTCGCCACAAAGTTGTGTTGTTTCAAAGGCTCCTCCTCGTGTCTTGTCTTTGCCACAGACAACGGGAAGTCGTGCGTACAACGCTGCCACTGATGGCAGCAAAGCGCAGAAACTGGACAAGATGGCTATCGCTACGACAGTTGCCACTGCGGTTCGATCCGTCGCAAAGTCACTGTCAGTAACATTGCCTACAGTTGAGGTCTCCAAGCCATTGCCAGCCAAGCAAGTGAGTGATTATCTAGAAAGGCGACCTAGCTTTGATCAGCCGAGATTACCAAAGGCTTCAGCTCGTCTAAGCAAGAAACCATCCAGCCCTCCGGCCGTCTTCTCAACAGACCCGTCGGCGGACACTTTGCGTGCGAAATCGGTAGCGCAACCTCCAGCGAAAGCATCGAAGCCTGGCCATGCTCCTGCAGCCTTTTCTGCAAATTCAACCATGGCCAGACTAGCTTCCTACCTGCATCCCTCTCGGCCACCAAAGAAGGCAAAGTCTCTATCACCAGAGCCTGTCCTCGACCCAACGGCTATGCCAACCGTCGCCACTCTAGATGACCTCTTCGACACGGCTGCTATGGAGCTTGATTTATCTTCGGACGAAGAAGAGGCTATGCCCGTCATTGACCCAAAGGATCCGCTTTCTGGCAGGACACAGGGTTCTTTACATCCAATGGCTGGAAAGTTGCCCTCCAGCTACATGAGGCGCACAGATACAACTATCTCTTCGCTGCTGAATCGTGAAAAGCCTGCAGCACCATCGCTAAAGAGCCCCCACATTTCCATCTCGTCAGATGACCGAAGAGTATCTTCTCCAGCAATTTCCAGTCCAGTTCCTGGCTTGTCGACTTTGCGTCGGACTGACTTGACGGTCCCTGTACGGCCGAGACAGGAACCAGCGCGAATTGTTGTCCAATTGGCTTCAACGTCCAAGCCAGTCGCCGAGCAGTCCATTGCCAAGCCAATCACGAACCATTCATGGAGCTCGACGCTTCCTTCAGCACCACATGAGACTCGTGTGTCAGCCAAAGCAGCGAAATCAATGGAAGTGCCAGCAACAGCATCGACAGGTGCGCGTCCTGGATATAATTTGCAATCACTGTACACACAAATTTCCGACGACTCCATGACTGATGAGGATGCACCAGAGGCCTTCACGAGTTGTGCCCCTCCTCGTAAATCCTTGAAACTGGCAGCTACTGAAGATGCAGCCTTTGCACGCGCAGACAAAGCTCGACAAAAGGCAGCAGAAAAGGCTGTGAAGCAAGCTGAGAAGGAGGCTAAAGCTGCAGAACGCTTGCGTGTGCAGAGTCTTTCGTCGGTGAATGTGCTCAAGACGAATAAAAAGGACACTTCACCGGAAATGATTGTGCGCGTGTGCCAGTCTTTTGAAAAGGAGGTGTTTTGGACGCATATGCAAGCTCTGTCTGATGCGAGCGGTTTTGAATGCCGCCTTGAAAGTATGCCAGTTCCTGGGCTTGTTCGTTTCTCGCGCAAGACCAAAGCAGTCTTCAACACGGCTCTCGGATATTGGGAGCCGCTACCTGCGATGATCATCAAGGAAGAACCTCAACTCATGATTCGGGTCTTGGCAGATGCCTTTCTCGACTTGGCCGAGCAGTCTGGTGCGTTGGCCAAGCATGTTGCTTCTGTTAGGCAAGTGATGCCTGGTGCACGAATCATTTATTTGCTTGAGGGCGTTCATGCCATGCTCAACAAGTCACGCACTGCACGTAATCGAGCTTTTGCACTGAAGGTACGACAAGGTCTCGATCCTGCTGGCGACTATACTGCCACCACTGGCAAGAAAAAGCAGACTGTCGCTATTGAGGTTGATGATGATGGACTGGAAGATGCGTTACTTGATTTGCAAGTCATTCATCGCTGTTTGATTGTTCATGCTGCCAAGCCAGTTGATACGGCAAGGGAGCTGTGTACACTGGCTCAGGACATGAGTCTTATCCCCTACAAGAGCGAAGCTACCAAGAAGGCAGGCTTTTGCATTGAGCCTGGCCAAGTCAAAACTGGCAGGAACAATGCAGACACCTACGAAAAAATGCTGGCGTCTCTGCATCGCATCACACCGCCCATGGCGGAAGCTATTGCAAACAAGTATCCGACCATCAAGAAGCTGCATGCTGCGCTGATGAGCAATCCTCTGGCATTGGATGGCACCACGATTGGCAATAATGTTGATGGCAGCTTTTCGCAGCGCAAGATTGGCAGCATTACGTCCAAGAATATTGCTCGTGTTGTGACGTCTACAAATCCGCATGCGGATGCTTCGTCTTGACCACGGTCAGACCAAGCTTTATATTTTTCTGATCATATAGTATCATCTGAGTCCTGAGCTTCAGATGTCATCTTGGAACCCAATTTTGCCACATCACGCATGTACCCGACTCAACGAGCATGAGGATATTGCTGATTCGCCATGGTGAGAGTACTGGTAATCGAGATCATCTTTGGGCTGGAATAACAGACCATGAGCTGACTGCGCATGGGTTCCTACAAGCACAGCGCCTAGCTGAACATCTACGAGGCAAGCTCGCCCAGTGTCAGCTATCTATCCACTGTTCTGACTTGACTCGTGCTCGTCGAACCGCTCAAGCTATAGCTGATATTCTCACAGATGGTAAGCTCTGTGTTGACAAGCTATTACGTGAGCAAGATCTTGGCTGGCGTGAGGGCTTGACATTTAAGAATGGCGACAAGAAAGATCCAATCAACGCATGCAAGGTCCATACACATCCAGGGGAGACAAAGGATGATATGAACATACGAGCAGCAGGCTTCATTCAATCTATCAGTCCTCTATCATACAGTCAAGACAAGGTGGTTGTCATTGTCTCACATGGCTTGTTCTTGCTAAGGCTGTACAGCGAGCTCTGTGCTAGTCTTTGCATTCAAAACGCGCCTTCTGCAATGTGGAGTAACACAGGCGTCACGACTCTTCAAATCAACAAGGCTCGTAGCGGTTCAGTGATGATGGTGAATGTCACAGAGCATTTGCAGGGCCTGAAGCGGACTCGTGGTGTTGGCTCAGCAGCATATGATGCAAAGCAACAAAAAGTCTCTAGCTTCTTCTCGCCAAAGCGTACAAAGCTAGAGACACCGGCTACGTCTCAGGCTATGGATGAGCTAGATGTCCGGACTGCCATTGACGCCATCGATGCTGCTTGTGCCTCGTCTGGCTCTGTCTCTGGCTGAGTTTTGGATTTTTTTCTACGTCACTTTGTTCGACGTCATGCGACTCCGGAAACCAGGAAACCAAGCAACTATCTGACATGCGCTAACGATTTAAAGCTCGACCGCTGCCCACACGACTAGATACCCATAAAGCAATGAGCAACTATAAGGAGAATCTCAAGAAGGAAGCGCGTGACCAGACATCACGCGCTTTTGCAGTCGGTAAAGATGCCGTTGCATCCACTGCATGGATCTATCCACTCAAGGGCATCCTCTACTGCCTTGGACAAAAGAAACTACTGCAAGAAATTCAGAAACAACTGATGCCAAAACTCATCATGGCGATTGCGGTGACGATTGTCCTGTTTGCAACGGTTTACGTTCCGCAAGCGCTTGCAATGACTCTCTTTTCTGGGCCATTGGCGTTCATTAGCGCTGTGCCTTTGGTCTTGAGTGAAGCAAACTTGCTCATCAATATCCTCTCTACATTCTTCTTAAACACAGATCTCGATCTGATCTTTGATAAGGTCTTGCTGGAGAAAGGACACGAGACACTCGTTGGAAAGGGACGCATTGTGGGTGCCGCTGGAAGTGGTAAACAAGGCCACATGAAAGCAAAGCTGACGTCGAGTCTACAAAAGTTCTCACCGCAAGCAGTCGTTCGCTACCTTCTTACCTTGCCACTCAACTTCATCCCAGCCATTGGTACAATCTTGTTCCTTGTACTGAATGGACGAAAAGCAGGGCCACGCTACATGAGTCGTTATTGGCAGCTGAAGGGTGAGAATTCAGCGTCTGCAGAGCGGGAGAAGACTGGTTCGTTGACGGCGTTTGGTACGGCGACTGTGTTGTTGGGTATGGTTCCTGTTGCGAACCAATTCTTTGAGTATACCAATACCGTGGGTGCTGCACTCTTTGCCTCGGATCTTGAAAAGGGCGCACAGGCTGGTGGTATGTGAAGCTGAAGAACATCTCAAGTAGGGACAAGTCGGTTTTATCTGCCTTGACTACCTTTTTGAAAAGAATAACAGCCGCTACATGAATTGGAACAAGAAAAGACGGAATTGGTGAACTATGTAGCTTGTAACAAGCACATGAAAAGCCTGGAACGTTTTGAGAAATAGAGGAGAGCCATGCGGAAGATGTCGTCGTGTAGGCAGTGCTTGGAGCTGCACTCAAGACTGCGTTGCCATTGAGTGCATTGTGCCACTTCCATTGCTACCCGGTGGGTTATTCACACCAGCAGCACTCCCACTCGACCCACCTCGTCTCATCTCATCAATTTCCCGTCGAGCAAGCGTGAGTTGTTCCTCCAAGAAATTGACATGCTCAACAGCTTTACTCAAAATCTCCCATTTACTCGTCTTGAGTGTTCGATCGAGTGGTAACTTATCCCGCAAATCATCAAACAAATCCTTCATCTCCTTTCGCCGTTTCCGCTCAGCCAATTTATGACTGACGCGTAGTTCCGGCGAGCGTGAGTAAGGACTCGCATCTTGCATCAGTGCGGAAAGTTGTTGATGCTGTAACGAGGGTGTCAGCATCCCCGTCGATGTGCCAAACGTCGCAGTCTGTGGTGTCATACCAGCAGAACTCGAGCCATCTCCCATATCAGGATCGGGAAAGGCATAGGGGAAACCAGCCGTTGGTTCAGGAGCATTTGGATGAGGGTGTGGGTAGCCGCGTTGAACGGCTTGTTGCTGTTGTGCCTGTTGCATGGCTGCTTGAGCACGTCGTGTATCCACACTCAATGCAGACATATTGGCTTGTGTGAAGATCTGCGGTGCCAAGTTTTGTGGTCTCCGCAAGGGATCCATGATACTCGAAGCAGTCGAGCCACGACGTAGATTAAATGTCTGCGACAAGCGCGAACCAGGGTCTTTTGCAGTCAGTGGTTGCGAGGGACGTCCAGCACCAACATTCTCAAAGTACTCTAAAGCGCGTGGATCATCGTAGCCCTCCATATTCGAGTCTCGTGACAAGCGCCGTTCAGACATGGTCATGAAGGACGATGCGCCTGGTGAGGAGGGGGCATACGCTGCGCCATTCATGGCATCGTGATTGAGTGTATGAATGGATTGTGGTCGAGATTGCGATTGATTCTGGTATTGGTAGGCAGAGGGGGAGACTTGTTGCTGCATCTGAGCGGCTGCTTGTGCTGCTGCTGCGCTGTTGATGGAATTAAAGGAAGCCCTGTGATTGAGCTGGCCCATGGATGTTTTGGGCTGCAATTGCTGTTGACCCGCTTGGACTGGCTGAGCGGCGGCCATGGCTGCTCCGTTTTGATTCAAAAAGGGCAAATCTTGCTGTTGCTGGAAGGCTTGATTGTAGGCATTAAACTGTTGCTGTTGTTGCGTCTGCTGTGCTTGTTGGAAATCCATCTTATTTGTTGTTTGCGCCCTGAAGCTGACCTATACAAACAGATGAGGTGGACTAGACGCTTCCGCTAGCAATGGACTGTTTGTCTTCTGTGAGCTAGATAGTATTGAGGCTCGCAGAGGGTCTCCTCAATTGAACAAACAGCAAAGGGGAATGCTGAGGGATTGAGCTAGCTTTGACTGAGGTCTATTCGCCGTTTTCAGTTGCCCTGCAAACAAGGGGCAGATGCACAAGCGATGAGCGTATTTGTTCGCCAAAGAACGTAGATTTGAGCTTTTTCACAAAAGTGCAGAAGCTGACTTGAGATGAACGAGCGGAGCGCGCAACTTGATACCAGCAGAAAGACAGCAAGCGTAGTAAGAGACGCTGTATCAAATTATTGTCCGTCAGAGTGACGGGTGAGGCGTTGAGTAGAAATGGACGGTGTTCAAGGTAGCGCCGCGTCAGATGTACAATGCGCTCCAACCCGTGTAGCGATGCGCCTTGATGCAGATGCGGAGATTAGACCTGGGGAGGAGACGGGCCCTTGATGTTGCGCCTTGCTGACCCGAGGAGAATGCGGGCCGTCTTCTTGTTGACTTGAATGTCGCTGTAGCGCAGGCTGATGCCTTGTGTGGATCTGTGGAGAAGATGCGATAGATGTGTG
This sequence comes from Protomyces pachydermus, assembly GCA_003717275.1. Classification (NCBI taxonomy): domain Eukaryota; kingdom Fungi; phylum Ascomycota; class Taphrinomycetes; order Taphrinales; family Protomycetaceae; genus Protomyces; species Protomyces pachydermus. The sequence continues at coordinate 120,254 of QXDU01000033.1, read as the reverse complement.
CGCTGCGATAAGCTGACCTGGGCCGTTGATAGGATGAAGAATACAAGTAGTAGTAGTGTGTAGGTGTTGATGCGAAAGTAGAGAGTACGCACACAGCTCCGGGATGGAGGAGGCTTGCTTGCTTGCTGGCTTGGGTGGTGCTGGCTGCTGTTTGTGGGCGCTTCCAAGACACGGACTGCTGACTGCTGCGACTGGCTGCTGCGAAGACTCCATCCCCCTTCTTTACCTCAGCCACCCCGTCAGCATTCTGATCCACTCTGCTCTAGAACCCCGGGCCAGCTTGGCTTCATCCTCTTAAAGCTATAGCATAATATACACTGACAATTAGTCTGTAATACACACAGTCTTACGCTCTGAGGCCAAGCTCGAACTCCCTCGGCCCGCTGCCTCTTTCCAATCCATCCCATTTAAGCTTAATCCCTTTCCAAATCGCCGCTTCTCCCTCGGACCCCGTCCGCCGCCGCGGCCTCATGGCCATGCTCTCTCTATATGAAGCCAGGCCACAGGCTCAGAGCCGACCCCTATCCGACCATCCCTAGCGCTGCAATTTAGCCTACAAATTGTAGTCGCTATAGTATTCTACTGTATAGTCCTGGCATAGTCTGGTGCTGATGGTGCTGAGACTGAGCCGTTGATGCCTTGTCTCAGAATCGGTCTCACAATCGCCGCGTCCGGTACCTCCAGCAAATGTACGACACAGGCCTGTACGAGAGTCTACGCTCACCTCGAAGCCGTCTCTCCTCTGTAGCCTGTAGAGTAGGCTGGCAGGGGGCTCATATCATAGTAACATGTCAGGCCAGTCCGGCCACAGCAAGCTTCTGACACGGCCTTCCCTCGTTTGCTCACACCAGCCGCCTTCACCGACAAATCGATCCTTGACCGGCCTGGCTCAAACAGCAGGGACCGACAGGGATATTGTACAGGCAGCAGGTCAACAGTGACTTAACACATGTACACTCATCCACTAAACTCAAAAGCTATCGCAGTCGCTTCCAGATGAAACATAACAGGAGGAATCATCAGACTTGTCAAAAGCAGTCCATCGCATGCGCACCAAACCACAAGACTGCAACCCACTCAGCGCATAACCATCAGTCGCCTGGCAAGACTGCTGAGCAATAAGCCCGACACGAGCCCTAGTGAGAAGCATGTCAATTTACCCATATAGCGTGATAGCCACGACGGCTGCTCTCCTGCCTCTGTAGCATCGCATCGACTCGATGTATCCTGAAGTGGCCGTTGTCCCTCAGAGTCTGATACCATGGTCGCAGGCGCTTCAGCCGCATTGTCGCGTAGATGCCTCTGACTTGTTTGCGTACTCTTTCCACGCCTTCTGCGTGATGCTACAGCATCACTTGCTTGGCTGGCACCTTCATGAGAGCCCGACTGTAGCAGCGTATTGAACCTACGCGTGATTGTCAGCTTGATATCCTCAGATTGCGGCTCCTGAAGGGTCAGGGGCACTTGGCACATAGAGCCAGCCTTGGCGCGTACTCCTATGCTACGCAAGCATTGACCCAAAGCGCTTGGTCTTACGATGTTTTGAGGTTCTCATCCGTACTGCCAGAGACACTGAGCACGGGCGGCGGACTACCCAGTGACGCGGTCGATGACGGTGTTGATGGCGCCGACTCGAGTTCAGCGGGCTCATCCTGTGCAGCTGTTGTATCTTCCTGCATTATAGTGCTGCTTGTGGTCGCTTGTACCTTCCGCTGCTTCTGCTGTCTTTGTACGTCGATCCAGCTCTGTTCCATGCTGCTGTAGACCTTTCCTGGCTCGTCGCAGCTGTGGGTGTCGCCTTCTTGGTCGCCCCGAGGGAATTCGCAACTCCACCCTTCAACCAGACTTCAGCAGACCACGACAACGGGCAAGCTCGGCGATGGGCCCAGTCGATGGGAGAGGCAGCAGGCAGCATGAGCTGAATGTGCAAGTGCTGCTTGTTCGAGCAGATGTTTCATACGACAAACAAACTGTCCTCGTGAGTCGAGATATCCAGGAAGACCTCATCGCGAACGGTAAGCCTCTTTCCTATCTATTGTCGGCGTAAAGACTCACATACAGGACAACTTTATCTCGCATTGGCAACACAAACCAAGGCTTCATGGACTCTCTTCAAAACAGCCCCGGCAAGCGCCAATGAGCGCGAATGGAATACCCTCTGGCTACCACCAGACCTCTATACGCGCTACTGCAGTCGCACAGTCTTTGCAAGACCTTGCTCACCCATTCAACTACAATCTGTTATTATCGTGTTTCCCGAATCGACGTATACCCTTGTTTCGCAGAGCACGCAGGCGTTTCGGGCATTACTCGAGCAAGGCACGGTTCTGTGCACGGGCGAGTCTGTTGAGGTACACGGGTATCGCGGTGTCATTCGCATGTGTGAGCCTATTCGACAAGGTGTCTTGAGTGCAACCACGGATATCGTCGTGGCGCGTGAACCACCGTCTGCAGAGAGTTGGGATCCGCATGCACAAGAGAACGCAGCAGAGGTGGATGAGAGTGATAGCGATTCCGACGAGGTGATTGAAGCGGCTTTTGCCAGTCTCTTGCACTCGGGCTTCCTCTCAAAGCAAACGACGCACCTCACTTATGCGCTTCCTGGCGTCGACACACGACTATCGCCAACCCTCGATCTGCCTGCTGTACCCCTTCACCGCAACCTCTCACTAGACCGCAGTGCGCCACAAGCGCGTGGAGATCCAGAGTACTGCGCATTTGCACCCCTTGCGCTCCTCCTAAAACTTGGTAGCTTTTCCGGTGAATCGGTGGTCCTTGCTACCGCTGACACATCACGGACACTACAACTCCTGGCGTTACCGGTCGACTATGAGACAACGGAAACTGAAGCCGTCTACCTACCGCCCGTACTGCTCTACAACCTCTGTGGTCAACAACGACGTCTCAAAGTAACGAAAGCTACAAAACAAAACAAACGACCCATTGCCACGTCTGTGACACTGGCACGTGTACCGAGTCCCGCCTCAACGGATCGAATTTTGCAAAGTGCCTTTCTATCAGCTCTCAAGTACCATTTCGAGCAACATCGACGGACTGTGCGACAGGGTGATTTATTGCTATTGGGTGTGAATGAAGCTGTTGCACGTATGGTCGGGGATACCGGGCCGGAAGAGGATGTTTTGACTGAATACGCACATGCGTCTGCCATGCAGTGCGATACATTCGCTTGGTTCAAGGTCCTTGAAGTCACGGTAGATGCGGAAGCTGCAGAAGACGAGAGCGAGGCATATACGGACGATGCCGTTGTCGATGCCGGGAGTACGAAAATGGTACAATCTGGCGTTTGCAAAGCACGTATCCCGGCCTTGTCGGATTGGGCGACCTATTGCCGTGTGCCTGGTTTTGCAAGCGCATCGACCACGACGGTCGAGTCAGCCTCTGCGCAGCGTCTTTACGAATTGGTTGCATCGACGTTCAGTAAAACGGCGAGAAAGTCACATGCATCGGCAACTGTCTTGATTCACGGTGCTCGAGGGTGCGGCAAGACGACGCTTGCTTCCAATATCGGCGCACGCCTCGGGATGCATCTATTGGAGGTGAATTGTTATCACCTTGTTGGTGAAACAGATGTCAAGACTGAGGCGTATCTGCGATTCCGATTTGAAAAGGCAGGTGCATGCAGTCCATGCATTCTACTGCTTCGCAATATTGACGCATTGGCGAAAAAGAAGGATGACATGGAATCCGGCCAAGAATCTGCCATGCGATTCGTCCTGGCAGATTGCTTGAAACGTGTCGCCGTTGATGCAGGAGAATTCCCCGTTGCTGTTGTAGCAACGACTTCGGAAAAGGATAAAGTACCAGATGGCATTCTTGGATGTTTCCGGCATGAAGTCGAGATGCATGCCCCTGATGAGGCCGAACGGTTCAAAATTCTATCTACACTGACACAGCAAGTACCACTTGCACCAGACGTTAGCGTGCAAAGCCTTGCCGTCCGGTCAGCAGCACTCGTTGCAGCAGATTTAGTGAATGTCTTGAAGCGTGCTCGAAATTTCGCTCAAGATCGGATGGAAGCGCTCGCTGCTGAGCTCGCGACACCCTCTGCCCAGCGAGACTTGTATCTCGCTGGTGAGTGGTTGACGGCAGATGATTTCGACAAGGCTATCGGTGAGGCGCGGCGAAACTACTCAGATGCTATTGGCGCACCCAAAATCCCCAACGTCACCTGGAACGATGTGGGTGGACTTGCGAGTGTCAAGGACGATATTCTGGATACAATTCAGCTGCCGCTTGAAAGACCAGAGCTTTTTGCTAGTGGTATGAAGAAGCGGTCCGGTATTCTCTTCTACGGTCCACCTGGCACAGGCAAGACATTGCTTGCCAAGGCCGTGGCGACCTCTTTCTCGCTCAATTTCTTTAGTGTCAAGGGACCTGAATTGCTCAATATGTATATTGGTGAATCGGAAGCCAATGTTCGACGTGTCTTTCAGCGTGCACGCGATGCCAGGCCCTGTGTTGTCTTCTTCGACGAACTCGATTCTGTGGCGCCCAAGCGTGGCAATCAAGGTGACTCTGGCGGTGTCATGGACAGGATTGTCAGTCAGCTCTTGTCAGAACTCGATGGCATGGGTGGCAGCGAAGGGGGTGGTGTCTTTGTTATCGGTGCGACCAATCGACCTGATCTGCTTGATCCTGCATTGTTGCGACCTGGTCGCTTTGATAAGATGCTGTACTTGGGAGTTCCTGATTCAGACTCTGCACAGCTCAACATCCTGCAAGCACTCACTCGCAAGTTCAAGCTGGACCCTGCCATGGACCTTGAAGAAATCGCCAAGGCGTGTCCCTTCACGTATACCGGTGCAGATTTTTACGCATTGTGTTCAGATGCGATGCTCAAGGCTATGACGCGACAGGCGAGTGCTGTGGACGCAAAAGTCAAAGCACAGCCGGAACCCATTTCAACGCAGTACTTTTTCGATCACCTTGCAACGAAAGCCGATGTGGAGGTTGTTGTGAGTAAAGTGGATTTCGAAGAGGCACTTAAGGAGCTAGTGCCATCTGTGAGTCAGAGCGAGTTGGATCACTACAAGAAGGTGCAGGCGCAGTTCTCAACACCAGCGAAGGAGGAAGCCAAGCCTGCTGCTACACCTGCTGTTGCTGTAGATAGAAAGGGCAAGGGCAAGGAAGTTGCTAATGGGCATATGACTAATGGCCAGACAGCACACTTTGGAGGGGATGGTACGGAGGATGATGAGGACATGTATGCTTAGGTCCTTGGTAGTCAAGGTGTAGGTAGTTAGTGCCATATGAATCCCAGGGTTAGTGTTCCGAGAGCGCGACCTTGAGACGTGTTCACTTGGACAAGCAAACAGCAGCAGCAGCCATACAATCCGGAAGCAATGAGACTGTCGACAGCGGCCTGGCTCTTGCACAGCATCGCGGCTGCCTCTGTAGCTGCAAAGGGCTGGTCTTTCTCTGCGGGCAAGCTTGAAATTGCAGATACACCGTATCCTTTCGCCGTGGGTGCAGCCGACACAAACCTGGCGCGTGTCCCACTGACTGTGGGTCAAAAGTTGAAGCTGTCCATGACGGTAAAGAATGCTGCAGATGAAGCAAAGAAGCCGCATCAGTGTATCTTGCTCATTGAGGGTGCATACAAGCCGTCGGCTGATGGTGAGGAGAATGTCGCAGAGCGATTGATTGAAGCGAGTGTCGTTGTGCCAGTCAAGTCCAATGGCCGTGCAACGCTAGTACTCTCCCGCAGCGACTTTTCCTCTTACTTGCTGGCTTCTGACAAGCCCTTGACCTTGACTCTGGTGATTGGTGGATTTGAGGGAGCTCCCCTGAAGCAAAAGATTGCCTTGCTCAATGTGCAGGGTGATCCCAAAAAGGCGTTGGCTGCACGAAAGGACTTTGCTGCTGAAGAAGCCCAGCGTATTGTCTATGGACCCAGAAAGACCATTCACCACACCTTCAAGCCCGACCAGCGCATGCCACCCGTCTTCCTCTCCGGCTTGTACGCGTTGGCTGCCCTTGGGGCCTTTTTGGTGCTCTTGATGGGCTGGTTCGGTATTCTTGGCGCCAACTTCAACCACATGCAAAAAGCAGCCAGCAGGCAACCACTTAGTTATGCTGTCTTCTTGTTTGCTCTGTCGGGCGTGGAACTTCTCTTCTTCATTTATTGGTCTGGATGGACAATCATGCCAGTGCTTGGTCTGACCATCCTCTTTGGCATCACACTCTTCTTCAGTGGTCGACCTGTCCTGGCCGAAGTTGCCAGTCGTCGTGCCGCTGGCCTGCGTTGAGGCTATTGAACTTAGATGATAGGTCGTCTTTACCTCTGAATGAAGCCTCTTTTGATGCCTCTTCTTGCTTCTATAATCTGAGCCACGTCTGCATGGCATGCTTGATGAGTGTTGTTTCCTTGAGCATGACCTGTAGTGCCATCAAATGCACTTCACACCGAACCGCCGCAAACTCTGATGCCCCTGTTGTCGCTGCACTTTTCGCATGCAACGGAACAACCAAGCCAGCACCTTCCAACCTGCCCCATGCACCACGAGCGAGTTTCTTGCTCCAAACACGAACATTCACAACCCCTTCTGCGCGTTGTGCCGTACTCGTTCGATGTGCCAGAGTTGCGTATTCGTCATAACTTGTCGCAAAGCTGATCTTTTGATGCTTGATCTCCAGTCTACAACTTGCGATGAGAAGAGCAAGTTCAATCATGGAACATCCTAGAATCAAGTCATTCTTGCCCTGTGAAAGGGGCATGATACTCGGCTGATGATCAAGCGTTGGGATGAACTTGGAAAAATCAAGGAACGGCGTCGTCTCGCTGATTTGTTGAGCGAGTGGCAATGCGAGTCTCGCAAAGACTTGCCGGGGATCTTTGGATGTGTAGTACACGAATGCCATGAACCGAGCAAGTTGCGCGTCTCCCTTCATATGCGCATTCCAAGCTTCTTGATAGGCAGATGACACAGACTCGTCACTCTCGCAAGTCAAGCCAGCGAGGCAGAGCTTCTGGAAGCTATCAAGCGTGTTTGGCGGCGCAATCTGAATGATACGGTGACTGAAGCGTGACTTGACGCGTTTCTCGAGCATCTCATACGCATCGACTTGGGCAGTCAGTCCAATCACGCAGACAGGCGCCTTCTTACTTTGTGCAATATCGAACAGATTGTAGAGTAACACTTGACGGTGGTGTTGAGTGAATCGCTCGAAATGGTTGAGAATCAGGACAATGGAGAGGGCTTGCCCATCTTCGCCAAATTCAGAGGGATGGGAGAGAATGGCGAGCAGAGCCGTCATCATGTCTGCGTTTGCAATAGAGTCCGGCTCGCTGTCTGGTTGTAGCTGTCGTGCTAAAGCACGAAGCGCCATGCGATCGTCGCTGTGAATGTTGCCATCGAGATGCACCGTAATGAATGGCTCCTCTGCCTCTCGTAAGTCTGAGAGGACTTCCTTGATGAGAACGGATTTGCCAGAGGCTGTAGGACCAAGCAGCAATGCGGAATTGGATTCGGCACGCTCGATTGTTTCCTTGAGCAATGCATGCACACTCCCATATGGCTTGTCGAGATCCATCAAGGGCAAAGCTTGTTTTGCATTGACTTTTGCGAGGATGCGAGATTTGAGACTGGCAACTTGTTCTGCAGACGGGTGTAAATCAGGTATTACAGTTTGCTTCAACGGTCTGGCGACTTTTTGAAAAACCTTGTCCAGACGCTTTGACGCTCTTGATGGGGTATCAACTTGAGAGAGCTTTGACTTCGTTGGTGTGTATGTCCTTGGTGCAATGGTCTCTATCTCTTCAAGTGTAGCTGTCTTCGTAACCTCTGGGCTTGTCTGTAGATTTTGTCTTGATGGCGTTCGAGATGCGCTCCTGCGCGTGACTGGCGGTGCAGGTTTCACAGAAAGAACCTGACGAAGGACGTTGGCATTCCTAGCTGACGTGCGTTTCGATGGGGACGGCTGAATATCGGACTCGTCGTCTGAATTGGCGCCACCGACGACATACTTCTTGGTCTTAGGCCGGTCTTTCGGGGTCTCCTGGAGAGACATGGCCGCTAATTCATCTTCGTCTTCGTCATCCATGTTCATAGGCTCAGAAATACGCTCAGCAGTCGATATAGCAGATGCCTCGGTGAGTGCATTGGAAGCAGGAACTCGAGAAGTTTCAGCCTCCGACTCGCTATCACTCGATATCAGAGGCTCACCTTGATACTTCTTGATGGCACTCGCAGGATCTCGTACTTGTATTGCACTACCAGAGCGCGTCGTAGGACTGGACTTGGATTTCCCTTGCTTGACGCATCGTCTCTTGGCGGAATTATTCGGAGAAAAGCCCTTCGCTTGGTCCAGCGGTAGTTTGTGTCCCTTGGACAACCTTTGAGCAGACATATGAGCTAACGCTTCGGTTCAGAGCAGAGCATTGAGTAGATGTAGTCTGGGCTGTTTGTCGCGTCCAGTTCTCTTTTTCCGGAGACCACAAGACGCGACATCCACAAAACCAACAAAGCAACAGCGCAGCTTGGCCATGATTTACTGCTTCCTCGAGCTCTCTGCTGGGCCAGCGCCTATCCCAGGCAAGGTCATTTTTGAGCTCTTTGATGCGCAAGTCCCGAAAGCATGCGAAAAGTAAGGCCATCGATCCATACAGCCCTGCTTGGCGCAATTGCATTCTTGGCATCCCTGCTAACCACCTCGTGCCAAGCTTTCGCGCACTTTGCACAGGAGAACTTGGCGGTGAATTGACGTATAAAGGCACTGCTTTTCACCGCGTCGTCAAGACATTCACACTACAAGGCGGTGATACGAGTAAAACTGGAACGGGTGGGATGAACATCTACAACAATGCGCAAGACGCGTTTGCCGGAGAAGACCTGTACTGGCGGAGTCTCGATGAGCCGTTTCTACTATGCGCTGCAGATGCAGTGCCGCGAAGCCAATTCTTCATTACGTTGCGATCGAGTCCGCATTTGAATGGAAGTCATTGCTGCTTTGGCCGTGTCATCAAGGGTCAGCAAATACTGGAACAAATCAGTGAATTAGAGGTGGATGAGGAGGATATACCTCTTGAGCCAGTGTTGATTCAACGTGCTGGTGAGTTGGCATATAAAGGGCCTGCAGCGCATGTCCAGCCCATTGCGGCGCTCAGCAGTGACGCTCAAGGCGAAGCAACAGCAACGAAAGCGCCTGTACGTGGACGATCTACAACACGTTCTCCCTCTAGGGCACGCGCGCGGAGTCGGTCACGCAGGAGGGACCGCAGCACGAGTAGTGATTCAGAGGAAGAGGAGAATGGTATCGAGTCATCACGGCCAGTGTCAAGGGATAGACGGCGACATACGCATGAAAGTAGGGACAGACGACATCACCACGGACAACATCACTCTCATCATCGATCTCATCGGTCACACAGGCATGGTACTGCTTCACGGTCACGATCGCGTGAGCCTGTCTATCGTCGGTCGAATCACAGCCCAGGACATACGAAACGCCGTCGATCTCGAGACGAAGCATCGGATGCGGCGGAGGGGCGAAAGCAGTCCAGGCGAGGGTCCCGTGACCCTCCTCATGACCATTCACGACGCGGATCTGGTTGGCACGGTAGGTATGACGAGGATTTACGGCCACATGCATCAAAACCTGGGCCTGTTGTTGAAGAGCATGGGATTGTGTACAAGGGGCGTGGTAAGATGCGGTATGACGCACGCGAGGATCCGCGCTATGGCCGTCTCTAGTCTATGCAGTGTATAACTTGGCAAGTACTCCTACAGACTCCTTCGGACTCCTTCCCCTGAACCTGAGAAAAGTTTCAAAATGGCAGAAAGTGCGTCATGGCCAGCGCGACACCACATCCAGCACGAACAAGAGCGCGGTCTGCCTGTATTGTAGTCTAAAGGACACGGCTCATACCATATGAGCAGCCTTGGGGATGCGCATCGACGGCATTATCTTAAGAAAGTACTCCTGACGCATCTCATTGAACAGGAATTAGCCGCACTCAATGATCCTGCGGCGCTCGCACGACTAGGCCCGCCCTTCAAGGCGCGCGTCGATTCCCAGCGCATGAATGGAACAGTCAAGTCAGATGCAATACAAGAAACAGAACTGCCCATCTTGCGCTTCGTCTTTACGAAATACGTTGCTACATTTCCCTTCCTACAAAAGGCAAATCCAGAAGCCTTTTGGCAGGACAAGGTTCAAGTGTTTATGGAGGCCTTTGCTGAGAAGCGTATTTCTTCATCGGACGATCGGGCAGAATCGTCAAAGCGCGAAAAGCTAGGTGCGCGAATTCAATCCATGCTGGTCTTGCTATTCAATGCTGGCCTGAAGGCTGGTGATGAACAGCCTGTGCCATTGCCTCAACCTACGCATACTCTACAGCCTGCAGCGAGAACTGAGCCGACTGAAATGCGCGAGATGGTGAATGGCCTTGCAGTCAATGTCGCAGGCGTTCGGACCGTTACCAAGAAGCGACGCGTGCATCGTCGTGAAACACACTCAGAATTCCTCATTGTCACTTATCGCGCAGAAGTGAAAGCGCCTATCACTGTAGCAAGGCGGTATGGGGCCTTCAAGAGATTGCAGGCACAGCTACATGAAGAGTTTCCTGGAAAGCCATTGCCAAGGCTACCAACCAAGAATAAAGCACCCTCAACAGTCACGAGCTACATGCCATCTTCCTTCAACCCCTTTGCTGCGTCAAGGCCGTCTCTGGATGAAGATTCTGGTGTATCTGCTGAAGAAGCGGATGAAGAGCGACCGCCCTCGTCGTCGCCCAGTTCAAGTACAGCGAGCATGACCACCAAAAAGACAGTCTTGCGTGAGAAGCAGCGCTTGACGTTACGAGCGTATCTGCGTGCACTCCTCAAAGATCCGCAATTGGCCAAAAGTACCGCGCTCAAACACTTTCTAGCAGACGAACCACTCAAGTCCTTGACCCCTGAAGAACAGCTCGATATGGCAACACGCAAAGAGCTCGACAGTCAACGTCAAGTGGATCAAGTTCGATTTCTGGAAGCAGCCAAGGAACGTGCAGAAGAGCTCAGCACGTACATGGATACATTCAAGGAGCAGCTCGTCAAGGATAACGGATTAACCAAAATCTTTTCAGCTTTCCGCGAATGCAGCACTGTTGAGGAGCTGCCGATTGAGTACAGAAAGGTGATCGAGTGGGGTCGCATTGAGCTATCTTCGACACTATACCAGCTCTTTGTCAGTAATGACAATGCCTCTGAATTCTTCACACAAGCGAAAAGGTTGCATGCACTTTTTCCTTATGCAGTCCTCAAAAATATCATCCGCTTCAGCAATCCAATGATGATGATGCGCGCCGGGCTTGATTTGTTTCTCGCCACACCATTTGGTCGCGCCAGTTTATTGCAGCGCATGTTTTCACAAACCCTGACGGAAGATTTGAAGGAAATTGAACAGTCTATTGCAGAGATTCGTGTCAGAATTGGGAATGATGCCTTGTGTGACAAGATTTACAATTTTGTGCATGCGGATGAAGCGACGCAAGAGCGTGTCCGGGTACTTGCAGAGGAAGATGAGGTGGACCTTGTGGTGGCACTCATGCGAACGGATGAAACCGAGGTTGCACCAAAACTGGACGGACCTGCCTTGACGAGAGTCTTTCTTGCTAATGTTGCATGGACAACAGCACTGGAAAGCGAAGCTGCTGGCGCTGCTTACAATGCCGACAATGCACGCTTATACGGACACTTTCTGCAACTTCTCAAATTGACGACACGAGCACGCGACAAGCACCAGCTCATGGCCTTACTTTTTGACGGCGCCACTTCTGGTCTCATGAAAGATATCGTTACCATCTTTTACGAACCACTAGCGCGTGTCTATAAGGCCGCCAGCGTCCACAACTCCATCATGGACTTTTCGAGATTCGCAGATGATACGATTGCAACGGTCGCTGCGGCACAAGCGCAAGAAGCAACTATCGATGGTAGTGCTCAACTCGTCCAGACTTTCTTGAATTTGACGGCACGGCATCAAAATAGCTTCTTTCGATTTGTGCATGAAGCGCATTCACATGATGACGGACTCTTTGCTGATCTCATGGCGTGGATTGAGGAAATCTTGCAGTTTTTGCGGGAAGGCGCTGTTGAGCAGCTTGACCTTGACGCACTCTTTGCAGAAGCTTGCAATGCAGGCGTACTGGACAAGGACAAGGCTCTTGTTGAACTTGATGCAGTCGTCCAGTGGAATGCTGAAATGAAGGTATGGCGGATGGAACGCTTTCAACGCAAGATGGCCGCTCAAGCGGCTGTCAATGGTGCTGCCGTCGATAATGGCTACCCCCTCGGCAGTCTGTCTGGTGCTGACTTCGGGCTCAATCAGGATGACTTGGAGGAAGTCATGTATGAGGAAACCTCTGATGAAGAAGGTGGCGATGTCGTTGGTGAGACGCTGGAAGAGGAGATGGATGACTTGGATCCACTAGAAGCCGAACTCAAGCGGCGGAAAAGGAATCGAGCACTAGCTCTAATGCATGCTGCTGAGCCACAACCTCCGGCAACGGAGGAATTGCTCAAGCTGTCTGCATCCTTCCGCGGGCAGGTACGGCGTATCTTGGCGGCGTCGTAAAGATTTGCTAGATTGCATAGAAGGCTCAATCTGAATTGTCGTCGCTTTGAGAACTTGCGTCAGCCATGAGATCGTCCTCTGCTGGCTCGTCCTCGGCCTTTGTTTCTGTGAGTTGTCGTAACATATCCATTGTCTTTGCAAAGAGCGGTCTGAGTTCATTGATTTCCATGAGTCCCAAGTTGTCGAGATGCAGGATGCGATCTTCAAGAACCTCAAGTCCGTCTCTGGCTTTGGCTTGACGCGCTTCTCTCAAGTCACGTAGCAGACGCTTTACCAAATTGCTCTCTGGAATATCGTCTTCTGCTCTGGCATCGTTAGCGATGAGCTATTTCGGGCTGCAGCATACACATCGAGAATCAAGTCTGACATCTCTAGCCAGCGTAACGGCAGTTTTGAGAAGCCAGAAGGTTGTCCCTCTGCATCCATCTTGACTTCCTCGTCCAATCGTGCCTGCAACCACTCACTCGCCATCCAATCCGGTGGGACCAGAGTTGCTCTTCTTTGCCGCTTGAGCAAGAGTGCCAGCCAGAGCGGTACTTGAGCTCGTTGAGGTGGCCGCAGGCGAGAGACGGTGCCGCCAATCAAGGGGAGTTGTTCGAGTTGTTGGCGTGGTACAATCTCAACGAGTTGTTGTTCAGCCATGAATGCAATCTCGGCGGGCATGAAGGTCTCTGTGAGGTGCGCAGGCAAGGCCATCCTGTTCCCTTCCAGGTGAGATGCCCTTAGATCTGGTTGTCGGGTGGTCTCTTTGTCGCGTGTTGATTCGTCGCGTCGAGAAACGAATTTGAAGCGCGGCGAGATGCAGAATCAGGGACCAAGGACGGGCGTTGGGTGTAGAATGGTGAGCAGGGCTATGTGAGCAACCGCTACTTGACGTACTTGGGGGGCTCGACATTGCCGGCTACATCACCGCAGAAAGAAGGACTGTTGTCAACTTGCTGAGCCCAGCTCCAGGTTTATCTGCCAACCTCAACCTTTGGCATCCATCTCTGTCCCTCGAGAAACCAAGCTCGACGCTCTCATGACTATTGAAATGGACTGTAGCTGAGTAGAAGGCGTGTACACCTACTACACAATATACATATTACACCATGCCTACACATGTTTGACCATCTGAAGCTTGAGTCAGTCCTGCAGCAGACCACCAAGCAAGTCGACACTCTGCACGCACACGCCAGCTAGCTCTCCTCTGCTCTCAAGAAGATGTCCACTCCCCAGCCTGACCTCCAGACGCAGTACAACAACTACAAAAACACCCTGCAAAACATTGCAGCCAAGATCGGCGACCTTGAAACGGAATCGGATGAACACACGTATGAGACGCGCTCTTTGCAGAGGCACATGCTAACAGCAGACTGGTCATTCAGACATTAGAGCCCCTGCCAGAGTCAAGGACCTGCTACAGAATGATAAATGGCACCTTGGCCAAGCAAACCGTCAAGGATGTCTTGCCGACCCTCAAAACCAATAAGGAAGGCTTAACGAGTGTCATGGACACCTTGCTCAAGCAGTACAAGACAACGGAAGATCAATTCAACAAGTTCCAAAAGGACAACAAGATCAAAGTGGTAAGGCAATGATGTCTCATCCAGCTATTTGGCTGTATCGAAAACGCTTCTGATGTTATGCATCAAACTGCGGTCAGTCGAAGTAGCATCGCCGCTTGCTGCCCAGACGATAATCCCACCAAGCCCCTTGTCCACCACGTACTTGGCCTTGGCGCGTACACTTTCCGGTGTATCGTAACTGAGCAATTCGCGCTTCTCTGCACTATACGCATAACCCGCACCGGCCTTCACATCAAACGCTTCTTTGAAGGACGGATGAGGCGGAATGGCCTTGTAGTCCAAAACGCCTGCCTCCCACGACATATCCGTCGTTACACCAGAACAAGACTTGCCAAGACCATCTGTATTGGCGAAACCACGAGAATACGTGGGCACGCCAATGAATATCTGATGAGGATGGATGCCGTGTTTCAAAAGCGCTTCGACACCTTCATCTGCTGAAAAGGGCGTCGTGCCTGTTTCGCTCTTGTAGAGATTTGCTGCATGCACGGTCGTGGTGTCGCCGAAAGCAGAGGAGCCATAATCGTAGCTCATGAGATGGACTTGATCCACATGCTTTGCAAGCGCTTTGAAGGGCAATCCATCCATCCTTGCAACATTACCAGTGACAGCCACACTGATGGACTTGTTGTGGCCAAGCTTGCAGCGTAACTCATGCAGAAAATGGGAGAAGTGCTTACGATCGTCTTTCGAGACGGTATTATTTGGCGCACCGTAATTGATGCCAGCAGGACCAGCAGGGTACTCCCAATCAATACTGACGCCTGTCATCAAGTCCCCATAATACTGGACCGTCTCGTCGATACGATGAAGGAGGTCCTTGCGCTGCTTCGTGTTGGCCAGTACTGCTGAGATTGCTCCAGAACCGGTATAGCCACCCAGGGACAAGGAAAAGTTGAAGGCATTGCCATGCTGCTTGAGCTTCAGGAATTCACCAAAGTTTCCAGCATACGGAGGTGTTTTTCCTTCCGCAGATGGGACGCCGTTAGGGAATTGCTTCTCCAAGTCGGCGAAACGGTCAATCAAGAGACTTTCATGAATGGGCACGTCGTCAGGGTAGGTACTTTTGACGCCTGCGAAAGCATAAGATACTTCATCAATGATGCTGATTGGAAGATCAGCTGGTGTATAGTTGCGCGCATAGACGCCCCATTGTTCAAAGTAGACCACGAGCTTAGGAATGCCAGCAGTGACACCGCTCAATGATGCTGTGTTCATCGGTTCAGTTTGCCTTTCATCTTGAGGTGGAGCTTCCATGATAGCTTTAAGCAGGCAGGAGCAGAGTAGCCCCTGAGTGTTGTGAGCGTTTCAGCTAGAACTAGCATGAGTGTCTGGTAGAGAGATGATGACAAGCAAATTTGGACGTCAGCGAGGCGAGCCCATCTGACATGATGCCGACCCCACGGAAGAAGCCTGAAGCCGCGGGACTTGCCATTGCCAACTATACATGCACACTTCGAGGTTGATGTGAATTGGAACTCTTAGAGCTGACGGGATTCACGGAAAGGCTGTCACGAGTCACAACTTACAAGTCACGACTTGGTTTCGAGTTTGCCAAGCACTAGCTTAAGGTTTGCATGTTGAGCATTTCAACTTTCTTTGTCCATGAATCTGGGAGCCAATCGTCGCCGTCTTGAGCGTTGCCCCTTCTGAAGGCGGAACAATCAACAACAGACTGCCACTGGTAGTAGCCGAATACATCGTAGTTTCATAAACTAAAACTTGACAACAACGGCCGGAATAAACGAGGACTGGAAAATCATTGGGGAAAGTCTGCCCGGTTGATGCTGGGCTTTGCGCTTAATTATTGACTGTCAAATGCGGCCAGACAGGCCAAGTCGATTCTCTTTGTAATTGTAAGCCGGTATGAAGTTGCATGAGCATCACTGTTGACTTTTGAGTCTTGACTAGGTTGACTCTAGTCTTGGCGCTTGAGTCCTAATGAGGATGCCTGTGTATGGCGACTCTGATCACGAAGGTTACGGATGGTCAATCTGCAAGGGACAATGCTTGGCGCTCACGAACCACTAGCTTGGAAACATGCCCGGCAGCCCTCCGAAATTGGCACTAGTCTCTGCCTGGACCGTCATTCTGTATCCGCTCCGCCAGTGCATGCTTCAATGATGCTTGTCAATGCCAGAGTCTAGTGCCTGAGAGCGGCTGGGCACTTTTCTTCTTTGATGCGCGCACGCCTTTTGTCTTTCAGCTGAAATCGGTTCCCATGCACCTGCGCGCCCTGGGTTCTGTGAATGTTCTTTGTTCCCAAACACAGCAATGTGAGAGCATCAATGGAAAAAGAAAACGGGCAGCAGGCACTTCACACACCGCGGGCTCGTTTGCCAGAGTCCCTACGCGATAGTGGACCGCCCAAAGTCCGCGGGGCTCGTGGCAAAAGAGACTCGAAGAGAATAGCGGGTCTTGAGACTTTCTTTTAACGCTTGAGACAGCAATCAGCTGCGATTGATCTACTCAACCCCTCGCAGTCTTCCTCTTGGTCACTATACCACTTGTCCTGTCTGCAGTGGACCAACGATACACTTGCCACAAGCAATAGCACCTCGAGAAGGCCATGAACGCTCGCCGCAGTAGTTCAAAAGGTAGCTTGCCTAAAGCACTCCAACTCAGCGACCATGCCTCTCACTTACAAGCATCGTTGTCGACGCCCCCGCCGACAGGCCTCAAGCATTCACCCATGGGTCATCGAGCTCCCAAGAGTGCCTTGTTTGCCGGCTTTACCGGGTTTGGCGAAGCTCCCATCACGCCCATGACACCGGATATGTTTAAACAGCAAGACACACAGCAGCAAGGTCAGCATGATCCACTCGCAGTGGAAGACGAGCAAGTCATTCGCCCAGAATCACAACGACCCAAGTCGGAGGAAGAGGCTGTTGAAGCTTCAGCCATCAATTCGGCACCGTCGACACCACCGCCCATGTCACCGTGCGAGACCATGTCTTCTAGCGCACGTCCTGCGAAACGGTCATTCGACGCGACAGCAGACCTGACACCACCTGAGCTGCATGTTGTGAGTGATCGTGTCAATGCTTCAATTGCAGCTGACGCTGGTCTTCGCTTGAAACGACAAATGCATGCGCAATCGCCAGAGACTGTCTTGGCTCCTGCTCGAGCTTGCTTGGCAGAACTGCAAGAGCTGCCCATGTCTTATCTGCAACATCATTTCTTGAGTGTTACCCGACAATCGCTCAATCAGAAACGAGGTGCTGCTTGTTACATCAAGGCTGTGCCAGTGAGTCAATGTGGTCGTACTGGGCGCATTCGAGCACGCGTGAGCTCACAGGACCGGCCTGGTGTTGTTCGCCAACTTCAATTTGACTTGGCGCCGAGGTTTCTCGATGGAGATGACGAGGAAGCCACAAGTGATGCTGAGTCCACAGCCAGCGAGAGCCAAAGCGCACCACGGATGGATCGCCGTGAAGCCAATTCGAGCATCTTCCCGCTACATGTGGAAGTGGCTCTCCTTCGAGCACCGTTGCTTGGACGCTTACTGCTCTCTGGTCTTGTTGGCAAGGGAGATTTACTGGATCTCGAGTTTCCCTATCCTCACCTATTTGGTCAAGTTGTGCGCTGGATGTACACTGGCCAATTGCCTGAATTACGCGATGGCGACGAAGCTGCAGAGCACAGAGATCAGGTACATGCATGTATCGCCTACCTCTGGGGCCGCTACTGAATTTGATATGCGCGGCGACCGGCTGGACCGTGGCCATAACGACACGAGCAGAATTACAATGTACTTGGCGCAGATTTTAGTTTTCTTCAATTGACAATGCCATGTTTGACACTCTAATCCACTTGACTGCCATCTCGAGGGCGATACTTGATACCCATCGATTCAAGCTCTTCCACCACCTCATCATCCAAGACGCCTTGTACTTTCGCTGCATATAGTCCTGCCACGAATTTATCCACCCGTGTCCACCGCGCCACCCAACTCGCCGTAGGTTGCATCATGGCAATCCGCCCTTCATGATGCGCACTTGTTGTTTGTTCGGGTCGTTCGGTTGTGCGCAAGATGGATTCGCAATTCGGACAACCTTCGTCTGAGAATTGCCGGTCTGTGAGGAGGATGGCACAGAGAAGGCAGGCACGGAGGTTGCGCGAGCTTGTGGGGAGAGCACGGTCTTGATGCGCCGGCCGACTCATGCCTGTGGTGTGGGTGCGTGCAGAGGACTTGCTTGTTCTGCAGCTGGTCGCACTGTGCAGCATTCAGATGAACAACTGGACACGTGCTGGAAGTAGGCGGAAGGAGTAGTATGAAAGATCAGGTTATGTGTTGTCGACGATGCTAGCAACATGGATGACTGGCTTGCTGATGTGACTTATGAGACTTGTTCTGATCAGTGTACTCATTGTGAGTCACAGCACTTTGACCATCATCATCGTTGACTTGCTTTTGGTGAGCAGAGTCGTCAGGCACTTTAACACTTTCTCTTCCTCATCGAGCTTGCACTCTATGAGGATTTCCGTTGTCGTTGGGGATGTGCGCTGAATGGCACCCTGTAACTACCACCGTACACCATGCCTGCTCAAACATTCTCGATAAACAATACATACGTTATCCTACATGCTACTTCTTCCGCCTACTTCGCGGCTGGGCAATCTTCCTTGATCCAGCACCTACATTTCCAGCAGCACCGGCATTAAAGGCAAATGGATTTGGTGACCCTGGTGCCGTCAAAACAGGCGAGGGAGCCGCTGAGACCAGACCACTACCAGGTGCTGTTGCTGTTCCACCAAAACTGAAGGCCTGCGCTGATCCACCACCTCCAAAGACCATGGCTGGTGCTTGCTGTGCTGTGTTTTGACCAAATGCGAACGCTGTTGGCGCTGCTACCGGTGCTGGTTGCGTACCTGGATTAGTATTGCCAAAACCGAAGCCACTCAACGCAGGAGCAGCACCAGTATTTGTATTGCTTGCGCCGAAGGGGAATCCTGTATTGCCAGTCGACGCAGCCGGTGGATTGGACGGCGCACCGAGATTGAAGGGAGCATTGCTGTGGCTGCTGGACGGTGCAGTATTGGTTTGGGTTTGTGCACCAAAGCCAAAGCCAGTCGTCGGAGCAGCTGCACCAAATCCAGATGGCGCAGGCTTATTGATATCTGTCTGCACCGGCTGTGTCGTGCCGAAAGGTGCCGTAGATTGTGCTGCAGTCTGCGCACCAAATCCACCAAAGGCTGGCGTAGGCACCGTAGTCATACTTGCTGACGGTTGTTGATGTGCTGAATTGCTTGCAGCGGCCGCAGCACCGCCAAAGATAGATCCTGCGCTACTAGGTGGTTGACTTCCGAATGCATTTGTTTGTTGAGCACCTGATGGCGCTGTCCCTGCAGGTGCGCCGAATCCGAAGACTGGCGTGCTCGCACGACTTGCATTGCTAGCAGGTGCTGCGGGGAATCCAACGGCTGCAGCTGGCTGACCGGCTTGCTTTGCTGCATCAGTCGAACCAAATGGCGTCGGGTTGCTATTTGAGGCAGCACCAAATCCAGGGGCCGCACTATTTGTGGTCGCGCCAAAAGCTGGAGTCGCGTTCGTTGCTACTGAGCCGAAGGCAGGAGCAGTGTTGTTTGCCGATGTACCAAATGCTGGAGGTGCACTGCTAGTGCCATTGCCGAACGTTGTTGATGCGGTTATACTGCCAAATGCATTAGGTTTTGCTGCAGGTTGTGCTGTGGTTGTATTGCCAAAGCTAAATCCAGTCGAGGCCGGTGCAGCGGGTTGCGTCTGCTGCGTCGACGAAGCGATGTTCAACGCTCCTTTCTGAGCATTGGCTCCTGTCTGTGTGTCCGGCTTCGAGGGTACTGGTACCGCTGTACTACCAAATGAAAATATCGGTGTTGTAGAAGTATTTTCAGGCTGACTTCCGAAACCTGCTAGGCTAAATCCACTGCTTGCGGGCTTCTCAGCAGGTTTGGATGGGAACAATGAAACTGGGGCGGTCGTCTCAGCCGAAGGTGCACTAGCAGCAGCTGCAGGCGCAAAAGCTGCACTAGCATTGAGATTGAATGCAGGCTTCGCTGGTTGCTGATCGGCTGAAGCAAGAGATGCTGCTGGCTTTGCGCTGGACGTGAAGCTGAAATTCGGTACTGAGGGCTGCTTGCTGGCATCTGCAGAATCATTCTTTTTACCACCAAAGATGCTCGTATCAAATGCTCCAGATGGTGTCGGCTTGTCCGCAGCAGTACTGGAAGCCGCTGGAGCAGCACTGGTTTGACCAAAAACGAAGACTGGCGTAGTGGAGGACTTCGAATCGGACGAGACAGGGGCCGTTGATGGCGCAGAAAAGTTGAAGGCCGGCACAGATGGCTTCGCACCAGAACTTGCATCGTCTGCAGCTTTTGATGCGCCAAGCATACTTGATGCTGTACTTGGAGCAGTCGCACCGAAAGAGAACTTGGGCACCGCATTGTCGACTGCGCTAGGAGCAGGAGCAAAGTTGAATCCAGAAGCAGGCGCCTTTTGTTGCGATTCGCTGGCTGATACCTTCTCTGCATCTTCAGCTGGCTTCGTAGACTCGCTTGATTGAATAGAAGAAGGCTTGTTATTCTCCGCTGGTTTCTCCGGGGCCTTGAAACTGAACGATGGTGTCGAAATTGGCATAGAAGAGGGAGCAAAGTTGAATGAAGGAGCCTTGTTTTGCTCTGGCGCAGGATTATTTTCAGTACTTGAAGACGCTTCAGCAGGTTTGCCAAACGCAAAAGAGTGCTTGGGGCCCGAGGTTTGTTCGGCAGATCTCTGGCCACCATCAAGCCCGTTCGCCTGCTTGTTTTGCTGTGCCTTGTCCATCTCGCGTTGTTGCTGTGCACGCAGCTGGACCACATCATCCGTCTCTCTCAGTAGAGGTACTTTAGGCCGTTCAAGTAATTGCTCTTCAGCTTCCTCTTGACTCAACTTTGCCTTCTTCGCAGGGACATCTGAATAGGGTCCGAATAGATCTTCCATGTCCTCGTCCAACGCTGAAAAGCAACCAGCGCGTTTTCTCCGCTCTTTGGAAAGCGTTGGAGGTGTAGGAATACGAAGAATGGGATCAAGCTGCATAAGCTCAACTTCTGCAGTTTGTACCTGGGAATCCACCATGTCTGGTTTCTCGGGCTGCCGCGCAAGGCTTTGTTCACGCGACCGCGAGACTCGACGGCGACCTGCTGAGCTCGCAACACTTCGCGGTGTTGCCTGCCTTGAAGCTCGAGTTTGTGATGGCGTCTGTGCACGTTGCTGACGTCGCTGATCATGTGGTGAGGTCGAGGGACGCGATCTGCTTGGTTGACGCTGTGATTGTCGTCGACTCGGCCGTTTCATGGCACTTTGCACAAGTCTCTTGAGGTCCTCGGGTTGTCCACTCTGCTGCGATGTCGAGGCTGGCTCGTCTCTTGGAAAATGCCGTACAGGGCCCCAATACCGATTTTCTACCCTGGTGGCAGCAGCTTGTTGTGCTTCACGATCAGGCTGGGAGGTAGAATCCAGCATGTTTTCATCCGTGCGTTGCGAGAAGAAGATATTTTTGTGCCACATAGGTTCTGAAGCTGTTGCACTACTCTCACGATACGTTGAGCGTCCGCGTCCTGTAGCTGTTGGTAGAGCCAATGCGGATTGTTGCAGAGCTGTCGTCTGTTGGTCTCTCAATTCGCGCATGGCAGCCATAATCCCTGTTCCCGTTTGCGTTTGCCAGCGTAAGGGATCGAGCTTCGTTGCTTTCCTGCCCTGACTTTCGGTAGATGTCCAGCTCGCCATCCGCATGCCATTCCCACTCTGAGACTGCGACGCAGACACCATTGCCAAACTACTGATGTTGAGAGCGGCATGTTGGTCAGGCAGGGCTTGAGCCGTTCGATCCTGGACGGGCGTGGGGAGCTGCGGAATCTTGAAGCTGCCAGAGTCAAAGCGACTGACTTGATACCGCGGCTCTTGCTGTGCCTGTTGCTTCTCTTGCTTGGTACTTTTCCCATTCTTGGGAGTTTTGCCAAGGTAATGTGGCGCGAGGTCATTGCTCAGTAAGGAGACTTGTCGTTTTGGATGGCCTGCTTGTTGCAGTTGTTTGCCTTGACCTGGCGGCCGTCTCGGTGCGTGTCGATAGCTGAGCTCATCCTCCTCGTCATTGTCTGTCTCACCGGCATGCAGCGTGCCTTCCTCCAATTGACTCAATTCACTCTTACTCTGTGGCTCGCGATGGAACGTATTGGCATTCTGACGCACCGTCTTGGGCAAATCTTCGGCTTGATGGAAGACCCAGGATACAAAGGATACGAGCTGCTTGGCGGCCTTGTTGAATAAAGTAGGTTGCTCCTCTGCTGCCTGCTGAATCGCCACTTTATCGTTATTCTAGACGAGTCAGCCATCGTTTCTCCCTTGCAAACATTGAGTCGAGCATACATGTTGCTTGTCGACGACCTGTTTCGGGGGCCGTGAGTAGGGTGTCTCTTTCCGCTTCTTCGAGCCACTTCGCTTTCTGCCTATTGCGGGCATTGTTGTAGATTATGTCGAGCTTTGCTGCTGAGCTAGATGCTCTATAGACATATGCACCCGCTGGTCACTTGGCGTTGTAGCTCCCTTGCTGGGTGTCTTGTTCTGTGTGAAGATTTGGGAAGACGCGAAACACCAAAAGACAAAACCTCAAACAGCCTGGCAACAGGCCACAGGCGCCAGGACAGAGGGCCCTTCCTCCTAAACACCCTCAGACTAGAGCTACCTCCCTTCTCTAGCGTCAGATCACATTGTGGCATCCTTTTCCCAGCAGCAGAATAGCATGCAGGACAACGGCGCGTCCCAAAACAAGGCGGATGACCTGACGCTCGATGACTGGATGGCCCAGATTCGGGAGAAGAAGCTACGGAAGATCGTGCCAAATGGGCATAAACAAGGGGCACCTGCTACAGCCGTCCCTGGTAAAGAAGGGCCAGGTGAGCCACAATTACTGAACGAGATCCAGCGGATGCGACAAGGTCTGCGCTCCGTCTCTGCTGCGACAGCAACAGCCGCAGGTGCGCGTCCAGAAGCCATTTCAAGGACTTCACGGACGCCTGCGGAAGCGACTCCTGCATTTATTGCGCCGAAGTTGAGGTCTGTGTCGAGTCCTACGCGGTCAATGGATCGCCCGTCCTCTGTCGCGTCGAGCGCTCAGCCAGACAAGAGTGCATCTGCCGCTGTCCAAGACGCTGTTGTGGTCAAGTCGCCAGAGATCTCCGCTGAACAAGCCTCAGCTGCGGAGCCTGCTCCACCTACAAAGGAAGACTCTGCTGGCGACGATGCGCCATCTCCCCTTGATGCAGAAAAGGTGGATGGCGGCAAGACCGCAGGGGCTGCAGATGATGTACCCATCGCGCCTTCCTCCGGCATCGTAGCGACTACAGATGACAAAGTCGAACTTGTCCTACCATCAGCGAAAAACCCTCCCGCCGATGACGATGACTTCCCGCTCGATCTCGAGCTCGCCAAGCAGGATGAAATTGATGCAGTAAAGGAAGAGCCGCCATTTACGCCTTCGTCTGGTGTCTTCTCCGCAAGCGACATACCCGTCGAGTTGACTTTGCCTGGCGCCAAGAACGTCCCTAAGGATGATGATTTCCCCCTGGATGCCGAGACCCCTGCTGCTGCTGCAACATTTTCCACTGATCAAGAGCAGGCAGCGGAAGAGCTGGCTGCACCCTCGGCTGGTGTCTCTGCCACGGAGACACAGCCCATTCGATTAACTTTGCCGACCGGCAAGACTTCAAGGATAGCGTCCCTTGCAACAGACAAGGCTTCCGTGACTGCAAAGTCAGAGCAGAAGGAGCTACAAGTCGAAGCAAAGCCTAGCTCAACGAGCCCCGTAGGCGAGACCCCTGGAAACGCTGCAACTTCGCCAGGCAAGCATCTGATGAACTCCAAGCAGCGCACAGAGCTATCTCGCGCACTCTCTCGCATGCTACGACACAACGCGGCCAACGAAGGTCTTGCTGTGCGTTCTGATGGGTACATCAGTGTAGCGGCGATACTTGCTCGGCCAAAGCTTAAGAAATACCAGGCGACACAGGCCAAGATTGAAGAAGTCGTCGCCTTGGACAACAAGTCGCGCTATGCAATGCAGCAAATTGATGGTGTCTTGTTCATTCGAGCAAATCAGGGCCATTCTATTCAAGTGGACGATCTGGAGCTAGAGAAAATCCAAGATGATGCTCGCTTCCCAGTGGTGTTGCATGGGACCAACGAGGCAGCCCTCAAGCTGATTCTAGACTCAGGCGGCCTATCAAAAATGAAGCGCAACCACATTCATTTGGCAACAGGCAAGTTTGGTGACGCAGGCGTGACGTCTGGAGTTCGCAAGGACTGCACAGTCTTCATTTACGTTGATATGGCAAAAGCCATGGCCGATGGCATTCTCTTCTACAAATCAGCCAATGGTGTGATACTCACCGCAGGCGTCGACGGCATCCTCGCAGAAAAGTACTTCTCCAAGATTGAACAATCAGAGGACAAGTCAACAACTGAGGCAGAACCCAGCAAGAAGGATTTTTAGGAGTGCTCTTTGGCATCGCAGTTGGCCAAACACCACCTCCCGCCGTTGCAGAGCCCATCAAAGCAGAGCGTCCATCGCAACCGCCACGCTATGCAACGCCTCCACCACTGCAACGGCGATGGTTCGGTATGGCTGACTCAGACCAAAGAGCACCCCTCTCACCATCTCCAACCGTTCATAGCAGTGCAGCCATGGATGCCAGTGCACTCAAGACACCCCTGCGACATCCAAAGACGCCTGTCTGGTACTTGGAATCCCCGGCAAGCCTTCGGGATTCCTTCGTCAGACGTTCACCAGCGGCGCTACAGTCGCAGTTCGATGTGGATGTCGTCGAGCACGAAGAAGAGGCGCTGCCTGTGGCTCGTGATGGTGGCGAGGTACAGGCTTTGGTCTTTATCCTTCTCTTTTTGCTAGTCAGAGCGATGGGCGTGTCTGTCCCTGTTCATTGGATCTGGCAACCCGCTCGATCAACTACTTTATAACGCCTTCTACCATTTTAGCTAAACATAGTATGACGTCTTGCTCCATGCTTTTATCCATTGTACAAAGTGTGTTCGTGACTATTGCTTCTTCTATCGTGCAACGCCAAAGTCGCCAAGAGATGCCGGTGTCGACATACCGGATGGCTGTACACGAGGTGCATCGAGATACGCTTGTAGCGTATCATCGGCTTGTTGCTCTGGCATCCGACATAAATCACCATAATCCCCTTCATAACTCAATGGCGACCGAGATTCCTCCATGTGATCTGGAATGGCATCCAAATCAACAGGTTGACGCTTGACGGGTGTCAAATGCTGGATAGGACGATCGAATGAGGAGCGTACATCGCTAAAGGACGACCGTTCGTGACTTTCACGTCTGGCAATATCCTCTGGATCGGCAAGACTACTCGTTCCAGTCTGTAGTGCCAGTGCAGCTTGCATCTCTGCTTGAGTCGTTCCAGCTGGCAATCCTTGTACACTGCTCGACATGCTCAATCTCGCTGTGCCACGCTCAGGACGTCCTTGACTGGACCCCGGTACGGCTCGCACATAGCCCCCACTGGTGCGAATGCCTCGAGGCTCATCAACCTCATCCATGCCATCCATATTCTCTCCAATGGCGCCAAGAGGTTCTTGCGTCATGGTCATTGTATCTGCAGAGTCGAGGTGTCTCTCGCCATCACGCACGTTGTATACAATACACGTTTTGAGCTGTTTCTTGATCCATGCGGCAAGAATTCGACCTCGTTGTTTTTCCCGAAGACGTGATCGCGGGAAGTCGCCACGAGCGCAAAAGGCAATCTTGTCGACGATGATTTGATGCTGATCCAGTACGGCGTTGACAATGACGGGCACAACGCCAGACAAGTGTGTTGTCCTCAAGACCTCGACGAGCAGAACGACTTGGTCGCCTGCTTGAAAGACGGCACTCCCACCACGGGCAATGGCACGATGACAGCGCTCAACAGTCGCTTCAATATCCATCGGGAAATGATTCAAACCATTCACTTCAAAGGTCTCTCCAACGCAGCCAAGCACAAACAACGTCTGTAGCTCAGCAACGCCCTGGCCACGACTGACTGGGCGAGCCACAGTGTACAAGAAGCCAAGATCACCAGTACGGATATACGTGTTTCTCGAGTCAACGTCTGCGATGCGACCATTAAAGCGTTCCAAGTCGAATGGATCACTTGACTCGTGGAAACCAAGAGCACTGGCTTCAGAAGCAACCCAAATCTCGCCAAACTCGCCATTGCGACACAAGGTGCATGTCTCTGGATTGACAATGGCAATCTGTGTTGACACAGGAACCATACCAGAATCATGAAGGACAATTGCATGTGGATCATTTTGTGGCGTTGTGACGCGAATATAGCCAGCGCGCAACGCGCGCGTGTCGAGACACACTTCAACTGGCTCAATGCACATATAAGAGCGTGTTGCTAGCATCGGGTTGACGACATGGCCATAGGTCGCATTGAGCGCACTTGCGTCGAGGCCGCTTGGTCCCAGCTGCTGGCGCATTCGAGGGAATGCATGGGGCGCTACGCGACCATCAAAAGCAATCATGAGATTCTTCAGCTCGTGCAAGCTTGGACCTTTGCCCTGCATAGCTTGCATCAGATGCTCCATTGACTGAGGCGTGACGTAACAATCCTTCATTTTGTACCGTGCAAGAATCTGCGACAAGAATAATGGGTTTGCAGCAAAATCTACCGGGGACATCAGGTACGTGGCACAGCCAACAAAAACACCCATCAAGAAACTGTGCAAGAAGCCAAGACCGGATGTACTGCGGATGCAGCCAAGCATGGGACGAGAAGAAGGCATCTGAGACGTCTCTTTTTGCACTTTGCAGCAACCCATGATGGCAGCATGGTCTAGTGTTACGCATGTTCGACGCTGATCAGGCGACCAGTAAGTCCAAACAAGGGCTGGGAAACCAAGACGTAACCAAGCTTGCTCCATGACGAAGCCGTTTTCGCGACAACCTTTCGTTTGCTTTGAGGGCTTGGCTGTGTTGTAGATTTGCGGCAAGAGGACCTTTTGAGCCAAAGCAGCCTGCTTGAGGTGTTGACTCACAAATTTGCTCTGCAATGCCGTACTAGTATCAGAATTAACAAGAATGTGCTTGATCTTGAAATCGGAGATGATGCTCAAGAGTGCCGGGACATCTTCTGAGAGCCGCGAAGGATCAATCGGAGCAATAGGGATTGCAGTTACGCCCAGCGCAAAGCAGGCATGTATAGCCAAGAAGAACTCTTCTGAGTGAGTATACATGAGAATGACTTGAGTGCCAGACTTCAGGCGCACCTTGTTCTTGAGATAGAATGCGGTTGCTGAGATCTTCAAGTCGAGCTTGCGCCATGATATGGCCTTGCCTTCTTTGCCACGGTTATCGATTGAGAGAAGGGCCAATTCTTCGAGCTGGCGAGAGGCTCGCCACTGAAAAACCTCGACAATGCTGCCAAAGTCAGCGAGATTGGTGGATGTTCGTTCGTCAAGACATGCAGTGCGAACGTCGACGCCACTATACTGTTTCCCCTCGTGTTGAAGCTCAATCGCTCGACGCTCAGTTGCTATCTTCGACCATATGCCACCGACGGGATCTGCCCCGACTGGCAAGTTCAATACTGCTCGCTCTACCGCAAATTTGACCATCACTGTTGGCAGAGAACCACGCTCAAACTCCTTGCGGCAGAGCATATTGCCAATCTCTTTGCGCCCATTTCGAGAAACACGCGGGAGTGTGTTTGTTGCACAAATCAACACGCAATAGACACGGACCTGGTGATTCTCCAAAAGAGCCTCAATCACTTTCTCAGCCAAGGCTTCGAGCAAGTCGTTATCTAATATCCGGGCGGGTCCAGAGGGCGTGAGAGGCACAGTTGATGCGCTTGGACTTTCGAGCAAGACCACTGGCAAATGTTCCTTATTGATGTAGACATCAAATGCCGAACAGTCAAAGATTTTTGGGACATTACGCATGATGGTATTGACCAAATGCGTCACGTAGTGATATCGGTATTCTGTAATCTCTTGTGCATTTTCGACCCATTCCACTTTTTGACGTAGGCGATCTTCGTATAGCCCTAGCACAAAGACGCGCCCATGCATGACGAAGCCTAAAAGACCGGTTCGCAGGAACTCTTGCTCAAAGACCTGAGTTTCTCGCGTGTCCGGCTTGATGGAGTATGGGCGAGCGTGAAAGATAGTGTCTGTATGTCGAGGAAGAAGCCAGTAGCAAGCAGACATGCTTGGGCTATCAATCCAAATCTCGCCAACAGTTGTTGTTGAGCACAACAAAGAAGTTTCTGGGTCAACGACGGCCAGTGTCGCATCAACAAGTGGGTAGAAGAAGGAGCCTACTCTTACTGTTGTAGAGTCACCCGCTTTCTTGGCAACATCAGCTCCGACCGCAACCACAACGACCTCATTCGATTTGAGCGCCTCTTGGTCGAGCAAGACCTCAGTCAGATCTTGATCCTCAACATCCTCGAAGGTAACTCCAAGATTCGCTATCCGTTCTTGACCCTCGAGCCAGTCTTTCATTGAGATGACCATACCTCCGTGCTCAGGCAGGCAAAGCATAGGCGTCAATACTTCTCTCGAACGTTTGTTGCCGAGTGGCCTCAACCAGCGGTCAGCCAAGATTTCGTGAAACTCGGAATCAACCGTCAAACAATCGACCAGACATAGCTTGATGGTAGAGAAGTCGACATGGTGCTTCTTTCCTCGAGTACTCATTGGGTCATTTTGGTAATTGTAGGCGACGGTCTTGAGTCCTGGATAGTCTGCCAGCAATAAAGTGGCTCGATATCGCGTAATGATGTGTGCAAAAAGACCTGGCGTTCCGACAGCGCCAGTAGGACACCAGACTGTAGTGTTACCATAGTACACTGCTAACAATATGCCAAGAATCATGCCAATAGCTTGACGCGGGTCGAGGTAGGTGACGAGTACTTCACCATTACTTCGGGTCATGACTGGCTTTCCCTGTCGATCTCTTTCAGGTACATACTTGTCCCGCATGCTGGAAGGCGCTGTCGTTACGATAGCGCTGAGTGAGGCCATCTGATGCATGACTGTTCTGTGGGAAATGACCACACCACGAAGGTCCCCGGTCGGAGACTTTGAGTATTCGACGTATGCTAGATCAGGCGCTTGCAAGGGTGGTACTTCTTCCTTCTTTTTCAGCTGGAAAGATCCAAACTCATTCGTCTTCCACCACTCAACACCCCGAGGCCACTGCATTTTGTTTAGTGAGAGCTCCCGAGCAAAGACCTTGAGATTCGTATCTGTCGTCAAGGCAAGGTGTGCTTGTGTCGCTGCCAAGATTGTAGTCAGCTCTTGGAAATCCTCTTGCTTGTTGATCGGCACAGCAACAACTCCTGCAATGAAGCAACCGAAGAGGGCAATTGCGAAGTCAATGACTTCGCAGTCGCGGTAGACGAGAGCCACGCGATCGCCACGATAGAGACCAGACTTGTCGCGAATCACTTGCGCGACTTTCTCAGCCCTTGAGGCCAGCTTGTCCCATGTAATGGTCGCTACTTCTTTGCCTTTTGCGTCGAGCACCATGAATGCAGCCTTCTTTGGATTCGAGCGGCCTCGATGTCGCAAGACGGCCGCTATATTATCAAAGTTACTCATGGCAATCTGCGGATTATGTGGGTCATGTATCGCAAATGGGATATCGCGAGGCTCTAGCGGTGTGAGTTGTGGACCTTGCGCAGTTGGAGTAGCGTGCTGAGAATGCGTCCATTCTGGACTTGTGACGCCGGAGTATGGAATTCCCGAGAGGTCTGTGGAGCGTCGCCCTGAAATTAGCTTGAAGATCATCAACAGCTGTACATACGCATATGCCTGTCATCCTCTAACGCTGGCTTCTCATAAAAGTCGTGCGGCGTGTCGTGCTGCCTGGGCCGGTCTTGATCAAGTAGTTGGCCAGGCTCGTCTACTAATTGGCCGGAGAATATGGGTGACTGACCATACTGTGTAGGTGTCTGGCCAAGCAGGTGAGACGGCGCACTCGTTGTGGCTGAAGAAGGAGGCTGAAAAGCATAACCTCGAGAATCATGTGAATAGGTCTGGTCGTTGCTATCATCCGTACTCAACGACGTCCGCTGCATTGAATCAATGTCTGGCAGCATACTTGTCCCTTCCTGCATCGGCTTGAATGGCTCATGCCGTGCAACAGGAGGCGCAACACCGATTGTGGCAGCCGCATCAAGCTGACCTTGACTGAACATATATTCAGATAGCCCTGACGCTTCAAAAACCGCAGTACGCCGCTTTTCATAGCCTTTGCGAGTGATATCACCATCTTCAAACTCTTGATCAATCTCTTGGAGCGCCTTGGCAATGTCTGGCGGAAGCGACATGGCAATCCTCTATAGATGAACCCTCACTGTCGTCGCCAGTATGCAGGATGCAAGTTACAATTCGTGTCTAGTGCTGTCACCTCCTTTGAGCTGCCTCGCGTCCTATCAAGTGCGCCTTGTACTCTCGCTGCTCCGAGTGCGTCGCGTCTCGTTCCCGGCTGTTTCGTCGTCGCCTTCGTGGGATGTGGTCGAGTTTCCCATGAGCGCGTTTCGAGCGAGAGTTGGCGACACCAGATGGAAGAGAGCACAAGGCAACGGAGACATCAAATACAAATCGCCTTCTATGCTGTGCCGTGCTATGCAATACTCTGTGTCTCTACATCAGCGCATAAACGCCCAATGTCCTCAACGCCCGGTCCCTACTTTGCTTCTGAACCTCAAAAGACGCACGCTTGAATTGCTGTGCATCCATAGCAAACAGCTCGTCGAAACAATTCGCATCGCAGAAGTCTTCTAGGCGCTTGTAGTCTGCTCCCAGTGCAGTGCCTTCCGCCAATTCTTTCTTAGAGAACTTAGAAAAGCGCAAGACTTGCTCAGCAGTCTCCAGCTCGAGGATGGCCAAATTTGGCAGTGTATCCTCCACTGGCTCGCGAAAGACAGCTTTGAGATCTCTTGGCCAGCGCGAGAGACAGCTCACAACCAAGGCCATCGGAACGAACGGTCGTGTGTGCCCTGATTTTGTACTGTGATCTCGCACAAACTTCAGTGCAGCCAGAATATCATCGCGCTTGACATTGGCCTTCAACGATGGGATGATTGTGTAGAGCTCGAAGAATGTATCAATCACATGGACCTTGTCTCCCTTCAAGTCAGCGACAGAAAAGGCCTCCTTCATCGAGATGTGTATCCGCTGGTCCACATAATCAACCGTATAGAGCGCAGTCCGGTAATGCTTGAAGTCCTTCTTCAACTTCCAATAGCTCGCAGAAGCGTATCGACCCTGTCCTCCCAGCGCCTTCCAAAAATCAGGCGATTCATCACCCTCGCGCAGCACAATAGGCGTCGCATCACTCAGCGAATGAGCAAACTCGCGAGCCGCTTCCACCTCTGTGGGCGCGGCACCGCGACCTTGCCAGATGGTCACTTGCTCAGGCTGTTGCAAGATGTACACAAAACCAGAACACAACTGTGCTGCTTTGCAGAGAAGCTCATCAATGACAATACTGCGAACATGTTGTCGAACACAAAACAGCAATGCCCCACTTCCTGCACCGGGTCGCGAGTTGAGACGCGTGACACTAGGCGCCGAACTGGTCGGCGGTGGCCTTGCTGACTCTGCCCAGGGCAATCGAGGAGATGTTTGAGGACTTGGCAGTATCGGTGCTGCTTTGATGGACAAATCTCGCATCAGCATAGAATTGGCCCGCGATCGAAGCAAGTCGCCGACATCGGGAATAGAAGAAGAGGAAGTCATGCTCTTGTGATTAATCGATTGCGTACGACCTTCACGTTTGAAGGGACTGACTGATCGACCAGAAAAGACAGATGGAGATCTTACTGGCTCACTTTTGGCCGGCAACTCTGGCTTTGCAGGCAGACTGTCTTGCGTTGTGCTTCGAGGTGTGACATCCTCCAGTTGCACATAAGCAACGGGCTTGCTCGGCGGTGAAGGCTTCTCCATGGGCAGTACTTCTTGCTTCCTCACTTGTGACCACATGCCAGGAATCGAGCCGGTTGCAGACTTGCCAAGCTCCAGACTGTTCCGATGACTAGGTGATTTGGGACTTGATAAGCTCATCGGTTTAAAGTCTGGCATAAGAGGAGAAGTCTTGAGCTCCGGTAATGTAGGAGATCTATTCTCCGTGCGCTTAATGTCGAATCTGTGCGGCGAGCCCAATGGCTTTGGCGCAATTAAGAGAGAGTCGGCGTGATTCTGGCTGAAGCGCCCTGCTAATGCTGGCTTTGCAGATAAGGCTGCTGGTTTTGATGCCGTTGACGAGGCAGTGTTTACTCTCGAGACTGACTTGGAGGCAAGTGGCACAACAGATTTAGCGACCGGCTCGTCTGGCTTATTTGACTTTGTCGACTGTGGACTCTCTTTCGAAGAAGTTGCTGCTTCAACCTTGGCCAGGCTAGTGGGTGGTCGTTTGCCTGGGCGCCTTGCCCTAGATTTGGTCATATGTGTCAACGTCTGTGATGATTCTGCTATCGCGGCTTTCTCCTCTTCTATCGCTCCAGGCACAGGTTGCTCCTCTGTAGCCACCCCTTTCTGTACTGATGGCGGTGGTCCACGTTGAAGCAAACTCGCAAGACCAGGGTTGAAGCGATTTGAAAGATCAGATTGCTTGACATTTTTCGGTGGCATGGAATGATGCCTCGTGAATGAAGCGGTCAGTGGTGCTGCATCAGCAGGGGCGGATACTGGTGCTGAATTCTGCCGCGCAACAGGCGTCACGCTCTCCTCACTCTTTGCCATTCTTGGGGGCAGTAAATGCGGGCTATCCGGAAGCTTGCCCGGTGATTGTGTCTCTGACGTGCCAGATGTCCTGATAGCAGGCGACATCGGTGAGCGAAGTCCACCTTTTGCGCTCAGAAGCGTCGCTTTCACGTGATCTTGAGTAGGCTGTCGATGCACAGCTGTACTTTTGAGGCCTGATCGCATCGTCGCTAGCAAATCTGCGCTACTCATACTACTACCGGCTTGCATGCTTGCAAAACGCGACGGTGATTCAGCACGCGTAGGGCTCCCAGAACGTGAACCAGACTTAATGGGCGTTGTGGGATTGGATCCGCTGAGAGGCGTATGTAGCCTTGATGGCGCGAGAGGGGAGAGTTGCGCAGAGAGACGCTTGCTCCCAGAGGGCGATGCCAGTGGTGCAAGCTGATCTGGCAGCTTTGTAAGGGTCGGTTTGATTGGAATGATGGGCGATTCAGCAGACTTGGGCTTCGGCGGAGTAGCCTTCTTTGCCTCTTCGACAGGCGGAGCATATACAGTCGTTGACTTGCTCGGGAGAGGTGTAGTTGCTTCGGGCATTTTTAAGAGGCCCGGCAGTGCCATTGGAACAGTCGTTTTCTGGCTCGACGAGCTTTTGCGTAGACCAACGGGCTTCGGCGTCTGCCTAAAGTAGGATGGGTCGCGCTTCTCGAGCATCTGCCGCACATCCACCTTTGTTGCTGTACTCTCAACTGTTCTGGCAGTCTTCGTCAGTGTCGGCTTCTCAGTGATGGCCGGGACTTCTTTCGCCTCAGATGTCTTGTCCTCTTGTATACTAGGCCTGGTCGGCCCGGCCTTCTCGATCGGTACGGCAGAATTGGCAGCAGCGGATGCCTCACTTTTCGACAACCCATTGGAAGAAGGTCCACTCGCAGGAACACCAAGTTTCTCTGGCGACACGGAACGACTGCGATTCGCTCTCCGCTCCTGTCGCGCCCTGCGCTCTGCCAAAATATCCTCCTCCAGCTTCCTATTCCGCGCTTCGTCTTCTGCTTTCCGTTGCAGTTGTAGTTGTCTGACTTGCGCAATCCAGTCCTTGACATCGCCGGAATCATCCGCTTCTGCACTTGCCATACTTGTGGCAGAGGCTCCTGTCACAGGCCTCGGGCTCGCGTGTGCATCTATTCGCGCGTTCATGACGTCGAGCTTTTCTTTGCGGATGTCGAAGCTTGTGCGCTCCATTTGGAAAATGAGCGTGTGAACCTTCTTCTTGAACACAGGCGACTCAAAAGCAAGGCAAGCAGGATGTTCTGAGTATACAAAGGCCTGAGATGGGGTTCGTATTGTTGCCTTCGCGAGTCGCGTGTGGTCGTGTTGCGCAGACATGAAGGGGCAGTCACAAACATAATTGACATCACAGTTGATATCTTAGAGCTTGAAGAGTTTCAGATATGGTGAAAGTACACTCGACATCTGGCCTTCCTTCTAGATTCAGATACAGACTCTTTGAGGTCATGGTTGCTCCTGAACCGAAACAAAATTGAACTTCAACTTTCATCGCCACACAAACTCGGTCGCACAAACTTAGTACAAGACATCTCAGTCATGACTCTGCCTATCGACTCTGCATTGCCAAGAATATCGAATGGTACACAGAGCAGCAACTTCCCACCCGAGGTAGTTGCTCAAACGGGCACCACGTTCCAAAATTGGGCCCAGACGTTCGTGGCTCACCCGGAACTCTTCTTTCGCCCCAAGAGTGAGCGCGAATTAAGAGATATCCTACGTGCTGCACAGACCGCTGGTCGCCATGTGACCGTCGTTGGCTCGGGACACTCTCCGGGCGATAATGTCTGCACGAGCGATTACCTCGTGTCCCTGGATCATTTCAGTGACTTGATAGAGGTGCGGCAAGATATGTTACAGGTCAAGGTGGGTGCTGGCATGCGGCTCTACCAGCTACATAGCCATCTTCAGGCGCGTGGGCTGGCAATGGAGAATTTGGGCTCCATTTCAGATCAGTCCATGGCGGGATTCATGGCCACATCGACACATGGATCATCTTTGAAGCACTCAACGCTTTCGCAGCAAGTCGTCGCATTCACAATCATGCTTGCAGATGGAACATGCAGAGCTTGTTCTATGAAGGAGAATGAACGGCTCTTTCGAGCTGGTCTCGTGAGTCTCGGCGCGCTGGGTGTCATCATCAATGTCACACTACAAGTCACCAAGGCCTTCGATATTCGCGCAACACAGACAATCATGCCATTCCAGCAGATGATCAGTACATGGAAAAGTGACCAGCTATGGAATCAAGCTGAATACGTACGCGTCTGGTGGTTTCCCTATTCCGACAAAACTGTTGTTTGGGCAGGCGATCGCACTCAGCCAGACGCGGAGAAACGGCACACACCCAAGAGTTGGATGGCTTCTGACTTATGGGCTTATCACATTAATCAAGCACTCTTGTATGCTGGACGCTTTGTGCCCAGTGCGATTCCGGCGTTTGAGAGGCTCGTCTTTGGCAAGCAATGGGGAACGACCCTTGGCAAAGTTGACGAATCCATCGAACAATCCAACGTTGCTCTTAACATGAACTGTCTCTTTAGTCAGTATGTCGATGAATGGTCTGTGCCCCTCGAAAAGGGACCCGAAGCAGTGGAGCGACTATCACTTTGGCTCCAAGGCAAGCACGAAGAAGCAGGTATTCCCTTCTCCGGCGAAGGTATCTACGTGCATGCTCCTATCGAGCTTCGTGTAACAGCAGAAGACAAGGACGCTTACATCTCAACTGCACAAGGAGGACCCGTCTGCTACATTGGTGTCATCATGTACAAACCTTACCATTCAGCAATCAGCTACCGGCGGTATTTCGAAGCATATGAGTATCTGATGCAATCTCTAGGCGGTCGTCCACATTGGGCAAAACAACATGCCATGACTCCCACGGATTTGAAGCAGCGGTATCCGCACTTGCAAACGTGGTTGGATGTGCGTGCTGAAGTGGATCCAGAGCACTTGTTCACAACAGACTACCATCGTCGGCATTTGCTCGGTGAGCTAGGGGATGAGAATCTGGGGAATAGCGAGGGGCAGGCTGGAAGACGCTTCAAGGCGAGGTTGTAGATCAACCTAGGAAGGGATGAGGTTTATAAGCTTTTGTATTTCAATATTGAGACGACCCGCACGTCTTGCAATGTGTCAGATTGTGAAGCTTGCACGTAGCAGCATTCTGGCTCGTCATGGCCATTGGCAAATCCTCTAGTTCCTCGAAAAAGTCGTCCAAGTCTCCAACGAGGCGAATACCGCGCTTGAGCATGATTTCATAGACTTCCTTCAGTTCCGCAACCTCAAAATGTCTACGCAGTTGCAAGAAGGGCATCAACAGGAGCCGTTTCGATGTCGCTTGCCAAGTAGTCTCGAAGAAGAATTCCTTGATCTGTGCCGATGGGTACGTGCCGGCCTTGTCTCGTAATGAGAGCAATTCGAATGCGAAATGTTCGCGAATAGCAATCGACACGTTTTCGTTCAGGGACAAGAGCCGCTCTAAAGTGTTGATTCGCGCTACCACTGCGTCGGGATTGCTAGGTCTCTCCTCGAGCGCTGCCATATTCAGCATAATAGCCAAGGAAGGTCGACCACAGGCTTGCAAGACTTCCCCTTGAAGTTTCCATACTCTCATCTGTATCTTGTAGCGTTCTTCGTGGCGTGCAAACATGTTGCAAAATAAAGCGTTGTGTGGACACGTCAACACAGCTTCATATAGCAAATCACGCATGATTGTTGGCCGTATCATTTGGATCTCAGCAGCACGAGTAAGCTGCTCAATTTGTTGCTGAAATAGCTGTTCCACGAGTCTTGATTTGAGTTTATAGTTCCAAAAGACCCGTGTCCTAGCTTCAGCATAGCATTCGAGGAATTGATCCAATTTTGCGTCTATCGAGGCTAGAGCACTAATGCCATCGACAGCCGCCACAGCAATAAGAACTTGACTCCATTGGGGCGCATCAAATGACTCTGCCAAGAATTGACGTGCTCGGGACACATCTAACGAATTGCAGACATCCAGGGCCTGGGAGGGAGATGTGTGTTGAAACAGGTAAAAAGCATAGCTCGCACGTAGGACAAGCGTCCGCAGTGGGAATCTTGGTCGCTCCAAGTCAAATACTTTGAGCTTCGCTGAAGCCCGCTCAACCGCAGCACAGACTGGCTCAATATCATCCTGAGCGCCTTGCAACAAGGCAGAAGCAACCCAGAGTAACGCAGAACCATCCGCCTCGTCTTGGATTGAAAATTCGATGCACTCCTGGCCTGCTGACGTTCCATAATAGGCGGCTATGTGAGCCGCGACAGAAACGTTGAATTGCTGCCTGTCTTCGTAAGTCAAGGGTAGTTGTCTCAATCTCGACAAGTGAAAACCTAAAGAGACTGCTAGGACGGGCGCTTTTAGGCATGCATACCGTCTTCTCGGATCAAGCATGAGAGCAGACAGATTACAAGCTGTAGATGGCTGATTCATGTCGACCTGTAAGCCGCTGTCGAAACCCAGGCGAGCCAAGCAGTTGAAGAGGAGTTGTGATCTGACGGACTGACTTGCCTCATGAAAGCTGACCAGGTTGAGATCATCTGACAAGACTACTGCGTACAGATCGTTTTCAGCTTGCGACTCATCGTCCACTCGCAGAGGGGGTCTTAATTCCAGCGATGCCCCCTCGACGGCAGCAAAATCCTCAACAGGCTGGAGTGAAAGCTGTTGTACACTTGTGCCAGCCGCAAATGACCCGGACGTACCAAGAAGGCTCCTACCAGAGAAGCAGTCATCCTGACGCTCGAACTTCTCAGTGTGAGCACTGCCTGCGCTTATGACCTTTTCACCAGGCCGTGAACCTTCTTCGTCCCACCAAGACTTGAGGGCATCAAGAGTGACTGATTTGTCCTCCATTAGCTTTGCTACAACTTGGACATGTGCCACAGCCAGTTCCACATATCCAAACCGCATGTAAAGGTCCAGCAAACTTTCAAATATTTCTGCCATGATCGGATGCGCATAGCTGTCAGACGTCCTGGTCCAGTAAGCTTCTGTAGATTGCAGTGCAGATTTGTGTTCGTCGAGAAGCATGTTGTATTGATTGTGGAACCTGAGGTTCAGGTGATCGAGATAGCGAATCCAAAGCTCTGGAGAATTGGGAATACGGTTCAATATCTTTAGCCATGCTGTTTGAATAGCATGCTTATCGCTGACGAGCGAGAAGGCCTCCATGTAGGCCAAGGCGAGCCTTGTACTATGCGGGTTCGGAACCATGGCATTTTCCAGAATGGGTATCTTGACCTTTGCTGCACCTTGACGAGCGAGACGCACTCCATCTTGTTTAATCCGCTCGACAATTCGATCTTGAATGCGAGCCAGCGCAAGCCAAGCGAGTTCATCCGTTGGTTTTTCAATGGTAAGCTTGGACAAGGCAGCTTGTTCTGCTGCCATGGAAGATGTGAGCATTTCCTCGTCCGACTCATATCCAGCCTCATCACGTTCAACTGCCTGAACAGTTTCTGGGTCAATCATAAAAGCTAGGCGCCGACTGGCGGGTTTTGCCGTAAACTCTGAAGACTGCTTTGAGCTGAGGGCAACATAGTCACCAGGTGCAGCGGCAATATCTATTCTGCGCGCCTGCTTCGCGATGCGTCTGTCAGGCTCCGGTAAGAGTGATAAAGAGAACCTTTGGTGAGGATTACTGTTCAGTAGATAGCCGACTTGCGCGGTGCTGGGCGTTTGGCCAGCCTCAGACAATTCTAAAGGCTCGACGCCAAACTGTGATGGCAGCCCAAGGACTCGCGAAGCGCGTCGCCGATATGCGGGCACTTTCCCATTTCGCCCGAACTTCGCATTTTGCCAGTCTCCGACCAGATCCACGCTGTAATCTGGTTGAGAAACTGGCAGTTTTTCCAGCCTTGGAGATCTGCTCCGTCGTCTTGGCTTGCGCTCGGCACGCTCTTCGCGAGCTCGCTTCCTCCGATCGTCCTTCTTAGGAGGAGGATTTGCTTCGAGGATGCCAGCTTCAGGCTTGAGCGGTTGACATGTCCTCACGGTATAGGCAAAAGGAGCAGTGGTTGCATCAGCACGGTTTGCTGATGGCTCATGATTGACAAGACTCGACTGTGGCTCTCTACCGTTCGACTTCTTTTGGCTTTTGAAGGATGAGAACTTTGGCGCCTGCATGCAAAGGCGTCTTTACAACAGTTAACAAGAGTTTTCGAGTTGTGAAGGAGCAACTGATTGTAGCAACCCGTATAGATCAGGTCCTGGGCTGCAACAGGAGGACAAGCGCAGGATTATGCATCTAGGCGATGAACAGCCAGCTAGCAGACGGACATCCTCTTCAGAATGTCATGTACATGTACAGTGCAAGCATTATACCAGCAAGCTTTAGTCAATTTGCGGCTCTTGTCGCGCCCCACGTGCGCGTTTCTGGCTCAAACGCGACCTCCATCAGTATCAATATTGGCGCAACACCCACAACCCCCTTCAGAACCTGCGCCATTATCAGCCTGCGGCGCGCGTCGAGCCATGGGCCTCTTCTGAGAAGTGCGCCAGCTTTATTTTCTTCATCTGCAACTCTACCTCGGATACGGGCGCCCAAAGCGCATCAGTACCCCATCTGCAAAAACAGTCGCCTGACAAGCTCTGGGATCTGAGCGCGAGCGAGAGAGCTCTTCGGTCGTCGCTTGACAGTATTGCAATTTGTGTCGCTGCTTACGCCGCGCGTCATTGACTTGCGTAACGGCCAACGCCTAGCGATCGACCCGCTTTGCATCTTATTCAGCTGCTTCTTTCCCTACCGCTATTTTTGAGCTGGTTTCAGGGCGAACGCTCGGCCATTTTCTGTTGCTGTCATTCCTGCTTTCCTAGACATCGCTCTGGGTCTTATATTTCAATCGTCCAATTCCCTTACACTTGACAACCCATCGAATGGACCACAATGAAAGCTCTTCTGAGGATGAAAAGCTTCATGGAGAAAATATCGACCTCAATCGCGCCGCGAATGAGACCCGATCCATCATTGTTGAACTCTCCCTGGAAGGTTCTGTTCGCTGGATATCTCCATCTTGGCAAGACCTCATCGGGTACGATGTTCCCAATTGATGCAAGTTACTGACACCCAGGACTGATCCACAGTCGCTATACGATCGGCCCATCAGCGAGACATTAGCAGACGAGGAAAAAACGTGCTTCTCACGAGCCACCGCGCAATTGATCGAGGACGACTCGCGATCTGTTCGTATCACATTCTGGCTCGCGCTGCCAGCAGACTCGGTCGACCATCGGATACCGCGGCTCGAGTCTGATGACTTTACGATTAGTCTGTCTGCACCATTGCCCGAGGCGCTTGAGGTGGATGCAACTGGTATCCTGATTCACGATCGCTCTTCGGGGCAGCCCACTCACGTAACATTCGCCCAGACGCGCGGCGGAGAGCTAACGTTAGACCATGTGGGTGCTCAATGTCGTGCAAGACAACAAGGCTTGGCTTGACGCCAATCTCGACTCCGAACTGGCAGAGGCTCTTGCAGGCGGCGCAGAGTTTCTTTCCACGTTCCTTTCAAACTTGATTGAAGACCCAGGAACACCCATGCCAGACCCCTTGACGTGCAATATTTGTGATCGGCAGATACAGCCTTGGTTCTTTGAAAAGCATACGGCGCTCTGCATCGTTTCCCACAAGTCAGAGTCGGAAGTGCAGGACTGCCATGATCATCTGCAGGAGCAACGGCAGATCATTGCCGATGTTTTGCGCCAGCTCGAGACAGATGCAAGTCTAGCGACTTTTCACGGTATTCACTTTGGTTCCCGATCGCTCTCCACTGCCGAGTCTCAATCAAGTAGTCCATCTTCTGCAGGCAAATCAAAGCCGACCAAGGCTAGGACATCCCACCTGCGCACCGTTGAGCTCATTCTCGATTATTGCGATCTCGCTATTGATATCAATACGCCTGCTCTGCCTGATGCGGAGGGTACAGACGTCTTTACGCGCATCCAGTCTCCAGATTCAAGAAATCGCATCACACAAGTGCAAGACTGGCAGACTCCTTCGCTCGAAGACCCCGCGTTGCTCGCGCTCTATCAAGCGACGCATGAGCTCGTTTCACAAAAGCTCAATGCAGTCACGCGTCTGCATAATACTATTCACTACTCAGAAAAGATTCGCCAAGAGATCGATTTGCGGGTACAGGATCTGATTGACCAGACATTGGAGAATGCTCAACTCATGATGGACGGAGATGCGCTGAGCGAAGTCACCGAGCACGAACCGGAAGACTCACCGTTCGGGCCGCCTATACAGAAACCAAGCGAAGATGTACCTGGTCTTGGCAAAGCCCTGGCTTCAATGAAGCTTCGCTCACCTGTTTTGTTTGCAAGGGAGATGCCACCTCAGTTGCGTCCAGAAGGCAGCTCAGGCTCAGCAAGTCCGTTCGCTAGTCTAGGCAGCGGCTTCGTCTCGCCAACGAAACGAGCCATGTCGATTGCTGATGGCCCTCTGGATGGCGATGTGCGTGCTTCTAGCCCGCTTTCACAGTTTCCACCAGTCAGCGTGAATGATCCTGCCACACGGCGACTACCACCGCGTGTGCCGATGCAACGCTCTATTTCTGCGCAGAGCGACAATGAGCAAGCTATCTTGTCAAGTGGCGACCAAACGCGCCGTGGCAGTGTCGACGCTTCAGACCTTGTTCGTCGTGCCAGTCGATCTGAAAGGCGGCAGAGTCGACCTGGTATCTATGAAGTGCCTCGCTTGCCGAGTGGTGGCAGTAGTAGTGGAAAGGCACCTGCTGGCTATTCTCCTTCTCGTCGCTCTTCACGTGCTGTCAGTCGAAGTCGTGCATCGAGCCTTGCAAGAGACAGAGACCGTGGCACATCACCTGGTCGTAAAATGGTCAATCCTCGCTTGAATCTTCTTGAAAAGGAGAGACTGAGTCCGAATGCTTCTCCGACACTGAGTGCAAGCGATTCGACATCAACAGATACGAATTACCGAGAGCGCAAAATGGGCATGGCGCCTCCTTTGTCGCCGAGATTACCGAGTATTGCTCCTGCTGCACGACCAGCCCCGCCGAGTATCAAGGACTTTGAAATTATTAAGCCTATTTCGAAAGGTGCTTTCGGCAGTGTTTACTTGAGTAAAAAGAAGACCACCGGCGATTACTATGCTATTAAAGTGCTGAAGAAGGCCGATATGATTGCTAAAAACCAAGTCACCAATATCAAAGCTGAGCGAGCCATCATGATGGCTCAGACCGAATCACCTTTCATCGCAAAGCTCTTCTTCACATTCCAAAGTAAAGAGTATCTCTATCTTGTGATGGAGTATCTAAATGGCGGTGATTGTGCAGCGCTTATCAAGCAAATTGGTTGTCTGCCAGAAGACTGGACCCGTCGATACATGGCGGAAGTGGTGCTTGGCCTGGAATACCTCCACTCGCGCGGAATCATCCATCGTGATTTGAAGCCGGACAATCTACTGATCAGCCACAATGGTCATCTCAAGTTAACTGATTTCGGCTTGTCTCGTGTTGGTCTCGTTGGTCGTCAGAACCGTGCTCGAACCTCCTCCCACCCCGAAGTGCCTGATCTCTTCAATACGTCTCGTAATCCATCTGGTTCAGGAGGTCCGCGCCATGCCTCTTTCGAATTTACAAATTCCGCATTGTCAACACCGGCAATTGGACCCA
This sequence comes from Protomyces pachydermus, assembly GCA_003717275.1. Taxonomy (NCBI): domain Eukaryota; kingdom Fungi; phylum Ascomycota; class Taphrinomycetes; order Taphrinales; family Protomycetaceae; genus Protomyces; species Protomyces pachydermus. The sequence continues at coordinate 77,633 of QXDU01000033.1, read as the reverse complement.
TGTCACCAAGCGAGTTCCGCCCAGACAAGAGCTATTTCAACTTGCGGGACCGCAAAGCTAGTCAGGGTGAATCTTACGAGTTAGCTCGGACGGAGCCCGACACTGCTTTCCCTGCTGTCAGTAAGCTGAATCTCAACGATGCAGGTTACCAAGGCTCAGATGATGGACGCAGCACGGGCGACGCAAGCGAATCTAGTGGCCCAAGCAAAGCTTCGCCTACGACGCACGCGCCAAGTGCCATGTTGATGCCACCGCCAGCAATGAAGCTCTTTGACCCGAACGATGGCAACAAGAAATTCGTTGGCACGCCAGACTATCTTGCACCAGAGACAATCAACGGCAGTGGTCAAGATGACATGGTTGATTGGTGGTCACTTGGTGTTGTTTTGTTTGAGTTTATGTACGGCTATCCACCTTTTCATGCAGGGTCACCAGGGGAGGTATTCGAAAACATTCTCAATCATCGCATCGAGTGGCCGCCAGCAGAGGCTGACGCGGAATTAGGCGTGTCTGCCGAGGCGAAAGACTTGATGATCAAGCTGATGGCTATGGCGCCAAGCGATCGTCTTGGTTCCGTGAATGGTGCTGAGGATATCAAGCAACACCCATTTTTCAACGGCATCTCGTGGAACACCATTTCAGAAGAGGAAGCACTGTTTGTACCGACGCCCGACCACCCAGAGGATACAGAGTATTTCGACCAACGTGGTGCAACGGATCTCATCTTTGATGACGATTCTGATGCCACGAGGTCTCTGGCGCACTCTCCGAATGCCTATGATCGGGAGACCAAGGCCCCAAAAATGACCTATGCTGCAAAGCTCATGTCTAGCGGAAAGCACCTCGGCAAACGAACAGCTATGCCGCTCTCTATACCTGCACATGTCCGTGAACGCAAGTCGCGCAACCGCCGTTTAAGCGAGCCTGGCCGCGACGACTTTGGGTCCTTCACGTTCAAGAATCTTGGTGTTCTTGAGAAGCAAAACATGGATGCCATCAAAAGACTTCGCTCAGAACACTCCAGTTCAAGTCCCATTTCCGTTCCAGCAGAAATGCCACACCACCATCGTTCTGCCTCGTCTAGTTCGAGCTTCGTGCGACGCTCCATGTCGTCCGCTTCGAGCATATCGTCCAGCACACCCATCTCACCCTCTGCATACCTGAACCGCATGTCTATCCCAAGTTCTCCACTCAATGCACAGAGTGGTACGTTCACTGCTGGACATCGTCATCGAGCTTCTGTTTCAACTGCCACCTTGCATGAGAACTTTGTGTCTTCGTTGGATCAAGCACGCCCTGGCTCAAGCGGAACGAGTGGCCGGCAGCCGATTCCTATCAGAACCAAGCTCACATCCAAGTCACTGCCACTCGATACTCTTCCGTCTCCGAAGCTTGTCAAATCAGCGACGTTGCCAAGTCCGCGCAATCGTGCCTTTACTATGGGTAGTCAGATGCAGCGGCCTGAGCTGCCATTTGCTTGGAACTCATCAAAGCGCATTTCTCGTGTCTTTGATGCAGAAACGCCGAGTTCCTCCAGTGACGGCGAGACACCTTCAAATGCTGCGAGTGCGTTGCATAGAGTACACCGACGACGACAACGCAGTCAACGCCTGGCTTCCATGTCTTTCCCTGCAACTTCGGAATCTGCAAGTACCTTGAATGAAGAGCACACTGGCGGCTCGACCCCTGAGATCTACCAGCGTCGTCACGTTCCGCTCGATGTTCTCATATGTGAAGACAATCCCGTCTCGCGTCGCGTCTTGGAGGCTATGCTCATTAAGCTCAAGTGCCGCGTGGTCAGCGTCGAGGATGGGGCGAAGGCTGTTGCCGCAGCCACAGGCGATGTCGTCTTTGACATCATCTTCACCGATATCAAAGTCCCTCGGCTGTCAGGTACGGAAGTGGCAAGACTGATTCGCAGCTCATCTGAAATCAACCGGGACACTCCCATTGTGGCAATGACTTCGTATTCGACGAGCGAGGTGCTGGATATGGTACACTTTCAGAAGCGCCTGGAGAAGCCTTTGACTGTCACAATTCTGTCTGAGACAATCCAGGAACTCGTACCAGAGTGGGCACCTCCAGTCATGAACAAGCGTCCAGTCTCGACGGACCTCTCCTTCTCAAAAGTCAAGCAGTGAGAAAACCTCTTTCCTTCCTCCGTTCTTTTTCAGCGTTCACAAGCGTTACCGCAGCATTTATATCTTTGTTTTACGGCCTTCGTGCCTCTTTCTCCCGACGCTTCCGTCGGTCGCCCTCTATGGACAAGATGTAGCAGCTCTTCCTGAATACTTCTCTTTTGCTCCTGGATTTCGCTGTAGTCACGTGCATGATTCTTTTTTTCCTTCCCAAAGTCACAAACGAGGAAAAGAGCACAGGAGCAGCGTCTGACACAACTCATGGCACCTTCCTTTCGTCTGCCTGACCTAGGCCCGACTGATCAGTGGGGTCCAGACCTCAGTCAACCTTTCCTCAACAAGCAAAATGACAAGATTGAATTCTTTGCTCCATTCACAAAGACCGACCGTCTAGGCAAGATTGCCGACTGGGCGGCTGATCCAGCCCAGGTACAACGCAATGAGAATGCTCAACGTATGCGGACTGGTGCGTTTGGTTCTGGTGGTCGTCGCGGTGATGTCAACGCGGGTGGGTATGGCAGTGGTGCTGGTGCTGCCAATTCCTTATTTGCTTATGCCCATGCAGAAGATGAGGCGAGTTTTAGTCTTGTTGATAATCGACCCACCAAGACGACATTGGGTCGTGGAGGTCGAGGCGGTGCTGGTATGATGCGTGGTGGCAACCGGGGTGGTTTCCAGTCTGGTGGTCGTGGTGGATTCAATAGCCGTGGTGGCGGTCCAGGTGGTGCTGGTGGTCGTGGTGACCATGGCGGCCGTGGTGGACAAGGCGGACGCTACGGTAATCAGGGCTATGGTCGCGGTGGTCGCCGATTCGGTTGGAAGGACGACAAGCCGCAACGTATGCGCGATGCCTCTATCACCGTCAAGGCCGACTGGCAGCTTCTCGAAGAGATTGAGTTCAACCGACTTGCGAAGCTCAACCTCGACGTTGGCGAAGGCGATGACTTGGAGACTTATGGTTTCTTGCAGTACTACGACCGCGCCTTTGACAAGACCAGTGTCAAGCTTGAGCGTACCTTGGCTGTGGTGGACAAAGTGCAGTACAACCCGACCGCCTCAGAAGATCCCGTCATTCAACGGCTCGCAAGCGAGAAGGCCGCACAAATTTTCGTTACAGACAATGTGCTTTCTATGCTGCTCTGTGCGTCGCGTACGGTCTACCCATGGGATATGATTGTCACACGCAAGGGCGACCAGCTCTTCTTTGACAAACGCGAGGGTGGTCCCTTTGACTTCCTTACTGTCAATGAGAATGCACTTGAGCCTCCAATGGATCCTGAAGGCAATGTCGGCGGCGGCATCAACACGCCTGCATCGCTCTCCATGGAAGCGACCCACATCAACTCCAACTTTGCCCTGCAAGTGGTTGATTCTGGTGAGAGCGGTTCTCTGCAGATGGAGCACCCAAACCCCTTCTACAATGAAAAGCAAGAGACGGAACCTGTTGCGCCAAAAGCGTACAAGTACCGCTTGTTTGATGTGTCAACGTCTGCTGAAGAGCCTGTGACGCTTGTTGTGCGATCGGAGGTGGATGGAGTCATGAAGCAGCCGTCTGGCGAGGATGCACTTATCAGCATCAAGACACTTAATGAATTTGACAGCAAGGCATTCGGAGCTGGTGGTGCTGTTGACTGGCGCTCAAAACTTGACACGCAGCGTGGTGCTATTGTTGCAACGGAAATGAAGAACAATTCAAGCAAGCTCGCTCGATGGACGGCACAAGCCATTCTCGCTGGTGTCGATGTCATGAAGATTGGTTTTGTTTCGCGTGTCTCTCCTCGTGATGCACAGCGTCATACAATCTTGGCCACAGCGACATACAAGCCTCGCGAGTTTGCGTCGCAGATGAACCTCAATCTCTCCAATGGCTGGGGTATTGTTCGTACGATTGTGGATGTATGCATGAAGCAGGAGGATGGCAAATACATTCTTGTCAAGGACCCGAACAAGAGTATCATGCGCATCTATGGCCTCGGTCAAGAGTCGGCAGAGGCTCTATAGCATAGACTAAGCTAGCACTCTCTTTCTTCAGGTAGACAATTTGAAGCATTTTTGAGTTGACTGCGTGCGATGAACCTGAAAGTTGAGACAGAGACGAGCAAGCGCGACATTGGACCAAGTATACTCAAGCTAGTAGCAACAGCATGCCTGCTGAAAATAGACAGACCGTGAAGGGCCGATCGCATAGCAAAGGAGTGGCTACTGGCAAGTCCTTTGGTGCCGACAAGGCAAGTGCTCGTCCGAAAAAGACCCCTTCCAGCAGCACAACAGCCAAACCAAAGAAAGGCTTCTCATTCAAAGCACTGCCGGGTGATGCATACCGTGGCAAGCAAGAGAGATTGAAGGAGAACCTGATACAGAAGGCGAAGCTCAAGAAGAAGTATGCAAAAGTACTCAAAGAGGAAGGGTACCTGGGTGAAGAGCCGACCGAGGCGCCTGCACTGGCGAAAAAGATGAAGCAGCAAGAGATTGAAGAAGATGAGGGAAAGGCGATGCAAGCACCGTGGCTACAAAAGACTGTCGTCGATGATTGGAGTGATGAAGATGAGGATCCACTGGACAAGACTCCTGCTGCAGCTGCTATCAGAAAGATTCGCCAAGATCAACGGAAAGCGAAAGCCCAGCAAGCTGCAGAAAGGGAAGAAGCCACAGCTACAGAGTCTGATAAAGCAGAAGAGAGTGCTGTGGTCGAGAAGACCACCAAAATATCCACCGGCAAGGCACCCAAGGCTGTTTCCGAGAAACGCACAGGCTTCCAACCGTATGATGCTACAAAGCGGAGAACAAAGTTTACATCTGCTGAGAAGGAAGCGCGGTCAGTACGGCAACAACATGCAGATGAAGCTGCTCAACTAGAAGCAAAAGTACGTGAGCTGACTGAACGCAAGAGGCAGCGTGCTTTGGCAACCAAGCGAGAACATTCAATGACGAAACGAGGGCAGCCACGGATGGGCGATCGCATCAAGAATCTGCTCAGCAAGTTGCAAGGTCAAGTCTAGCACTATCGCTCACTGCATCAAGTAATTATGCCTAATGAAATGCTCTATGCCGACTGAAACTCCTTCTCTTTTCGATTCTTTGCCACCACCGATTGTCGAATCATCTGCTTCTTGTGTGCCTCCTTTTCCTTTTCATATCGCGATGTTGTGCTGATGTTTTTGCGCTCAACAGGCTTTTTGCGTAGCGCTTTCTTTTCCTTTTTCGAGGGCTTCTTGAGGTCAAGCATCCAGTCCGGTACCTCGCCACCCGACGCACGAATGACGCTCGCCACTGACTTCAGGAATGGTCCATCTTCCTTCGCAAAGAAGGTGATGGCCTTGCCGCGATGCCCAGCACGTCCTGTCCGACCGATACGATGAATGTAGGACTGCACGGATTGTGGGAAATCGTAGTTGATGACTAGTTCGACATCTTCAAAATCAATACCACGAGATAATAATTCAGTAGCAATCAAGATCCATGTCCTGCCTTCCCGGAAATTTGTAATGACTCCATCGCGCTGGACTTGTGGCCTGTCGGAGTGGATCACATCGACATTGAGACCCTCCTGATCGAGTTCCTCGTAGAGCTGCTTTGCTCGGTCAATACTCTGCACAAAGATAAGAACAGGTGGTTTCAATGCGCCAGACTTGGCGAGTGAGCGACATTCCATGAGCTTGCCCTGTTCGGTGCCCACATACTTGAGCTGCTGCTCAATCAAATCGGTCGCTGTATCCTTCTTCCCAACAATGATACGAATGGGCCGCGACATGACACTCTTGGCAAGCTGTTCAACGCCGCTCGGCAAAGTCGCACTAAACAAAGCCTTGCGTAATTTACTACTTGTGCAAGCCGCCAAGATCTCATCAGTTTGTTCAACAAAGTTTTCCTCAAATAAGCGATCTGCCTCATCCAGCACAAGTTGCCGGACTTTGGACAAGTCGATTTTGTCCTCCTTGATAGCGTTCACGAGCCGTTGTGGTGTGGTGATGAGGACATCGTAATGCCGTGCAAGTCCAGGTTCCTTTGTGCCTTGAATCGTCGCGTTGGATTTTGTGAGCAAGTTACACTTGATGCCGGTTTTGGGTGTCAGCTGCTTGAATTGCTCGTGTATTTGTGTTGCGAGTTCGCGCGTTGGACTCAGCACAACGGCACGGTATCCATCTTCCTTGTGCCGTTTGAGGGAAGCGATGATGGGTAGCGCAAAGGCAAGTGTCTTGCCGGAACCCGTGGGTGCACAGGCAAACAGGTCAAATTTACGCAACATCACCGCCATGGCTTGCATCTGAATGGGTGTTGGACTCTCAATGCCCAATGTCTCGAAATTTGGGAGCAAGAATGCAGGCAATGCAGCTTTAAAGTGGGTGATGGGGAAGATGGGATCGTCTGCAGGTTCTCCTGTCACTGAGATGCGTAACTGCCGTCTCAAGACAGTGCAAGCTTCGGGTGTAGAGATGGGCTCGAGGCTTGTTATTGCATCGCGCTTGCGTTTGAGGGCATTTTCATGGTCTCTTGTGGATGTTTCGAGGACTTTGACTTGCTTTGCGAGGTTTGTCCCGCCGGAGAGGATGGAGAACATGGCAGTAGTAGACAGGTACAGTAGGAGCAAGAACAGTCAGCAAGAAAAGTAGCAAGCAACAGCAGCGGCAGCAGTAGCAATAGCAATAGCAGTAGATGGAGTACTAGCACTAGTAGCAGCAGTAGTAGCAGTAGTAGCAGCAGTAGTAGCAGTAGCAGCAGTAGTGGCAGCAGTAGTAACAGCAGTAGTAGCAGCAAGTCGGCTTCAACAAATTTTTTCGAGCACAAGCCACACGAGCAGCGCCACAGCCGACAGCATGCCACCCCCACGCACGGTCGCAACTGACTGGCTACCTACGCACAGGCCCTCGTCTCTGTGGCAGGCCGTGTGTGTGCTGAGCAAACGCGGGAAGCAATGGCTGCACCTAGACAAGCACCCATGATTTTCTTGCCGATGAAGCAGACGGATGAGGTGGATCTCATTCGGCCACTGCGTCACTTCATCGGCAGCAACTATGGCCAAGCAGAGAAGTACACCGAAGAGTGCAAGACCTTTAATCGATTGCGGCAAGATATGTGTGGTGCAGGACGCGATGAGGTGGGTCGTGATTTGCTGTACCGATACTACGGCCAGCTAGAACTCCTCGAGTTGCGCTTCCCCATCGATGAAGACCATATTCGCATCTCGTTCAATTGGCATGATGCATTCACAGAAGCAGAAATTGCACAATTCTCACTCGCGTATGAAAAGGCATGCGTTTTGTTCAACATTGCCGCCATCCTGTCTTATACGGCTGCTTCACAAAACCGTACGGAGATCGAGGGTATGAAGCGCGCCTACCACTGTTTCCAGGCATGCGCGGGTCTTCTCAGCTTCATCAATGACAATTTCCTACACGCGCCGAGCACAGATCTGTCCAGAGAGATGGTCAAGACATTATCAACGGTAATGCTAGCGCAAGCCCAAGAAGTCTTTACGGAGCAACAAGTTCGGAGTGCTGGTAAATCCACTATTATCGCAAAGCTAGCTGCAGAGACGGCGAATCTCTATCAAACGGCTGCCGAATCTCTCACTGAATTGGTCCTCGCTGGCAATATCGACCGTGTGTGGCTACCGTACGCGCAGTGCAAGGAACGCTATTTTAGTTGCTTGGCACAATACCATCAAGCCATTGTTGACGATAGCAGAGCAGCCTATGGAGTATCCGTTGCACGCTTCACTGTGGCGAGCACACTGGCGAAAGAAGCAAGCTCATCCACTAAATCGCATGCGAATGAATTTGCGCGATACCCACACATGTCTAATGACCCAGGTGCAGCTCTCATTGATCTCGTCAAAGTCATCTCCGAAGAAGTGAATGACAAGTATGCGGCTGCAAAGAAGGAGAATGATTTGATCTATCATGAACTGGTGGCAAAAGAATCTGCATTACCGCCAGTAGGGAAGTTGGCATCAGCCAAACCTATTTCCCTGACGAGTCTATATGCAGGACAAGATGTCTCGCGTATCGTTGGTAATGACATCTTCAGCAAACTAGTACCCTTGGCCGTCCACGAGTCAGCATCGCTCTACTCGGATGAAGTCGACAAGATGCTCCGAGCAGAACAGGAGCGTTCAGAAATTGGCGACACGGAATTGAGTACAGCGCTAGAGTACCTTGGCTTGCCTAAATCGCTGCATCGTTTCAAACAAAGCGACGACAAACTTGCGCAGGAACTACAATCCGTCTCGCAGGGCTTGCAAGAGACGCAACGGCGCATTTTACAGCAGGAACATCGTTTTCCGGGTGGTCTCGCTGGCCGAGTCGAAGCAAACAAAGCAGCGCGTGAGCGTGTTGCTGCCCAATTACAGCCAAGTCAGGAAGAACTAGATAAGGAGGCAAGAGGCTGGTCAGGTATGCGCGGGAATTACGGTGAGCGCTGGACACAACAACCGAGTGAGATTCTTACGAAAGGCCTACGTGAAAATCTCGCGAGTATTGCTGCATCTTTGCGCACAGCGACAGAATCGGATGCTAAGCTAGAGCAATCGTTGGCTGAGATTGCAGAGGAAGTGAAGGATTTGGGCAACGCTGATTCTGAGCATCTCGAAGTGGTCTTTCGCAACATCCTGGTTTCCGCAGGCCAGGGTGGGAAACAATCAGCTGGAGCAGCAAGCCTGTTAGATCTAGGAGAGGATGAAGCCGGTGAGCGCGAAGTGTCAAATGCAATTGCCGTTAAGGTCGACCATGTCGATGACCTCGTTCAAAAACTCGCTCTCGTCAAGAAGGAACGCCACACTACACTCGATGACCTCAAGACAAAAGCACGCGCCGATGATATTGCTGGTGTGCTTATCCTGAATCGCAAAACCCCTGGCATTGAGCAACGCGTGTTTGCTGTTGAATTGGAAAAGTTCCGACCACATCGGACGAGAATTGCAGCGACGCTTGCACGACAGGATCAGCTCGTTGAGGAGATGACACAAGTTTTTGCACAAGTTCTCGAGGACAAGAATCTTCAAAGAAAGCAAGCGAAATGGCAGCAAGCTACGCGGGAGAAGCAGGAAAAAGTGTGTAAATTGGAGAGAGCTGGAATGTTGTATGCGGGGCTTGCTCAGTCTGCTGAACAGGCTACTGCGTTCTACGAGCAGCTTTCAGGGTTGGCGAGTGGGATTTTGGCACAAGTGCAGCAGTATGTGCAAGCGCGTCAGCAGGAAGGGCGTAACTTGATGCAGTCTTTGCGGGGTGGCAGCAGCAGTGCAGAAGCGGATATGATGCGGCAGCGGCTAGAGAGGTTGAATATGGGCGCACAGGGACCGCAACGGCCTCCACAGCAGCCGCCGTATGGTAGTGGTGGGTATACTGGATATTGAGAGAATCTACAGGATGTAGTGTTGTCGTTGTGTCAGCATCCACACGATACTTGTCGCTGGTACAGGTTAGCCTCTTTCGTGACAAAAAGCAGAAAGGCACTCACAAGAAACGATGACGGGACTGATGGCACCCCATCCTGCTGTCCTGTAGATGAGGATCTCGGTGCCAAAGTGGAAAGCAGCGATGTAGTAAGAGTACAATGCGAGCTGGTAAAGTCTAGCAATCAGCATACATAATGAAAGGAGTCAGGAGCTTGCGTACATCGGATCGTGGATGTTGACTGCGGCATAAGCCCGAATGAGAGCAGAGGTGATGGTCCAAACACCGAATGTCCTAGCCTGTAAGGCATTGACTATGCAACGTCAATCTTAGCATGACAAGGGAACAAGCTACCTTGCTGGGTTTTTGAGTATACTCGCTTTGTCAAGGACGTCGTGAGGTAGTTCTGAACAGCGTTGAACAAGGCCATACCGGACACGAGGGTCATCCACAGTGGCAAGAGGCCATCTTGCGTCAGGCCTTTGAGCAAATCAGCCTTGAGGAAGCTGGACATGGGGAGCAGTATAAATTGAAGCAGAGAAAGCCTTCAGCTCTTGAAGCAGAGACAGATGCTGGGTCTTGGTCAAGATTGGTTGTAGCTCGAAGTTGTTCCTGGCTGGATTTCTGACGCGACGAGCAAGACGACCACACATTCACCAGGCAAGCTCAGTTTCAGTCGCAGGCTGCATCTAGAACGCCAAGCAATGTCCTACGACACAGAGAGCCGCCTGCACAACGATGTTACCATTGAGGCAGACTCCAGCGACAGTGAGGCAGATGAGCGCGATCTCCTCAACCGGCTAGATCCACTCGCAACCAAAACATCCTCCCAAGCAGCCGGCAAAACGCCTGTGTCGGGCTATGCAGCAGGCTCACATCAAGAGCCAGTAACTTCTATCTCATCGGAGAACTTTAGCGATCGTCGGTACACGGGCAGCAATACACTCGATGAGCCAGTCTCTACCACGCTCCTCAACGATATCAAGGCTATAGGAATAAAGCTCAAATTTGTCCTGTATCCAGCTGGCGATGCAGATAATCGGACATGGGACCTATGGGGGCCCCTCATCTTCTGCTTGCTGCTTTCTCTCTTCTTGTCGTTTGCAGCGAGGAATAACCAAAGTACCCTGGTCTTTACAGGCATCTTCTCTCTCGTGTGGTTTGGCATGGCAGTCGTGACGTTCAACATGAAGCTGCTAGGATCGAAGCTGTCCTTCTTTCAGTCCATCTGCGTATTGGGCTACTCCCTCTTTCCGCTCGTCATCGCAGCGTTGGTTGTATGTTCCAGATCCCAATGTTCTTGTCCAGATGCTGACAATCAACAGGCTGCCTTTGTTCATACTGCATGGGCACGCGTCCCCGTGACGACGTGCATGTACGCATGGAGCACGTTTTCGAGTCTTGGTGTGCTACAAGGTGCTGAGCTTGGTAGCAAGAAGCTGCTGGCCGTCTATCCACTAGGCCTCTTCTACTTTGTCCTTGCCTGGACGGTATTTATCAGCGGGTAGGGCTTTGTCTATGTAGCAAGCCTTCTATGATCTATGCTCATTGTCTATATTCATAGCCTCTACTGTGCTGTAGCTGCCTGGTCACCGGGTACTACTGCACTGAGTACTACTGCACTCTGCATGTCCTGGTTCAGACTTGCAAACAAATCTCCTTTCTTCAAGCAGTCTCTCTCTACAAGACCATCTCTTACACTCAGTACCTCGATCAATTCGACGCAGCGTGCCATGTCTACCAACAAGCTGATGGACTACCCGACCCCGCGACGCAGTGACGTGTCAGATATCTATCCAGGCAACACGAAAATCAACGACCCATATCGCTACCTAGAAGACCCAGATGCACAGGAGACCAGAGACTTTGTCGACGCGCAGAACATCATCAGCAAGCGATACTTTGCCGAGTTTCAACACGGCGATGCACTGAGAGAGGCGGTATCAAGGGTTTATGCATGTATGTGATGGCGATACTCCACGAGATGCAATTGGCAGAGGGCTGACGACACATCTAGATGAGAAGTTCACAGTCCCAAGACGCAAGGGCGATGGATATTTCTACTGGAGCGAGAATCCAGGCCTCCTCAATCAGTCGCAGATTTGGCGTTCAAAGTCGCTTGACAGACAGGCCAAGGAGTTGTTCTTTGATCCTAATGTGCTGAGTACAGATGGAACGGTCGCTCTTGGCAGTACGTCCTTCTCTGAGGATGGACAGATGCTGGCGTACAGCATCTCAAAAGCAGGTAGTGATAACCAGACTATCTGGGTCAAGAAGACGACTAGTACCGATACCCTTCAACGCTTGGAGGATGAGATTGTTTTTGTCAAGTGTTAGTCTGCTCTCTCACGACAACTTCCAAGCTGACATGCAGTTTCTGGCATCTCATGGACTAAAGACAACAAGGGCTTCGTCTATCATCGCTACCCGGAAAAGGATACCAGTGGTACGGGTACTGCAGCAGATGTGGACGCTATGCTATACTATCATGCAATTGGATCGCCACAAAGCGAAGATATCCTCCTTCATAGGGATTCTGCAAACCCAACACACATGTTCAGTGGCGATATCTCAGATGATGGTAAGTATCTGCTTGTCACAACGTCAGAGGGCACTGCCCGACAAAATAAGCTCACGATTGTCGAGCTTGATGGGAAATCAATGACTCCGGAGAAACTCGTGAAGCATGTTATTGTCGACTCCTTCAAAGCAGCGTATAAGTACATCACAAATTACGACTCGGTCTTTGTGTTTCGCACAAACGAAAATGCGGAGACGTATAAGCTTGTGACGCTTGATCTTGACAACCAAGCAGCCGGCTTTGCTGACTTGGTTCCAAAGACTTCGGATGTGCTCAATGACGTGACTGCCTACAAAAACGGCAAGCTCATCTTGACTTACACGCATGATGTCAAGGACGAAGTGAGCATCTATGACCGCTACGGCAAATTTGAACAAAAGTTGGACTTGCCACTTGGTCTCGCTGTGTATGGCTGTGTCGCTGAGCATGATCAGCAAGATTTCTTTGTCGCTGTTGGCGGTTTCACCACACCCATGAGCATCTACCACTACACAGACAAAGGACTTGCATTATATCGCCAAACATATGTCGCAGAAGTAGACCCGGCTGCCTTTGGAACAGAACAAGTCTTTTACAACAGCAAAGATGGCACACGTGTCCCGATGTTCATCACAGGTCTCAAGGGCGCTGTACGAGACGGCTCAACGCCTTGTCTTCTATACGGCTATGGCGGTTTCGAAATATCCCTGTCGCCAGCGTACTCGCCACTGTGGATCACTCTCATGAAGCACTTTGGTGCACGTGTTGCTATTGCTAACATTCGTGGTGGTGGAGAGTATGGCGCTGCATGGTGGAAGGCTGCCATCAAGGAGAATCGTCATAAAGCATTTGAGGATTTTCAATGGGCTGCGAAGCATTTAGCGCAGGAGAAGTACACGTCGCCTGAGAAGCTCGCGATCTATGGAGGTTCGAATGGTGGGTTGCTTGTGGCTGCTTGTATGTTGCAACAACCGGCGTTATATGGTGCCGTCATGGCTGCAGTAGGTGTGCTGGACATGCTTCGATTTTCGAAATTCACTATTGGTGCTGCCTGGCGATCTGATTATGGTGACCCTGAAGACGAAAAGATGTTTCCCATCTTGCGAGGGTACTCGCCACTTCACAACATCAGTGCAACAACCGAGTATCCGAGTCTACTCCTCGTCACTGCTGACCACGATAATCGCGTCGTTCCCGCTCATACACTCAAATTTTGTGCTGAAATTCAACATCAGCGACGAGACAACAAGAGACCGCTGATTGCAAGGATCGAGAAGGATGCTGGGCATGGTGCTGGCAAGCCAACATCGAAGAAGGTGGATGAGACGTGTGACCAGCTCAAGTTTTTGGCACTTGAGCTTGGCCTGACCTTCAAGTGAGCTCTTTGATGGCTCGCTTCTACTCTATTTAGATGTGCAGCTATTATCACCCATTCACACAACTCGAGATGCTTCCACCTCTTGGACTGCTCATTTGTTCATCCGAATCAGGCATTGTTTCATGTGGTATGTGGCAAATAGGCGCCATCCCCGGACAATGAAAAGCCGGCTGGCCTGCCATCCATTTTGACAGCTGACAATCACTTTGGTATGCTACATCCTGGAGAGCGTGTCATCTTTTCTGTTGCAGATGAGATCGAAGAGTTCCAGCGCCAAGATATCCTAAAATCCTTGCGTGTTGGGCCTTATGACGACGACGAAGAGCCGAGCGACTCCATATTCAGCGCGGAACTTTCGCCAAAGACAAGACCATCAGGCCTTCACAATGCCGCAGAGTTCGCATCGACGTCGACAAAGCTGAATGTGCCGGTGCGTCGGCTGGACGCGCTCGACATGGCCAAGTACCTGGCCGAAGTCAGGACACGACAGGGCTCCAAGACCTCCATGCAACTGAAAGTGACGCATCACAGCAGATACGTGCATTATCCCATGAATATGAAGGAAGAAGACAACGCACGGCGCAAAAGCAGTCTTGGACTGCTACCCCTGACAGACACTGAACGCAGTCATCTGCAAAAATACTGGTTCATCTATGCATTCAGCATATTCGCTTTAGTTGCACTATTGCTTGGAATCAGCTGCTGGGTCTATGCTACGACAATAGCTGCTAATCTAGCCTCAGCTTCCATCATCTGGCACCATGTTGAGATTGGGAACATGACGCAAGGAGCTTTCAGCCTGGCAATGCGAGGGACGTTCAGCAATTCAGGGGCACCCAAGGCTGAGATACAATCTGGACTACTCAGAATGGTTCATAATGGGACGGTCTTTGGCGAACTGATCATGCCCAGGATTCGAACTTCCGTACACGGGACAGAGGTGGAGCTTCATCAGTCTGTTGTGGTCAAGGATTCCGATGCGTTGTCATCTTGGCTAGCAGAGGTAGCTGAAAAGACCAGCCCGACATTGTTACTTGATGGTGTGCTGGAAGCGTACAAAGTGTTTCGTATGTCATTTCTCTGGAGATCGAGGCTGACTTCAGGTGTTCGTGTCAAGTTTGATCCCTTGACTACCACTCTCCCTACATTGGCGAACCGTCTAGTTCCAGTTGGCCCTATCCAGATAAAGTTTGAGGACCAACCACACAAGTCCAGCAGAAGTGTGACAGCAGAACTGAAGTTGCGCAGCACGAGTTTTTACGTAATTACCCTTCGAGACTTGACCTTCGAGATGAAGCATGATTCCGAAGTATGCACGACTCTGAAGCTCTCGCCTCCGTCGACTGTACATTTCGGCGATCTCACCTGGCAGCTGTACGGTATTCTGCCACTCGATAGGTGTCGGACCTTGCAGGAGGAGTTGAAGAAGCCAAACAGAAGTCCGTCAATGAGTCTTTCGGTCACTCGAGGACTGGATGGAGACCGCGAGGTGGTCTATGCCACAGCGCTGACCCATGCCTGGCGATGGAACGCCACGGCGACTTCTGCCATCTGAACAGACTCCGCCTTTCCCGGTTCAGTTTGCGGAGACGGCAGGACGAGATGCAACAACGCGACTTTAGCGCCTGAGCTAGATTTCACATGCCTTCTGAATCTACTGACCTGCTCTTGGAGCGGAGACTCGGTTCCGTCGTGGAGTACACACTCAATCGACCCAATAAGCTCAACGCCTTGTCCGACCAGCTGACTCACCTCCTCAAAATAAAGTTGCAGTATGCAGAGGCGGACGAGACCGTAGAGGTAATCGTACTTAGAGGCAATGGCAGGGCATTCTGTGCTGGAGGTGATGTTGTGGCCTTGTCGCTTCAGGCAAAGACAGGGAAGGACGAGGAGATACAAAAGGCAAACACTTTTATGCGTGGACAGTATCTGCTCAACCATATCTGTGCGACGCTCGATAGTAAAGTCACAGTCGCTTTCTGGCACAGCATCACCATGGGAGGCGGCATGGGCTTTTCTGTGCCACTAGACTTTCGAGTCTGCTCGCCCAAAACGATGATTGCCATGCCAGAATGCTCCATCAGTTTCTTCCCTGATGTCGGCGCATCGTACTTTCTCAATCAGCTCGGTCCAGGTATCGGCATGTACCTTGCGTTGACTGGAAATCGTCTGACGGGATACGAGGCGGTTGCTTTTGGTCTCGCAACGCATTATATGGAAATTGAGACAATTGAGGAAGCCGTTCAAGCCCTCAGCAAAGCGTCATCACGCGACCAGGTCGATCGTCTACTCACCGCGCTGTCTTCTCAGCCTTCAAACGACGCAATTGCTGCTGCAGAACAAAAGCTCAAGTACATCAAGGAGACTTTCACTGCACCAACCCTCAATCAAATTTTCGCGAGATTGGAAGCTATGAACAATGCGTGGTCGAGAGCTGCGCTGGTCGGCCTTCGATCTGGCTCACCCACAGCCGTCTCTGTCACATTTGAGATGTTGAAGCGCGGCAAAAGCAAGACTGCAGAGCAATGTCGCGAGATGGAGTATGTGCTGCATACCCATTTTATGCGTTTGCCTGATTTCGTCGAGGGTGTTGACAAGAAGCTCGTTCGGAAACCGGCTCGCAAGCCGCAATGGCAGCCATCGTCGCGCAGTGAGGTGACCCAGGCAATGATTGACGCATTCTTTGTGCCCATCCCCACGGATGGCATCTTACTGCTCGGTGTCAGGGTGGCGGATCCGAAGAAGCAGAACCGCTTCGTGCGTCATGCATCATCTTAGGCATTTCGTCGTTTCAGCCTACGCGTGGTGAGTTTTGCTAGTACGCGAATGCGGCAAACAAACCATATCAACGGTGTGAAACATTGAAGGGTTCAACAACGGTCGATCGTCGCAACTAAATGGCAGATACTTATCAGCAGCATGATCCCGTTGGTAGTCAAGCCATCTTTCTCACATGAAGCATTCTCACGCGGTCTTGGCCATTGCACTGGTTGCCATGGGCAGTCCATCGGCTTCGCCAGTACCCATTTTCACGCCTGCATTTGCCCCTGGGTCGACACTTGGACAGACGTTTTCTCGCTCCACGGAACCTAGTCCGCTGCCAAATGCTCAACTCAAGACATCTCCGGCAGTGAAAGCTGCTGCTCCTCAGTCACTTCCCGAAGCCAAAGCACCACAACCAGTCAAGCCAAGCGTTCCACAGCCTTCTGTCAAGCCCCCAGCCAAGCCAGTCAACCCGACCCCTGCGCCTAGCTCACCAGTGTCACAGCCGACTGAGAAGAAAATTGAGCCAGTCAAACCCAACACTAGGGCTGTCGCTGGTACCGATGTGACCAAGACAAACCCTGCCACGAAGGCGCAGGATCCAAAGTCGACTGGTGGAAGCATCAGCAAGCCTTCTTCCGTGCCGAATCAACGCGATGTCGTGAAACCAGCTCCTGCCAAGGCGTCTACAGCACCGGACAAGCAGCGTGATGAGACACAGCGTAAGGCTACAGCGGATGACGCTCAACGCAAAAAGACGACTGAAGACGCTGCCAACAAGGAAAGACTTGGAAAGCAAGAGGAAGAGCGCAAGACTTTGACGACCTCCAGGGAGAAGCAACGGGATGCGAATAAGACTGCCGCAGATAAAGCTACTACTGCCACAAAAGCCGCAAATGACAAAACTGCTGCTGCTGAGCGAACGAAAGAGCTGGCCTCGACGAAGAAGCAGCTGGATGAGGCTCAACGAAAGCTGGACCAAACTCGAGTAGCCAGAGAGAAGGCTCAAACTGATACTGAACGCAAGAAGTTGGATGAAGAGACGCGCAAGGCAACTGATGCAGTCAATCGCCTTCGCAAGGAGCAACAGCAAACGCGAACATTGACTGCACAGGAGCAGGTCTTACAAAAGAAGCAGCAAGACGAAATTCGCAAGTTGCAAGATCAAATCAAATCGTCTACCCAGCGACAGATCGCTGCACCTGCTGGTTCGGATCGGACTCGGCTCGAGAGGGAGGTGCAGGACCTGCGAAATCAGCAGCAGACTCTCACAAACCAGTATGCTCAACAATATGGCTCCTTCGACACGAGCAACTTGGGCTTCACACCTTCTGGCTTCTCCAACCTTGGCAGCCTTTCAGGTGCCAGTTATGGTAATAGCTTCGGTACGTCTCGTTACAACGACAACTATGGAAGCAGCTACGGCAGTTCTGCTGTCAATGACATCTATCGAAGCAACGCGGGCACGTCTGGCAGCTATGGTTCTTCAGCCTACAACGACAACTATGGCATCAACACAGGCTATGGCTCTAGCGTTGGCAATTACCAAGTTCCAAGCAATGCAGTTGGCACATTCGACCCAGTCTCTCGCGTCAGCAATGGAATCAATGGGTCGCCGTTTGGCGAGTTTGTCGATAGCACAGACATCACTCTATCCAATCCCATCTTTGACATGAATACGGCTGTGCCAGGCATTGTCGATGCCAGTGTCAGTCCACCAGACCGTGTATCTAGAATGGTTTCCATGCTCGGGGAAGAGCAGTCGCTGATTCAACAGCTGACGAGATTGGCCACCGATGCAGACGGCAATGGCTCACTGGACCGGACGGAGTTTGACACGCTTACGCGTCGATTGCTGACTGTTGCCACGCAATGTCAACAAGTGCGTCGACAACTACAACGGGACCCAGCAGTAGCCACCATCTCTCGCGCGGCACTGCCTCGTTTGCAGGATATGCAGACTGAGCAAAGCAATTTCAAGTCACTCGCTATGACCTTGCAGAACCCGAAAGCGAGTATCAAAGACCTGCGTCGGACACTGGTTGATCTCGACCTTGCAGTGAGTAGGAGTACGAGGCGGACGGGCGCGTTGCTGGCTTGAAAAGCAGCGAAGTACTCCCGCTGCTCTATTGCTCTATAGATTATGTAGCACGCGACATCAGATAGTTCCTTAAACGGGTCCATGACGTCCTATTCCGTTTCAGGCTAAATCCGCCTCCGCAATTCCCAACGAGTCGGGCCGTCAGTTGACCACATGCAGGCTCGATATTCCATTGTCTGGTAGGTACGGGGTAGGAGTAATACCGCATCGTACCGGAGTATAAGAGAAGCAGATGAGATCGTCGTCTGATCGCCAGTGTAGGCTGTGTAGCTCCATATCTGCTCTACGGTCTTATGCACTCGCTTGACACTTTCTCCACTCCTCGAGTTGCAAGCCTCGTCCTTGTGCCCTACCCGGGTCAACGACGCCAATGCTCAAAGCGGGTTGACCAGGATCTACACAGCACGTACTGAAGCAGTGTATATCCATTGACCCCATTCACAATGTCAAACTTCTATAAAACGGCCCACTAGCCCAACCCCCTGATGATGCGCCAATATTTGTCGCCAAACACTCGATGAAGACCGTCACACTGCCCATCTTTGCAACACTCCTGAGTAGTCTGGCTCAACAAGCAGCAGGACAATCCGGAGCGGCATCGGCCGCTGTTTTGACGACCTTGCAGAGTCGACCTGCTTCAGGTCAAGCCTCGGCCTCTGCTTCAAAAGCATCGTCTGTCATGCCGGCCGAATCATCGAGCTCTGCTGCGTCCCCTGCAGATTGTCGATGCACATCGTCGAATGACCAGCCATTGCAGGAGGGTGCGTATGGCGAATATAATCGTCCACGCATCCACTTCTCACCCTCTGCAGGGTTCATGAATGACCCGAACGGTCTCTTCTACAGCAATGGCACGTATCGCCTCTACTTCCAGTACAATCCAACCGACACCGTGGCCGGCAATCAACATTGGGGACTCGCAACGTCCACTGATTTGCTCAATTGGAAGAACCACCCACCGGCCATTGCACCGGAGCGCAAAGGTGATGGCATCTTTTCTGGTTCTGCGGTTGTGGATGCCAACAATACATCGGGTTTCTTTGATGACAATGTCCCGGCGCAGGACCGTATCGTTGCCATTTACACGTTGTTCAGTAATCCTGGACAAGCACAGGATATCGCCTACAGCAGTGACGGTGGCTATACATTCACGAAATATGCAGGAAATCCCGTCATCACTCTCAACCAAACGGAGTTCCGTGATCCAAAAGTCTTTTGGCATAAACCGACAAGCCGATGGATCATGGCTGTTGTCTTGGCACAGCAGTATGAGATGCTCATTTACAGCTCTGCAGACTTGAAGACTTGGCGAGAGGAATCACGCTTTGGACCTGCCGGTTTGTTGGGCTACCAGTATGAAGTGCCAGACTTGGTGGAAGTGCCTGTTGAGAATTCAACAGAGACCAAGTGGGTGCTGATTTTGTCCATCAACCCGGGAGCACCGCTTGGTGGCTCTACCATGCCGTACTTTATCGGTGAGTTTAATGGAACGACGTTTGTGCCAGATGACTATGCCTACCAGGTAGCCGATTGGGGAAAAGACTTTTACGCTGGTGTAACGTGGTCCAATACGCCTGCCGAGCAAGGTGTATTGGGTGTTGCATGGGCTTCCAATTGGCAGTACACCAACTCTGTACCAACTGGTCAATGGCGATCTATCCAGTCACTGCCACGCAAGTTTACCATTCGCAAGACAAAAACCAACAACCAGGTTGAACGCTTTGCATTGGTGGCCAACCCAACGTCCTTCCAGACACTCAACCCCAAGCAGATCTACAATGGCCAGCTCACCTCGACAGCGGGCAACAGGTCATCTGATGAGTTTATGCTCAAGGGTGATGGTGCGTTTGACATGACATTCACGTCTTCCGGTCCTGGTGGTTTCCTTGTTGAGATCTTGTCTGATGATCTCGCAGGCTACGAGTCGATTCGATTTGGGTATGCAGACAGCACTGCGTGGGTGGATCGTTCCAACTGTCAAAAACACTGGTACAACCAATTCTTCACCGATAAGATGTCTGTTCAGGCTGTTCCTGCGCCAGACCCAAGTATACCAGGCACGAAAATTCGTGCAGTCTTGGACCGCAGTGTGCTAGAGTTGTTTGTCAATGATGGTCTGCACAACGCTGTAGTCTTGTTTTACATGTCGGAGAATCGGATCCCTAGTCGTGTTCGGTTTGTGGCAGATGGTAATGTCACGGTGACTGCAACGGCTGATGCATTGACGGGAGGATGGAACTGCACGAGCTGCACGGGCAAGACACTGCTGTCTAAGCGTGACGAGTTATAGACTGGATCTGGGCTAGATGTAGATGTACACGTCGCTATACAACGTCATCCTCCTCGTCCCTGGCTGACCATGATATAGTATATACATTTGCTGCTGCTCTTGTCTTCTCTTTCCCGTCGCCTCTTTCCCAATTTCAATTTCCTTCCGCAGCGACAACGACCACCACGCCCAGCTCAACTCAACCTCATTCGACACAGCGTATATTGCCTCGACATCCCCTCAAACATCAAGCCAGCTGTCATTCATAAGAGTGGCCTTGATCCCAGACAACCAGCTGCCACGGTATCACGACTCCCTCATCAGTCTACGCAACCCAACACACTCACACGACACGGCAGTCGCCTCCTTCTACTGCGCGCACGACACTCTCCCTTCTCCACCACCCTTTCAATGCTCACGACCCCCACCAGCTCAAGTGGCAGCAGCAATACAAGCACCAGTCCCGGTAGCAGTAATACAAACCTGGCGGCCACCGGCTGTATTGCGCCAAAAAGCCCACCCACCTCACCCACCTCACCCATCCTCTCCCTTGACTTTATCGTTGGCTTGCGAACATTACCACAACTCAAATGCGCCTGTCGTCGGCAATATCCACGTGATCCACGTCGTGCGACGGCGTTGTTTGCGAATTTGAAGGAGGAGTATAATAGGTACAAGGCGACACCGATTGCCGACATGCCGCCACAATACCGTCCCTTCTTTTGTGATCTCAGGCGGTGCGAGTGATGAGGGCCACAACGATGACTCATCCGTGTGATGGACAACAACACTCCTTATGAACAACTTTTTTTTGGCGAAGCGCTAGCGTGTCCCTATGACTTTGACTTCCCTTCCGTACTCATACACAATCGAGACGATCCCCCCTTCGCCATGCTTATCACCGCGTCCACTGGATATCTGTTCGATGCGCTAGTGGCAATGCCCGTCTGACTTGCTCGACACGGTCCAAGTCAATCTCTGCAAATAATAGACCTTCCTCGTCTGCTAGATCTCCCTCCCTCCGTGCAATCACCTCGCCCCACGGATCCACCACCATAGCATGTCCGAAACTGCGTCGCTTTTCGTTATGTGCACCACACTGTGCCGCTGCAATCACAAAACAGCCAGTATCAATGGCTCGAGCACGCAATAAGACCTCCCAATGCGCTTGTCCCGTCTTGACTGCAAAGGCAGAGGGGTACACGAGAATCTGTGCCCCTTGTGCACGAAGATGTGCAGCGAGTTCCGGGAAGCGCAAGTCAAAACAAATGGCAAGGCCAACGCGACCGATCCTTGTGTCGATTGGTGAGATCGGTGCTTGGCCGGGTTGTGTCCATGCTGATTCCTTGACAACAGGACCACCGGGTACATCGACATCGAAGAGATGTAATTTCCTGTAGTCAATGGGCTCTTGGCCATCCCCGAAGAACCAAGTCAGTACATTCGATAGCTTGTTCGTTGCTATGCCTTGACTATCGATATGGCGCTCATGTAAGCCGATATTGATATCAATCTTGCATCTCTGAGCCAATTGACGCATCGACTGACGAAAAGACGCACACTCGGGACTATCTGTCAAGCTAAAGGCCGCTTTCGAATCGTGCCCAATGAAGTCAGACGCTTCAGGCAGAAAAATACAGCGAGCACCTCTAGCTTTCGCCGCCTCTACTAGGCGCGTACATTGTAGCAGATTGGTCTTGATGTGATGCGTGCTGCAGAGTTGGGCAACTGCAATGAGGGGCATTGCGTCTCTTCTTTCAAGACAAGGTGCAACAATAGTTGACTGATCAGTGCGATACAGAGCACGCGGCTGACTCAGAGCACGCAGTTGACTTATTAACTCAATACAGAGGACGCAGTTGAATGATTAGCTCAAAATAGACCACCCAATTGACTTATTAGCTCAATACAGAGCACATTGGCAGGTAGGTTCGCTGCGTTCGCATGTCATTTCCCTGGCCGCGTGATGTAGCAAGATTCGGCATTACCGACAGCAAGATAACAAAAAGACCATACACTACAAGAACAAGCTGCCCCTTCACTTCTGCCAGTTCACTTCTTGTCAGCTACAGCCACAGATAGGCTGCTGATTCTCTCTGCCATGACAGCTACGACAGAGCGGCCTCGAGCCGTGTACTCCAGTGCTGGTGATTTCCGCTCAGACACAGTGACGATTCCTGACGAGGCCATGTTTGCCGCTATGAAGCAAGCGCATCTCGGCGACGACGTCTACAATGAGTCAGAAACCACACAAGATCTTGAACAGTATATTGCTGATCTGTGTGGGAAAGAGGCAGGCTTGTTTTGTACCTCTGGGACTCAAGGCAATCAAATCTGCTTGAGGACGCATTTGATGCAGCCGCCTGCGAGTGTCTTGTGTGATAAGCGCGCTCACATCATCAACTACGAAGCGGCAGGTCTTGCAATCTTCAGTCAAGCCATGCCACAACCAATTGTTGCCAAGAATGGCAAGTACTTGACACTTCAAGAAATTCAGGGGGAACTCATCACGGGCAATGACATTCATTTCGCAGACACACGGATCATTTCACTTGAGAATACACTCAATGGTGTTGTCTTTCCTTATGAAGAGATGAAGCGGATTAGCGAATGGGTCAGAGCACAACCTGGTCAGCGCATCGTGATGCATCTCGATGGTGCACGGCTCTGGGAGGCAAGTGCAGCGACGGGCGTGACGATGCAGCAGTATGGGGAGTTATTTGATACCATGTCGCTGTGCCTGTCCAAGGGTATCGGTGCACCCATTGGCACCGTCATCGTCGGCACAAAGGACGTCATGACGCGCGCAAAGCGATTTAGAAAGATGATGGGTGGAGGATTACGTCAAGTGGGCATCTTGACGGGCGCAGCGCGATATGCATTGGATCAGCAATTCCCACGAGGACTTCAGCGTGTCCATGAGATGGCTGCACGAGCTGCACAACAAGCACAGGATGCTGGACTGACGTTAAAGTTTCCGGCAGATACAAATATGCTTTGGCTGGATTTGGGAGCTTCTGGCATCGAGGTGGACGCGTGGATCAAGGAAGCGAGTGCGCTTGGGCTCATCATCAACGGCGAGAGACTTGTCTTCCACCACCAAATCTCAGAGAAGAGCGAACAGGCTGTGGCTCAGCTGATTCGAAATTTTGCACGATGATGAGCCTTTGATGAAGCAGTGTTACTCTCCATACTTGCATTGATAGTTGCATCTACATGTAAGATGAAGCCAAGAGCGCTTGCAGGCTGTTTAGATTATGTAGACGATGTCCTTGAGAAATGGAGCAAGCCCACGAAAGCATTCAAGCTGACGAATAACTAGCGAGTACAGCCATGAGACAGACAGACATCCAATGAGGATGCACCTGATGCGGCTGGCTAACATCTGAAGCTACAGCAATATATTTGACCAGCGGACACAACAAGGTTCTTTGCGTGGATACCAGTACTTGGCATAGACAATAAGGGAGTCGATGCTAGAAGGCCTTTCAGCTAGTAGGCCGCACTAGTCCGAGCTCTTCCAGCAGCAGACGAAGCCGAAACAAGCAAGTATCCTCCTGCTTTTGTGGTGTCGCTTTGTTGAAGGTCTGTTTCGAGGCGACGACACAAAAGAGACAAAACCAACAACAAGACACTGCAGGGACCACGTCTCTAGACTCGCATCCCAGGCTTCTTATCAGGCGAGGCTACGTCTTTCAGCTGCAATTGACGACGGCGACATCGTCTCCTGAGGCTTCGCAGCAAATAAACCGCTCCCGACACCAGCATCTACTGAGCGACCTGACACGCGACTGATAGCAGCATAGGCCCCCATCCTGCCAGACAGTGACTCACGCAACGTGGACACGACACTGAACGTTGAACGGCTGACACACCAAGATTTCTGTCTCGTGGTCTGCTACACTCCGCATTACACCAGTCATCTAGATTGTTGCATGAGCGACTGACCTGGAAGCGACCCTTGTCATTGAACAAGGTACACGAAGAGGAAGAGATGGCAGGCATGCCGCCCTCAATGCCAGATTCAGCACACTTCTATGAACCAGATCTAGTAGATACGCTACAGCAAACAGAGCATGTCACCACAGACTCTATGCCATTCGCGTTGACCAACCGTATGGGACCACCCACAACAATCACATCTGAACCAGCCAGTCCGAGTCGTCGCAGTGCGCGTAGCGATAATGGAGAGAGGGAAGGGAGTGTTTTCTCTAGACCGCTACGGCACTCGACGCCTCCGCTCCTCGCGAATGGGAGTCCACCCATGCCGGTACCAACACGCCTAGGATCTCTACAACCGGCGCCGCGGTCACCGACGCCACCACAGTCCGAGAAGAAGATGCATCAAACGAGTACTAGAATAATGAAGGTGACACCCGAAGGCAGACCCTTTACGAGGGTGAGTTGAGACTCCCCCCAAGATGGACGCTGACACAGTGTAGGATTTCAAAGACCTCTTCTCGACGTTGGTGGTCAGCTTGACCCTCAAGACGCATAGGGTGCGATTCAAAAATTATCCATTCTCCTTCACAACAGAGGAAGCCGTTGCCAACCTATCAAACCTCAAGTTTGCACAGAGCAATCGCATGCCCGATCCAAATGTACGCGGCAGCCTGACCCAAGATATGCTAACGACAGGACCCGACAAGAATAGTCACCACGACGACAACAACGACATTCAGTATGGCACCAGACATGGCAAAAGGACTCTGCCAGCGGTTCATGGAGGCGCGCTTTTTCGAATCAGCAAATGACAAGTCACTCACCGTCTTCAAGGACAAGTCAGTCTGGGTCTTTACTGCAAAAGGCATCCGCGTGCTAGACCGCTTTTGTCAACGCAACGGAATTCAGACTGAGACTGTCAAGGAGTTGACGAGTTCGGCCATGAACTCCATGCAGCTAGTCTTGCTCGAGCGTGACCCAGAAACAGACGCAATTCTAGAATCTGATGCTGTGGTCGAAATCATCTTTCGGCGCTTTGCTGGCAAGAAGCCAAACATCAGACTAGCATCAGAAACAGAGACGGGTGCAGAATATGCAACCGGTTTGACAGGGGTACGTCTTGTTGATTTGCGCAAAATGGCAGACGGCAATATGAAGTGGACTTTTTCGGGGAAGAGCATGATTTCATGGATTCTGGGCTGTTCAACAGCCCTTGAAGCAGAAGAAGCGATGGAGATTGCGCGCATGTTTCTGTTTCATCAGCTGATCCTGTACGTAGGCGATGCTCGCGGTAATCGGGGACAAGATCAGGCGATCTCAGGCTCCAAATACGCCATTTACCAGATCACTGCAAAGGGAAGATGCGTCGCCGGCTGGGAGGGTACATATGACACAGAAAAGATGGTACCAGCACAAGGAGCGCTGCAAGCGAAACTCAACCCAAGCATGGCTGCATTACGATTGAGCAAGCCACGCTCTGCTTCACAATCATCTACGGATGGCAATGCGGTAGACCTCTTCAATGGGTCAGCACAGAATAGCAGAGAAACAAACACGGCAAGATTGCAAATCATCATGGATGATGCTGCTCTACGATCACAATTCAGCGAATTCCTTCGCGAGAACTACTGCGAGGAAAACTTGAGCTTCTACATTGACGTCAGAGAGTTTCAGCGGCAGTTCAAGGACGTCAAAGAGCTCGAGAGTGTCAGCGAAGGTTTGGCTCGAGCGTATTCCATCTACAATGCCTTTTTGGCGAGTGGTTCCCCTTGTGAGCTGAATCTCGACCACAGTCTGCGACTCGACATGGCAGCACAAATGACTCGTGTCGTTGGCGACGATGCAGAGAGTATGCGCAGGTCATTGCAACAAGTTGCAGAGCTCTATGATCGTGCGCAAAATCAAGTCTTCCGACTCATGGCAGGCGATTCTGTTCCAAAATTCCTCAAGACGCCACTTTTTCTAAACATGTGGAACATGGAGCAGGATAAAAAGCAATGAACTTCATTGTTTCATCCATGACGCTGATGCTATAACCATCTTTCTTCCCATTCTCTTTTTCTGAATTCTAAGCGCATTGTCTGTATCGCGATTTCCATGGTTTTCTCGTCATCTTTTGTGTGTCGTGATTATTGCAAGATGACATTGTCAAGGATACGCGTCGGCCCAAGGCGTATCGCCGCTGAGCAGACTACAGGACTCGTGTCAATCATGCTGAGCTCTCGCAAGTCATCCATGTGCGCCACGCTAACATACTCCACCTCGACACCTTCTTCCGACGCCAGTATATCCCTGACACACTGCCGTAATATTTCTGCATCGCGTTCGCCAGACTTGTACGCGTCTTCCGCTGCAAAAAGACCTCTTGAGAGACACGTCGCACGTTTGCGATTTTCTGCGGACAGATAGACATTTCTTGAGGACATGGCAAGACCGTCAGACTCCCTGACGGTCTGGCCTATCCGTAATTCTGCATCGTAGCATAGATCACGCATCATGCGACGCACGACAATCGATTGTTGAATATCCTTTTGACCAAGGTAAAGAATGGTCGGTTGGATGATGTTGAGGAACTTTGCCAAGACTGTTGCGACGCCTCGAAAGAAGTGTGGTCGAACAGCGCCTTCTAGCTGGTGTGACAAGCCAAGCACAGAGACAAATGCACCAGATTGCCGTTGTACATCCAACTCAATCCCAGAAGGATATAAATCTTGTGCTGATGGGAGAAAGACTGCATCGACCTTGCCAGTCTCACAAATCTTGGCGAGGTCAGACTCAATGGGTCTTGGGTACTTGTCGAGATCTTCGTTCGGTGCAAACTGAGCAGGATTCACAAAGATACTCATGACCACAAGGCTATTTTCACTAGCAGCCTGATGAACAAGTGAGATGTGACCAGCGTGAAGAGCTCCCATGGTGGGTACAAATCCAATGGTCAAAGCCTTGGTGGCCTGTTGATGGCGCCATGCCCGATACTCGAGGACACTGCGAAAGATGATAGGCTTGAGTGCCTTTTGCAGAGACATGATTTTATGATAGGAGCTTAATAGAAGCAGAGGAGAAGCATGAGGAGAGCTGTTTTTGAGCTGTTTCTGAGTCCCTTCCACAAGTCTCGGTGTAGAGTCTGGAGATGGAGCAAATCACACGAGGCAAACACAAAAGACCAAGACACCACATCCACAAGACTCGTTTGTCATGCTCAGAATAGCGCAGCCAAGACTTCTATGCCGTTGTCTGACTCAAGGAAGTGCGCAATACAGCACCACGGCGATTGCGAGAGCGGACCCCGCTGCAGCACAATCTACGACTGGTACGCTTAAATCATTGCACGCCGTAACCATAACTGACTTAGCAGGTACGCCTGCGCCAAGACCCAAGAAGGAGAAAGCAATCACGAGTATCTGTGAGGCGGGAACCGTCATGAAGGGTCTCAATATATTCAAGGCTGGCACAGATCCGGTTGCCATGCCCAATGCAGATTATCCAGCATGGCTATGGACCATCACAGACAAGAGCAATCAAGGCGCCAAGAAGGAAGCTCGGAAGGCGAATCGAGCGGCCATTAAGCGCAAGAATTTCTTTGCCGGCAGACTGTAAGGTTTGGATGTAACTTGTTATATGGGAGCAGGAGGATGGGAGAGAAATGACCTGTGCCTACAATGCTATGCTCTCTATGCTATACTTCGTGACGTGGCGGTAGCCTGGTCTTGTCTAAAAAAAGAAGAAGCGCTTGCGATTCAGAAGGTCGCTCAGCTGCTTGTAGTAAGTCATCTATCGTTAGCATCGCTCATAGCACAACAGCAGCCTACCTCATCAAAGCAGTTACGTCCATGCTGACATCCAGCCATATTGACGCAAAAGTCACGGTCGCCGTAAAAGAATTGTCTGTCGTTTGAGACCTCTGCACAGGCTCCGGGCGGAAAGGCGTTGATCTTGCGATTACCAACAAATGCTGTGCCTGAGCGTATCCAAGCGTGATTGCGATACAATGCCTCGAGTGCATCTTGCTCTTTGTGCTCCCAGACCATGTGTCTCTGTTCGTAGTGCACAGGGTCCCACCACGTATCAAGCAGTCTGTCTGTCCATGTTCCACGCCGAATGAAGAAGCTGCCAAGGTTGAAACCGCCGCAGTCTTGTGGAACAATCAAGTTGATTTCGTGCTTGCTATCAACGAAGGGCAGATCATCCGGAATACCGAGTGGATTGAAGGAATTGCTCAAGTTGCGAGAGACGTTGCCTTCAAGGTCATTGAAAAGATGCGATTCGAGCGTGACATGAGGTTCCATAATATAGGTTGATAGATCGAGCCACCAAAACCATTCAGCGTGTGGATACTCTCGCATGACTTCACGAATGGTATCAACCTTCTCCCAGGACTCACGCCATTCATGTGCATATTTGCGCTGCATTGGCATGTCCTTGACTGCGAGGCTGTACCCATGACGACGTACGTAGGCCTTTTTGTTCTTGACTGACGTCCTTTCTACAGCCCATTGCTGCGGTGTCTTCCAGTCAATAACGCCGCCGCCTGTATTGGACGCCAAGATGATGACGAAGCGTGACGGTGAAGAGAAGAGCAATACATAGAGGTAGTTTAAGATGCAGAGAAAAGCAACAAGCGCGAGTATTCGTCGCCGATGAGAAGTGAAGGATATCAGCTGTTTGAGACGAGTGTTCCATGCAGGCAACTTGGGGTACCTTTTGTGCACATCAGAAGAGCTCGAGGCCCTGCGCTTGGGCTTCCACATGGCAGCGCCAGACAGAGGCGGGGGTAGCTTGTTTGCGAGTGACTTGCGAGTGTGGTAAGGACGAGATTTATGAGAAGATCAATCTACGAAGGGACACTCGAGAGGCGGATACGCTACAACTGCTTTGTCTCTGGGAACTTGGTATGATAGATGGCATCGAGCAGCGGACTAGCGCCAATTGTTCGTCCACCAAACCAGCGTCCATTCAAGCCCTGGATGGCCTTTTTACCACCTTCCATTGTCTTGAACTTGATGTAAATCTCTCCCAGGCTGTGCTCCTCAACGTGAATGTGCACAACAGGACCATACTTCTCCTCACATTCAGCCTTGACATCTTCTGCTAGCTCCGTTGTCCAGCTATCGCCAGTCTCTTCTGCAGGGTTAAACATATTCTTGAGCAAGATGCCACGCGCGACTTCCGGTGCTTTTGCATGGTCCACGAGATGCGGTGCGGGTTGTGCATGTATGCCATCTTCAGCGCGCGCCAATTTACGCATGAGTTCAGTCCTAGAGATATTTTGGTAGCCATTGCGTCCATCGTCCAACACGTCCTTCTGTCGCCTACCACTGCCGCCATCACGTCCATCGCGCTCTCCGCGTCTGCCAGATTCTTGTCGTGCATCTCGACTAAAGTCATTAGAGCTGTACGCACCTTCTTGATGCCTGTTGGATGCGGAAGGCGGCGCAAGAGCGGCACTTGCAGCACTCGCAAGCGCAGCGGTCGATGCAGCATCCGTACCCACTTTAATGTTATCATTGCCAAATCCAACACGAATCGCTCGACCAGCCAACTCGAAGCCATTCATTGTTTCTAGTGCTTCCCTAGCGTGAGCGGCGTCCTTGAACTGAACAAACCCGAAGCCCCTGCTTCTGCCAGTATCACCATCAATTTGCAGTGAGGCATGTTGAATTTCGCCAAAGGGTTCAAAGACTGCACGTAAGTCATCTTCACCAATATTGAAGTGGACATTGCCAATGTAGAGGCGATGGAAGGGCGCATCTGGCATAGGTGCTGCTGCTTGTGATTTTGTCGTCATTGCACCTTCACGCGCTTGTCTGTTCTTTTCTGCTTCCGTAAGCTGAGCAATGATGGGGAGACCGAGCAAGAGCTGTCCAGTCATGGCAAGAGCTGTTGGCACTGTCTCTGCGGATTTGAACTCAACATAACCAACACCTTTACTGCGTCCCGAGAGCCGATCCTTGACGATCTGCGCATCTCGTACAGGACCTGCTTGCTCAAAAAAGCGGATGAGTTCCTTTGTTCGGAGACGGGCAGCGAGCTGCTGTACAAAGACGGTCCGTTGATCACGCTCTGCTTCTGTCAGTTCAGGCGTCTTTTCGCGAATGGGGGAACGTGGACGACGACTGTTGCTGCTGTAGTCGTCGCGTGATGAGCGATAGCGTGTATGAGAAGAGCCACGACGATCCCTGTCGTCATCATAGTGGCGACTGCCTCGTGTCGGAGAACGCGAACGTCTGCGATGGTCACTGCGACGGCGTGAGTCGTCCCTGTGCCGGTAGTCGTCTCGAGCATACCTGTCCCGACTGCCTTCATGGCTGCGCCTATCTCCGCGATCGTCATGCCTGCTCCTGCTGCGAGCACGGCTATCTGGGGAAGGACCGTTGGATGCAGGTCTCACATGCCTGTCTTCGTCATGGTGTTGGCGCTGGCTGGGAGGGCTAGCTGAGGTTTGTTTCTTCTGGTAAGGTGCATCAGCGAGCTGCTCGAGATCGATATCCATGGCAGTACCCGTGGAGAGGAAAGTATTGAGCTGGTTCTTGTCTTTGTGGTAGTTCGTGGTGGTTGCCAGTGTCGGTCGCTGGGAAGTGAAGGAAAACGGCTTATGTCAGCTACTACTCAAATACATGGATGTGACACATATTCAGTAAGCAGCTAGCACATCTACAAGGTCTATCCGATACTCAGCCGTCCTCCAGATCACCCAGGTCTCCCCCTATCGCTTGTCGGCTTTTGCTCTGCTGCTGCTTTGAAATCTCGCGACACTTTTCCCGAATTTGGGCAACTTCCACCAAGTCTCCATCCATTCTCATCCTATCCCTTCTCCTCTTGAAGGGCCCTGGGCTGGCAGACAAGCCGACACTTGAGCGATGGGTCTGCTCTCCCTCGGAACGCCGCTTCCCTGGCACGAAGTCAAGAAGCACGCCGAGCATGTTCGAGAACACGGCATCAAGCAGTTCCTACACATCTGGAATCGCAACAAGGGCAAAGAGCGTGATCAGCTGCTCTGGGGCGATGAAATCGAGTATGTCGTGGTGTGCCTCGACGATGAAAAGAAGACAGCCATGCTGAGTTTGCGGCAAGCAGATATCCTGCATGCCCTAGCGGATGATGAGCATTTGCAGCGCAAAGGTGGCGTTGTGCCAGACTTGCAGACAACGGAGAGAGAGGAGAAGGATGATTTGTTTCCTACCTTCCATCCAGAGTATGGGCGATACATGTTGGAGGCAACGCCAGGTGCACCGTACGGCCATGAACTGCCGGACTTGCTCAATGTCCTACCAAACATGCTTAAGCGGCGTGTTGTAGCCAAGGCTCACATGTTTGAGACGGAGTGTCCCATCACCTTGACTTCTTATCCCCGTCTTGGCGTTCCTGGCCCTTTCACTACACCCTACTATGAGCCACACGGACCAGCATCTCGTTCGCTCTTTGTGCCTGATGAAATCATCAACCCGCACGCACGCTTCCCGACACTCACTGCTAATATTCGCGAGCGTCGAGGCCGTAAAGTGGCTATGAATGTGCCCATCTTTTATGATGAAAATACACCAAAGCCCTTCATTGATCCGACCATTCCACGAGACCGCAATTTGTATCCAGAAGATGCCAATGCCAGAGAGGGCGCAGCGAAAGAAGGGCACATCTACATGGATAGTATGGGCTTTGGCATGGGCTGTTGCTGTCTTCAAATTACTTTCCAAACGAAGAATGTGAATGAGGCGAGGCGGCTCTATGACCAACTGGCACCTCTTGGGCCCATCATGTTGGCACTTTCGGCAGCAAGTCCATTATGGCGAGGCTACATAGCAGACCAGGACACACGCTGGAATGTCATTGCAGGCGCAGTCGATGACCGGACTCCGCAAGAGCTGGGCGAAGAACCTTTGACGACCGATCGATTTGTGATACCAAAGTCACGCTACGACTCCATCTCTGCCTATATCTCAGAAGAGAAGGAAAATCTCGCCCTGTACAATGATATTGAATTCCCCATGGACCAAAAGATACGGCAAATCCTAAAGGATGGCGGTATTGACGACAAGCTGGCCGATCACATGTCTCATTTATTCATTCGCGATCCTATCGTCATCTTTTCTGAGCTGCTCGAGCAAGACGACAGCACGAGCTCTGACCACTTTGAGAACATCCAATCCACAAACTGGCAGACGGTACGATTCAAGCCGCCGCCACCAGATACTGATATCGGTTGGCGTGTTGAGTTCAGGAGCATGGAGATTCAGATCACAGACTTTGAGAATACCGCCTTTTCCATCTTTATCGTTTTGCTCACACGAGCTATCCTGTCCTTCAAGCTCAACCTGTACATCCCCATCAGTAAAGTGGATGAGAATATGCGTATTGCGCACAAACGAGATGCCGCGCTCGCCGACAAGTTTTGGTTCAGGACAGATGTCTTCCCCAGCGAGACTGCAAGTCAAACACCAACTGAGTCTAGCTGGAGCAAGCTGTCCATTCATGAAATCATTAATGGCTCTGGTGAATCATTTGCTGGTCTGATCCCATTGATTGAGAGTTACCTAAATTCTGTCAATTGCGATGTTGCCACACGCTGCGAGCTCGGTAAATACCTCGATCTCGTCTCCTATCGGGCCAGCGGCAAGCTTTGCACCGCAGCCTCGTGGATTCGCAATTTTGTTCGTTCGCATCCTGCATACAAGCATGACTCTGTTGTATCTGAGCTCATCAATTATGATCTTGTCAAGGCTGTACAGAAGCTCAGTAATCCACATGGCAGAGAGGCCGGCGTGTTGGGTGCTGAGGCATTCTTGGGTAAATTTGGGCTGTAGCAAGTGCGCAGTACATTTCGTTAAGTAGACAGGCTTCCTATTGAGATGTCAACGAACAGTGTCCTTGATGTCCATGACGCCATGTGTTGGTGACCACCAGGCCTTCTTATTGCGCAGATCAGGTGGTTTTGTGAATCCAAGCCTTTGTCTTAACGCATCGCAGTCCGTTTCGAGCTCCTTCTCCCAGTAGACATTCAATAGGCACTCTGACTTTGCACCTTCAGACAACGCCCAGGGTATCCATACTTGCCGCAACCGTGCACGCTGCTTGCGACTCAATTTCAAGGGTCCAAAGATGGCAGACAGACCAGCAACAGGTAAGCCCATATTCGTCCATTCAAACCATTTCAGAGCAATTTCGCCCTCAACAATCACAGGGAGTCCCGTGATGGCATGATAGAAATCGTGTGCTTCTCGATACCGCTGCATGACATAAGCACACTCGACATCATCAATATACCGTGTTTCTTCTCGTGTATCCGGTGTGACGCCTTCGCGATCGAGCCATGCGGCATACGTGTAGCCTACTGTATTTGGCGGCAGGCTGCGTAGGTACTCCAGACTCATGGTTTTGCTTGTGATGCGCGGCTTGTCACGCAGTATCAGACGACCTGTGGGATGCCTGAGCATGCGATCTCGCAGCCTCTCGAGGAAGAAGGGTTGGGCACTCGTCTCTGACAATACAGCCACCAAGTCGCCCCTCCTGGGATCTCTCAGAGATTGAATCGCACTGCCTGTGGCGAGCAAGAGACGTTCAGGCAGCGAGAGGGCGACATGACCCTTGTATAGAGGTGGCGAACGCTGCGTTGCCGGTGTCGTGACAGCTTTGACGGCGCTTCTCGCGAGCGTTGCCATGGATAGTAGCCTGAGCATAAGGCGACGAAGGACAGTCAGAAAGTAGTATAAGCAGCTGAGCTTCGTGTCTATGGCTATCTCGCCATGCAGTCTCTTGTCTTGGTCGAGTCTTTGGGTGGTTTTGGTCCTTGGCGACGGAGAACTAAAGCATCTACGACCACAATCACAAGCTACACAAGGATCAGAAGGGTCGGCTGCATAGACATGGCCCAGCAGCAGCAGCAGCAGTATGGCACAACGCCGCCCATCTCTATGGCAGGACCCACAGATGCAGAGTATACACCACCACACCTGCTTCAAACCGCGACTAACAAGGCAGGACCGCCATCAACAATGAGATGATACAAGAGCTCAAGCGCCAAGGCACCTTCGAGTCGCAGGCAGAGTCAGACTTGCGCGTCAAAGTTCTCAACGAGTTACAGAAACTCGCCCTCGAGTTTGTTACAAAAGTAGGTGTTAGCAAGAACATGCCGCTGCAAGTGGCCAAGGAATCAGGCGGCAAGATCTTCACCTATGGGTCCTATAGACTCGGTGTCTACGGTCCAGGCTCTGATATCGATTCGCTTGTAGTTGCGCCGCGTCATGTACAGCGCGATGACTTCTTTGCCGTCTTTGAGCCGCTCTTGCGCGCTCGTAGCGAGGTGACAGAGCTCGCGTCTGTGCCAGATGCGTTTGTCCCCATCATCAAGATGAAGTTTTCGGGCATCTCCATCGATCTCATCTTTGCGAGACTAGCCCTTCCTGCTGTACCGCTCGACCTCGAACTCACAGACAATAATTTGCTGCGCAATCTAACAGAGACAGATGTTCGATCACTCAACGGCACGCGTGTCACGGACGAGATCTTGCGAGTCGTGCCGAACGCCAATGTTTTCAAGCACGCACTGCGTAGCATCAAACTCTGGGCGCAACGGAGAGCCATTTACTCTAACGTCATGGGCTTCCCTGGCGGTGTAGCTTGGGCCATGCTTGTCGCGCGCATCTGTCAGCTCTACCCAAATGCGGTAAGTTGTGTCATTGTGGCCAAGTTCTTCCGTATCCTAGGACAATGGAACTGGCCACAACCAGTCCTACTCAAGAATATCGAGGAAGGACCATTGCAAGTGAGAGTATGGAATCCAAAGCTCTACCATGGCGACAAATCACATCGCATGCCCATCATTACCCCTGCCTATCCGAGTATGTGTGCGACCCACAATATTTCAGCGAGTACGCATACTGTGATTCTGCAGGAGATGAGTCGAGCCATGGAGATTATGGACAAAATCATGCTAGAGGGTCTGGCGTGGTCTAACCTATTTGTCAAGCACGACTTTTTCCACCGCTACAAGAATTACTTGTGCATCATTGCTGCTTCCCGGTCAGCGGAAACGCAACTCAAATGGTCTGGCTTGGTCGAGTCGAAAGTCAGACAACTCGTCATGCGCCTAGAAATATCAAATCCAATCAAGATTGCGCATCCATACGTCAAGACTTTTGATGCCATCAACTTTTGCGATACAGAGGAGGAGATGGACAGGGTCGCCATGGGCGAAACCTCAGCAGCAGCGAAAGTGGTACCTGCTGATTTGCAGGCTGTCGCGAAGCAAGATGGCATTGTCGAGGATGCGCCGGCGGACGGAGCCGAAAAGAAGCAAATCTTCACAACACGGTACTACGTGGGCATTGACATTGACAAGAGCGACGGTGCGTACACATCTCAGGATGACGTGCTAACAACAGCGACCAAGAAGCTCGACATCACCTGGGCTGCTCAGGAATTTACGGAGAAGTGTCACGAGTGGGTCAGTTACAAGGAGGAAGACATGTCTATCCATCTTAGACATCTCAGAAAGTCTGTCAACTCTCATCAGAGGCCAATTCACTGCCTTTACAACCACAAGACTAACAAGTTTAGCTACGATTTGCCAGACGAGGTCTTTGACGAAGGCGAGGCTCGGCCGCAGAAGGAAAAGAAGACCAAGAAGCGCAAAGCTGAGAATGGCAACGAGACAAGCGATGCGAAGCGAAATATTTGAGGCCCTCAATGTGAGTTTCCAAGGCGTTTTCGAGCATATTGCATGTTCGCGGTAGGCAATATCCTGACTAACACAAAGGAGCGTCTGCTCTCATATCCTGTGATCTTCGTGATGTGTAACTAGTTCTGTCTGTAGCAACGGAGAAGCCCCTTTCCCTAGCACTAATCCATGTCATCTTCCCCTGTCCTATCGCGTACAAATTTGCTGAAACAGCGGCAAGGCTCACAACCACATAGCCCAAGATGCCCATCAACCAGCCTAGCAACCAGATCAAGCTTACGAATGTCTCCGTGGTGCGCTACAAGCGATCTGGCAAGCGGTTTGAACTAGCAGCGTATAAGAACAAAGTGCTCGAATGGCGTGCCGGCACAGAGAAGGATATTGACGAAGTCTTGCAAATCGATAGCATCTTTGCGAATGTCTCCAAAGGAGCTGTCGCCTCGAACGATGACATCAAGAAGGCATTTGGTGAAAAGCCTAAGGAAGACATCATCCAGGAGATTCTCAAGAAGGGCGAGTTGCAAGTAGGCGACAAGGAACGCGGTGCTATGACTGAAAATACCTTCAAGGACATTGTGCAAATCATTTGCGACAAGACTGTAGATCCTACCAGCAAGCGGCCATACACAGCAGGAATGATTGAGAAAGCGCTGCACGATCTTGGCTTTTCCACATCAACAAATAAGCCAGCAAAGAGCCAAGCACTCGATGCGATCAAACAGTTGCAGGCTGCCAAGACTCTGCCCATCACACGCGCTCTCATGAAGATTCGCATTACATGCACTGCCAAGGAAGGCAAAGTAGTCAGGGAACAGCTACGAGCGCTCTTTGAATCGCTTGAAGAGGACAGCGTCAGTGCCGAGCTCGAGATGGTCGGCAGCGTGCAGCCAGGGTCATTTCGAGCCATCGGTGATCTCATCCGAGAGCATACGCGAGGTAAAGGTCAGATTGAAGTGCTCAACTTTAGTCAGAGCACCGAAGGCGACGAAAGCTGGAACTGAGAAGCAAATTGCTCTCATGTTGTGTAAGCTGCGTCAGTGCCGGCCCGTCCGCCACTGCGAGCCCAATACATCTGCCCTATGGCTGTTCTTGTGTATCAGGTTAAATGAGACAATCGCCAATGGAGCAATCTGGGAAGTCAACCTTGATTACGAATCGGTCAGGCAAATGTCGGCCCAGGCTGCACAAACTTACGAATCAGTAGGCATCTGCTGAACTCTAGACCTGCTCTGCGCTTGAAATGGGTCATATATCAAAATCAATCCAGCTCCTGAGCTGCTCGCTGCGCCAGATTCTTCACTCTATCAATGGTGAAATTGGAGTCTGACCGCCTTCTGTGGGCCTTCGAGCTAGGTGAGTGCGGAAAATTTAGCATGGAGAGAGGCGTGAGCATGGGAATATCCCTGCAGTACGTGACACAAGTCGCGAAGGGCTCTCTTCGTATGCAATTGCTGTACAATGCGAGCTGGTCGTGATTCATCCTGACAGCCGATTTTGATCGTGGAGATGGTGCTGAGTTGGAAGATAAATGAGATCAATGTACAGCCCGTGGCTTGCGGAAGAATTGATGTCCATCAAGCCGTTGTGTCCTCGCTGCTGTCGTGCGAGACTGACAGACAACGAGATGGCAGCACTTTGCGTTCGATATAGGCAGCCAAATGTCCTTACTAGATACT
Source organism: Protomyces pachydermus (assembly GCA_003717275.1). Classification (NCBI taxonomy): domain Eukaryota; kingdom Fungi; phylum Ascomycota; class Taphrinomycetes; order Taphrinales; family Protomycetaceae; genus Protomyces; species Protomyces pachydermus. The sequence goes on along the minus strand of QXDU01000033.1, from coordinate 39,744 downwards.
TCCCTGCGGGACTCGTGCTCTTGCAAGCATTTGGTTCCAGAGTATCACATGGTCAATCAGAGCTGGTTGCTGTTGTTTTATGTTTCGATCGTAACAACAACGCACATAACGCTAACACGCCCCACATGACCTGCCCTTGGACCTATCGGTTCCACGATGCAGGGTAACGATTCCAAGGAAAAAGCGAGTCTGGCTTGTTGCTCATGGAGAGAAGTGCGATTATTTGACAGCTAAATCGCCATGACACCGTCTTCCAGTCATGAAGTGTGTGTTGTCTTCAATGCATCAAAAGAAGCTCTCGTGACTACGCAAACTCTGGCTCGGCAGTGGCAGGTATTGCAACCAGACATGTGTTGAATCTAGACAACATCATCATTTTAAATACCCAGAGGCATGAAACGAAGCAAACCGGAATATAGGATATCTCAGTAAAGCGGTCTGCAGCACCCTGTTTTGCTGGTGCCCCGAGTGGTTGCGTTCAGAGATTGAGTCGCCTTTTCAAAAACATCCCAAGACGTTGAAAAGCCTTGACGACGTCAAAGAACTTTTGGAAGACCGTAGCCAACCTCGAGGGTTCAAATTCGGGCAGAAGCTCTGTTCCTAGCGTAACACATGAGTTCATGTAACGCCACTCGATCGGTTGCCGCCCGGAGCGAATAACCGGTGGTTTCAGGACCCCTTGCTGGACGACATCTTTGAACATTTTAACATGACATTCCACTTGAATAACGCATAGCCAACTCTGTGCCGCCACTTGGACTTCGACCTCGACATAGTGACCGATCCAGGCACCTTGCAAGGCGCGAATATTCTCAGCGCCACGGAGCACGCACGCCAGACTCCCGCGTACTTGAGTCGGCTGAAGTCGCTTCGACCGAAACTCCTGAAACCATGCGTAATCATTGAATGGAGAATAAGAGTTCCACAACGACAAGATGGCGCTTTTCACAGACGCTGTACCAGATTGCGTATGCGGAACTGGCATTTGTGTCCACATGGTAACGGGTGGAGGTAGACGCTCAAGATCGTCGGCGGGCCCATTATCGCTGAGACTGTTGCTCCGGGGTCTGAACGGCATAGCAGAACAACCTCGTTGGCGGACTGGCGCAATGAGCATAGCAGCACGAAGTGCTTTGATCATGAGCTCATTCTCGGTCGGCGCGAGTGTCGAGGCTTTGGAGACCGAAAATCCACAAGGGACACGCGCTGCGCTCGCATCAAGATCGGTTGGAAGAATCTCAACCTCGACGCCTAGCTGGCTCTTGCCGAAGCTGTAACGACTGGAGCATTGAGTGAGCATGATGGGCTCTGGGTGTATATCTGAGTCGGCCTTCTCTTTCATTTGCTTGGCCTTGGCGTAGAGTGCATCTTGGGCAGCTCTGATGCGCATGAAAAAGCGAGACGCAGAGTCTGTCGACTCTGGATATGACCGAGTAAACGGTGAGCAGCAGGCCCTGGTCACGACCATGGGATCTTGATGCGCACGCGCAGTGATGTTGCAGTCAAGCGTGCAAGAACGTTCAGCTCTTTGGTTGGCCATTCTCCTTTAAGATGTCTTCAGCTTGACAGGAGACACAGTGAGAGGATTTGACAGGAGACACAGCGAGAGGATTGGAGAAAACGAGCCTAAAAGGCCGAGCAACCACGCATGTAGACGTGTCATGACGCATGAAGAGTTGATGTTATCAATCTGAGTCGTGAAGACGAAGCGCTCGCGGCTCAGGTTGCTCGCGGGTCAAGCTTCCAGATACGGAGCCATCAGATGGGATTCCACATCCAGGTGTAACCACGGTAGCATTCATCATTATCTGGAGTATCGATTGAAGAAGTCGACACAAGTGTCACTGATCAATGGCTAGAACGTCTATAAGATTTTGTTGGCCGCGATGCTCAGTGCAAAGATGGCACCGATAGCCAAAGTGACCACAAGCGGTTTGCGTAGATGATCTGCTGTCGTGTACTCATATGCAATGAGCAGCTCCCTACGAGCGAGATCATCGGTCAAGTCACTTGCTTCAAAGGCAACCACAGTCCTACCAATGGTATCCATAAAAGTCTTCTTGACGCCGCGGGTCTCCTTGCTGTGTGGCACGTACGTCTCAATCTGTTTGATTTTGGCGCCTTCCGGCAAGATAACCTTGACAAGTACGTCGTTGTAAGCAACATTGTCGACGCCCTCCATGAATGGCACACGGAGATAGTGCTGAATGCCAGATTTTGTCATGAAGCGGCCAAGATTGTTGTTCCAGCCAAGGGTGAACGTGTAGTTCCAATTGCCAAAGATGGGATAGCGCGGTGTAATTTCGAGCTGTGCGTCAAATTTGTTCTTGCGGAAGCGCGAGGTAGAGACATTGCCAATCTCATCTGTGTAGTAGACGTCGCGTGTGCCCTTTGGAAGCTTGAATGCCATTGTCTTGATTGCAGAAGAGGGTCCAGGTCGCTGTCTGCTAGAGAACTCAATACGGTCGAATTGCTTGCGAAGGCGAGCTGCGTTGTTCGTCACAGAGTAGCGATCTTCAAAAGCAATATTGCCACCCCAGTGAGATACCTCAATATCGCGTTCAAAGTACTTGACCACTGTGAGAGGAGCTGTGTGCTCAAATCGGATCTTTGCAACCTCGTCTGCGGCGCTAGAGCTGTCGTGCTCGTACGGGCCATACGACACTGTGCTGTCAGAGACCTCGCCACCACCGGTGTGTTCCTGGATGTTGCCATTCGGTAGCTTCAGCTTTGTCTTTTGCTTCAGTGTCTTGTATGGGCTTAAGACTCTGGTTTCAAACGTGTACTCCAAGAACTGCTTGCCAGTTTGGTCCATTGTCGAGGGCTTTGGCTTGAGCTTGTGGAGCCTGGAGGACGATAAGGTCAAAGTGATTTTCTGTCCAGCTGGCAATGCAGAGGGAAGCTCGATGGTCCAATGCTGCTCATCCTTGTTGACCAGGAGGTTGTCTGCCAGATCAGTAGATGCGGCTTTTGTCTTGACTTTTGCCTCCAAATGACTGCCCGTAGCGGCGAGCGGCACGTAAAAGACCGTCTGGGGCCTTGAAGAGATGTTTTCAATGATGACGGCGACCTGCTCTGTGACAAAGGAGTGGGTCAGACCGATTGTCCGCAAGGCATTGGTGATTTGCCAGTGTTGTGGGACGGATGTGAGTGCATTTGCGCCCAGGAACACCGCTGCTGCCCACTTGAGGGGCGCAGGCATCCTCATACTGACTGCCTGGATGCTGTCCTGTGAAGGGCTGCCAGCTGGTCAAGCGGTCAAGCGGTCAAGCAGTCAAGCAGTCAAGCAGTCAAGCAGTCAATGTGCTGCGACGTGTTCGCTTCAAGGCGCGTCCCAGGCACGTGATGAGATGGACTGCAATGACTCGCGCAGTATGATATCCAGCTACTGATATCCAGCTACTGTGACGAAGCTTCCTTCTTGCCTGCGTGTCTTCTCCTGTGAGTCTGTGATGGCCTGCTGATCCCACATCTCGGACTGCCAGCTCTCTCTCGGGCTACGCATCTGTATGGCAGAGGGTATAAATCACAGGCCTAGCATCATGCCTCATCTTCCTGCCTCTATCTGCGCTGCTGTCTCTCGCTGCGTACATCCTTCCGCAAGCTCTCATGGACATGCTGTATGAGTCAAAGACATCAGCCGCATTGCCATAACTGCCAGCCCGTATGACTCACGAAGAGCCATCACACCAGCGTGACTCATAACCAGCTTGTTGCCCTCGAAAGCATAAGTAGAACCCCAGATCCTGTCGAATGGTCCTCGCTTTTACTTCCTTACCCACAGCTCGGTAGGATTATTCTCTTGAACACCTTCGCCAGCTCAAGATAACTTCTTTCAAACAAATGTCTTGTACCAAAGTCACCTGTTCTCCATCTCCAGTGCTTCGCAGCAGTCTTCAAGTCGCGCACGGTGTACACTCCAACCATCAGTCGTCCTCAGTTGCTATTACAAGTGGTACCGGAACACTCTCAGCTGCAGATCATTCTCTGGTGTCGAATATTGACAGCCCGCGCTCTTCGTCCTGGGCGGACATGATGGATGAGGAAGAGGAAGACGCGTTTGACATTCCTTGGGAGACCAAAGCCTCGTACATCAAGAGCGATGATCAAATTACTTACACGAAAGGCAGCTCCCTCACTACTTCAACACAAACTTTCATCGAGCTTCACTACTGCGCAAGCTCACAGGCTGACAATCAGCTTGAGAGCAAGGACGTCGCTGTTCAGGATGCCTTGGTCGACATCTCTCCAGCAGCCCATTTGTGCACCGCACGTATGGCAATCATCGAAGAGCTGGCCGAATACCGGGATGCAATCCACGATGCCAAGATCTGGGCCATACGCCACCCTCAAAAGACATTTGAGGCAAGATCAAGGGAGCCTCCCGTCCGTCGCCGATGTGCTGCCTTGCGTGGCAAAGCATACTGGACTAATGCTGACGATGAGGCCGTGCCTCTCTTTCCTTCTGCACCTCTCTCAATTACTGAAACAGGCAGTAAACGTGAAAGAAGCACGTTGTGGGCAGATATGGAAGACGATGACGAGTATGACTTTGCTATGCCTTGGCTCAAGAAGGCTGAACAGACTGAAGGCGAACGCCAGCCTAGTACGGACGACCTCCATGAACGAAGCGCGACATGGGCTCCTTTGTCGCTTTTACCCATCGCTTCCCATCAGCTGCACTCCACTCCTTTCATCGCATGCGCAGATGATTTCGATGACGATAAAGAGGCTGACATGCCTGATTGTCTTGGAGACTCTCTCCAAGCACAAACTGCTGAGTTGCCACAAGATGAAGGCCTTGTTGAAGCATCACAGCCTGAGAAACAACCTAGCACTTTGTTGGCAGACGTGACGGGTGAAGAGGACGAGGGTGCCGAGCTAGCCATGCCAGATTGCATGCAGTTGACAAAAAAAGGTCAGAAACATTCAGTGAGTCAGAAATACCTGCCGTCCTATGCTCACGCCTCCCTCTTTGCAAGTCGTTGGAGACTTTGCCAGCAGATGCAACCTCAAGGTGCATTGCAGATTACACTTTGTCATCGATGGATACAAGCATAGCATAGCGAGCATCAGATTTAGATGAATGAAAGCCACGGAAACTATAGAGATCACACTGAAGAGACTGCCTTGAACTATAAGTCTAATGCTTGAACGACAAGGAGCCTTGATGATGGACATGCTGAAAGATGCACGATGAAAGATTTATGCATCTGACTCTTCCGAGTCGCTATTCTCATCTCCCGAGACCTCCAAGTTGTCTTGCTCCGCCTTGGCCATGAGCTGCTGCAACTCGAGCTCATCCGCATCAGACTGTGCCTTTGGCTTCATCTTGACAACGAGATGTCCGCCTTGCTCCTCGATACTCTTCCGAATCTCCTCAATGGCCGATTCGAGCAGCTGCACGCCAATGGTCTTGTCGAGTGCGTTTGTGAGCACAACAAAAAGGGGTGCAGCCACAAGTTTCACCTGTACACCCGTTTCCTTCTCATCCGGGTGCGTCGTCTTCTCACCCTTGCGCAAGGCTGCACGGATCGCCTCAATGCCTTCATAGCCAAAGCACGTTACCTCGATATCCGCACGGATCTTGATGGCCTGGGGCGTCAACCGCCGAGCGATCTGGGCGAGCAAGTCTTTGCGAACATCACCCGATGGGAATTGAATACCCTGAAAGACCTGGTCAGGTTGGGTGATGGCAAGTTTGAAGGCGTCATAGGCGTGTGTGTACTTTTTGTACAGGGGCCATCCGACCGCTTGGTAGAGGTCTTCCAGCACCAAGCTGTGTTTGTCTGCGATATTGCGCATGATGGAGTGGACTGACTTGGACTTGTTGTAGCGGTCTTCACACTTTGCAATGTCTTCTGGAGAGACACGCCGTTTGGAGAGATCGATGTAGCCCTTTTCCTTGTCGACACGCAAGACCACCACAACTTCGTTCCTGCCCACTCGGATGAGCTTCTGGATGGAGCGGATACGCCTTCGGGATAGCTCAGAGAGGAGAATCATGCCTTCGATATTGTCGTACTCGAGGAGGCGGACGTATGCGCCCATTTCCGCGATTTGCCTGACATTGACGACGGTGAGTTCTTCGACGTCTGGGAGCTTGTTCTCGTAGTACCTGCATGTCGTGGACATGGCTAGAGGGAGTAGCTGCTTGTGTGTGTCGCGCTGTCTCTTGCTCTTGATCTTTTCTGCGGCGATTCTAACCCTGACAGCTACTTGCTCACCTTGCTCTACTCCTCTAGCTACAGTCGATAGCTACAACGACAGCTACATGGCATATGCAGCCCTCAACGACTTCACAGACGCCATCGAGGCACTCCCGGCAGACCTCGTGCGCAACTTCACCCTCCTGCGCGAAGTAGAGTCAAAGACACTCGCGCTCCAGCAATCCCTCATCTCTGAGATCCGTTCCTTTATGGATGCGCTACCTGTCCCTCAAGACGCGACACCTGCTGCGTATGAACAACTCACGCGCATCAAGGAGCTCATCATGCAAGGTTTTGCGTATAGTGATGAAAAAGTCTCTGTTGCCAGTACAGCAGCCGATACCGTGCAGAAGCACATGCTGCGTATCGAGCGAGACTACCACTTGATTGAGCAGGAGATACCCAGGCGCATCAGGGAGGGTAGTCCACCGCCTCAAATCACAACCGTTGCCAGTGCCATGCGCAATGCGCCGAAGCGTGTAGAGACACCCAAGAAGCCACAGGGCCAGAGTGCTCGAGCCATGGCTGCTGCAGCAGCAGCGGCGGCGGCGGCGGTGCAAGCGCAAGCAGCATCCAGTCTAGCGCATAGTCATGGCGTGCTGCCTGCTCAAGCGACGTTCCATGCGCCTGCGTCACGCGATGAGACGACCACGCCGCAGCCTGTGTTCTCTCGGCATGGGAGACAGTCGAAGCCGCGACGGCGCAGTCTGTCCCCTTCTGCACCGAGTGGGAAACTCTCAGCGGCGGCAGCAGCAGCAGCTCAAGCGGCTGCACACGCAGCGGCAGCAGCGGCGAATGAAGATGAACCGACATACTGCTACTGCAACCAAGTCTCGTATGGCGAAATGGTTGCGTGTGATGGAGACGAGTGTGAGCGGGAATGGTTCCATCTTGCATGTGTCAACTTGACGGCACCGCCCAAGGGGAGCTGGTACTGCGATGCCTGTAAGAAGCAGCAGACGCCGATATCACGACGACGGCGGTAGGTGGAGCAGAAGCAGATACTAAACAGACTTTCCTATGTTCCTTCCATAAACTATCGCACCAGCTGTTCTAGTTCTTTGCAACGAGCATCTTCTTGATGTTGGCTATGCCGAGACCCGGGTTGAGCCCCTTGGGGCAAGTTCGCGCACAGTTCATGATGGTGTGGCAGCGGTAGAGGGACATGCTGTTTTGTAGCATATCACGACGCTCCTGACCACGCTGGTCACGCGAGTCAATCAACCACCTGTACGCCTGCATCAGCACGGCAGGACCCAAGTACTCCTCGGAGTTCCACCAGTAACTCGGGCAAGAGGTGGAGCAGCAAGCACAGAGGATACACTCGTACAAGCCATCGAGCTTACGACGGTCTTCCTTGCTCTGACGAATCTCAGTGCCGTCTGCTGGGAAATCACCTTCGTTACGCTGGAGGTATGGCTTGATGGCCTTGTACTGCTTGTAGAACTGTGTCAAGTCAGGAACGATATCCTTGACGACGTAGGTGTGAGGCAGCGGGTAAATCTTGGTCTCCTTGTCTGGGTTGATGCGGCAAAGACACGCCAAGGTGTTTTGTCCATCGATATTCATGGCACACGAGCCACAAATACCCTCACGGCACGACCTGCGGAAGGTGAGGGTTGGGTCGAGGTCGTTTTTGATCTTGATGATGGCATCGAGGACCATAGGACCACACTTGTTGAGGTCGAGGTTGTACTCTTGCATGCGCGGCTTCTCCTCGGGCGTGTCTGGTGACCATCTGGGTGTGTGAGCACGCTAAATAAGGTAGAATAGGAGCGTTAGACGTACCTGTAGATGTGGAACTTCTTCATCTTTGGCTCCTTCTGTGTGCGGGGTGCCTGCTCTGAGGTGGCCACGGATGCGCGTGCAGCGGGAGATGAGGCGATGGAGCGTGTGAGTGCCTTGTAGGCTGGGAGGGCTCTTGAACGGGCGAGCATTGGGGATGTGTTGATGGTGGTCTGGTAGCTTGGATGTAGAGCAGCAGCAGACTGAGCCAGCAGTGTCAAGTGTAGAGGAGAGTCCATTGTGTAAGCAAATCTGATTGGCTGCCGGGGATGCCGGACACACCCGCAGCAGTCACAACTACTTCACGCTTATTCCTGCTGTTTCTGCACAGCTATTTCTTGTGAAAGACAGAGACAGACAGCTACGCGTCCGTCACACACCCCTCACTCGCATTCGACACGTTCTTCGCAAACTTGTACAGCGTGCCCCGCGTATATTTCAACGCAGGCGCAGTCCATGCAGCACGCCGCCTAGCCAGCTCCTCCTCGTCCACATTCAGGTTGAGCACCTTGCTCTCTGCATTGATCTCAATCTCATCCCCATCCTCCACGAGTGCAATGGGCCCGCCTTCTTGGGCTTCAGGCACAATATGTCCAATCAAGAACCCATGCGAACCACCAGAGAACCGACCATCCGTCAGCAAGGCCACATCCTGACCCAATCCCATGCCCATGATGGCACTCGATGGCTTCAGCATCTCCGGCATACCAGGACCACCCTTCGGGCCCTCATACCGAATCACAGCCACTGCCTTTTCACCCTTCTTGAATTTGCCTTGCTCGAGTGCTTCGATGAACAAGTCTTCGTCATCAAACACCTTCGCCGGGCCCTTGAAGGAGAGGCCTTCCTTGCCTGTAATCTTGGCCACCGAACCACCGGGCGCGAGCGTACCACGCAAGATCTGAATATGACCCGTCTTCTTGATCGGGTTCGACAGGGGACGAATGATGTCCTGACCCTCCGGCAAATCCTTGACCTCGTCCAAGTTCTCAGAGAGTGTCTTGCCAGTGACCGTCATGATACTGCCGTCCATGAGACCTTCGCGAATCAGGTACTTCATGACTGCAGGAATGCCACCAATCTTGAACAGGTCATCCATCACATACTTACCAGACGGCTTCATATCCGCCAAAAAGGGGATGCGATCAGAGACACTCTGGAAATCACCAATATCCAGCTGCACATCCATACTTCGCGCAATGGCAAGCAAATGCAGCACAGCATTGGTCGAACCACCAATCGCCATTGTCAAGACCATGGCATTCTCAAAGGCAGCACGCGTCATGATATCGCGCGGCTTGATGTCACGCTCCAGCAAAATCTTAATGGCCGCACCTGCAGCACGACACTCGGCCATCTTTTCCGGTGATTCGGCAGGCGTTGAGGAAGAGCCAGGTAGAGAGATACCCATGGCTTCAGCGGCGCTCGCCATGGTGTTGGCTGTGTAGATACCACCACATGCACCTGCCCCAGGGCATGCATGACGAATGATATCCTTGCGTGTCGATTCATCAATGTTGCCACTAATGTACTCGCCATACGCTTGAAAAGCAGAGATGATGTCGATGTCCTTGTTGCCCTGCGTCTTGGCACATCCGGCCTTGATGGTACCGCCATAGACCATGATACTCGGTCTGTTGACACGACCCATGGCAATCATGACACCTGGCATGTTCTTATCACAACCAGGCAAGGAAATATTGGCATCATAGTGTTGCCCGCCCATCACAGTTTCCACTGAATCGGCAATGATTTCACGCGACTGCAATGAGTAGCGCATGCCTTTTGTTCCCATGGAGATACCGTCCGAGACACCGATTGTATTGAAGCGATACCCAATCAAGCCAGCGTCCTGCACGCCCTTCTTCACTTCTGCTGCGAGATCCATGAGATGCATGTTGCACGGATTTCCCTCATACCAAACACTGGATATACCGACCTGTGCCTTGGACATGTCTGACTCTGAGAGGCCGGTTGCATACAGCATAGCTTGTGAGGCGCCCTGTGATTTGGGCTGGGTGATGTGCTTGGAGTGCGCATTGAGTTCCTTGAGCTGGGTACGAGATGTGTGGAATTGCCGTGACATGGTGCTAGCGAGATGCCTTGTGGTCATGCTGCAGAGACAGGCCGACACTGAACTGTGAGAGCAGTGGTCGTAGTAGGGGAGCTGGTGAGTAGACGTGCGAGCTGTCTGCTGCGATGAAAATTCGTGCAGCTCATCCATTGACCAGGTCTACTGCTCTGCTCTGCTTGCTCTCGTTTGCTCTGGTCTTCCATACTCTACTCTGCTCTACTCTACTCTGCTCTACTCTACTCTGCTCTATTCTACTCTGCTATGACTGCACGCGGATGAGCGCCGACTTCATCTGGCAACACTGGAACAAGCAGTATGGCCTCGACCAGGAAAACTTCTACTCCCGCCTGCTCCACACATCCAGTGCTCTGCTCGACTTCAAGACACCCACAGGCATCCAGCTCAATTTGACTTCTTTGCCCTCTAGTCACTTTGCAAATTCCCATCGATTGACCATCTTTCCGGGTATCAGTGGGGATATCTCCTTTCTCCATACATCCAGGCCCATCTCGGGCTATGGCCCAACGCGTTTTATACCGCTGCCTCCGTTGCTAGACAGCTATGCACGTATCAAAAGTGCAGCAAAACGAGATCCCTCGCACTACAATGAGATACGGCACCGTGGACAGCGTGTCGATGTGGCAGATACACTCCTCTTTGGCAGACTCCAACTACCAAATCGTAAGCTAGAGGCCATTTATGCACGGAGACTATCGCCCGTCTCGCAGATGATTCTGACGGCTGTGAGTGATCGTAAGATGCCCAATGGCGGGACTGTCTTTGTGCAATACCAACAAGACTATGGCAAGTACAGTAATGAGTTTGTCTATAATACAGACGATGCACTCATTGGCTATCGCTGTATGCGCAACTTGGGATACGATGCTGAAGTCTTGTCTGCAACGCACACCGAAGAACCAGCTGTTCGTCCAGCCAAAGATGCACCTTTATCGACGTATGGTCGATTTTCTGCTGGCTTTGAAGTCTACTATGGTGCACTGCACCAGTCTGGCGGTCTCTCAGCAGGCATGCGATTCGCGACGCTGCCTTCCTATCATGGTCCACCCACGACCATGACACTCACCTTGAATCCACTCGTCGGTCACTTGAGTGCAACTTATGCCATCAAATCTTCAAGGGAAAAGGAAAGAGCGACCATGGCAACACGGCTTGATTTCAATATCTTTAGCTACGAGAGCGACTTGTCTGTCGGCGCAGAAATTTGGCAGTTTCCTACACAGCATGCTGTTCTTGCGGTCTTGTCGGAGACGCAAAAGAGGGAAGTACCGCTTGGATTCGAGACCCCTGATGCAAGTTATGCCTTGCCTGCACCTTTGACACAAGAGGGACCTTCAGGGCTCATCAAAGCATCGATACACAGCAATTCGTTGCAAGGCAGGTTGCTCTGGGAAGGCAGAGTGCGCCACTTCCTCGTCAACTTTGGAGGCAAGTTCGACCTGAAGCAGCGCAAGCTCTTCAGTCTGGGTCTTGAGATTCAGTACGGTGCCTGAACAGTCATAGAACATTTCCTTTGATAGCTTACTTCCCTTTGTCCTCTTTATAAGACTTGCTGAGACTTCCTCAGACCAGGTCTTCCTTGAACTTCTGCGAAATGATGACAAAGCGACACTGCCCCGGCTTACACGAGCCATGCGCTCCCTTCCTTCCACCGACGCCGCATGGCCCAGTCTTACAAGTCAGCAGAGGGCTACAAGCTAGATGGCAATGCAGCCTTTCGTGAGGGTAACTATGAAAAGGCCCTCACAGCCTATACCCAGGCCATCACGAAAAGTGGCGGCAGAATACTCACCTACTTTACCAATCGAGCGCTCTGCCAGCTACGGCTCGCAGAGTCAGAGGAACAACTTGAAAAGGTGATTGAGGACTGTGAGCATGTACTCGATGCAAAGACAGAGCTGGATGCTACTGTGATGAAGGCGAAATGGTATACAGGACAAGCGCAACTCCGTCTCGGTCGCCCGAATGAAGCATACACCTCACTCGTTGAAGCTTACCGTATTGCAATACGGGAGAAGAATCCGACGGCCATTGAAATGTATGAGAAGATGCTGGAGGCGCGCAAGATGCGCTGGGAGAGGCAGGAGCATAAGCGACTCGAGCAAGATGCTGGGTTGCGACAAAAGCTGGTGAAGCTGGTGGAACACGACCGTGCATGGCGGCTGCAGGTCGCTGGCGAGGAAGATGTGGAAGAGCGCGAGGCCATTACTGCAGAGGCAGATCAGACTTTGGTGCAGCTGCAGGAGATGCTGGAACGCAGCGATACGCGCTATGCCGTGAGGGAAGTGCCGGAATGGCTCATCTGTCCTATCAGCCTAGGCCCCTTTGTGGATCCAGTCCTGACACCCTCTGGCCGGTCATACGAGCGGACGGCCATCATGCAGCACCTCAAGGTGAACCCATTCGACCCCTTGACACGGCAGCCCTTGATTGCAGCCAAGATATTTGACAACCTGGCGCTGCGTGATGCGTGTGAGGCCTTCCTCAAGGACAATGGATGGGCTGTGGACTATTGAGTATGTATACGATCTTATAATGACTACTATGACAGCTGTGACTGTGCTATTTTGTGCTTCTTCATGACGCGTCCACGACCACGACCACTAAGCTGCAAGAGTCAAGGCCCAGACGACGAGGCAGACATGACGCTCGAAGCGACGATGCTCGTGGTAGACAACTCCGAATGGGCGCAGAATGGCGACTACACGCCCTCGCGCTACGATGCACAGCGCGACGCCGTACACATGCTCTTCCAGGCCAAAACCAATGCCAACCCAGAATCAGCCGTCGCGCTCATGACCATGGGTGGACAGGGCCCCGATGTACTCGTGACATTGACGGACGACTTTGGCAAGATGCTCTCGGCACTTCACTCAACCAAGATTCACGGCTCATCGCATTTCACGACGGCACTGCAAGTCGGACAACTCGCCCTCAAGCACAGACAAAACAAGAACCAGCGCCAGCGCATCATTGTCTTTGTCTGTTCACCGATTCAAGAGGATCAAGCGGCACTCGTCAAGCTGGCCAAGAAGATGAAGAAGAACAGTATCGCGGTGGACTGCATCAATTTTGGCGAAGACGTCGAGAATCAGCCAAAACTCGAAGCCTTCATCTCTGCTATCAGCTCCTCGGACAATTCACATCTCGTCACGATACCAGCTGGAGTCTCCTTGCTATCGGATGGGATTGCACGTTCAGCGATTGTAGGCGGCGACGGAGGAGCAGGCGACGAGGAAGGCGGCGGCGGTAGTGGCGGCAACGACTTTGAGTTTGGTGTTGACCCGGCCATGGATCCTGAGCTGGCCATGGCATTGCGCATGTCGCTAGAAGATGAACAGGCGAGACTCAGGGCAGAGACACAGGCTGCAGCGCCGGCTGCATCAGAAACAAAGGAGGAAGACAAGGACACGGAGATGAAGCAGGACAAGCAGGACGATCCACCACAGGCGAATCTATAGCATGGAACAAAGAAGAATCCAGTTCTATGTTCTAGTTGAAGTAGAAGATGCTCGTTGAGAGCTTTTGTGTGCAATCGCCAATGCTAAAACGCTGTTGAATGAGAGTCGTTTTACTTTACAGGACTGCGTTTTGGTTGCACCCATACAAGATCAAGCCTTGCTCAAGGAAGAGACTGGTTGCATGTCCTCGAAGAGCGTGAAAAGGGCATTATCGTCTTGGAAGTCATTGCTCACCAAGACACAGAGGTACCAAGTGTCCATGATACCAGTCAAGAGTTTGCGAGCTGGAGAGTCGGCGTCGTAGGACGAGGCCCAGTCAAGACCAAGGCGATACGCCTCATCTTTCCATGCCAGAAACGAAATGGCCTCGACAATGGTTGGCTGAATAATTTCCTTACCGGGAAAGACTCCCCACGTCACTGCATTGGGACCGTCGCTGTTGGTGTTGGTCTTGAGGTCTCCTTGCTTGTTGACTGCAAAATAAGTATTGGCACGATCTTGCTCGACGCGCTTGATAAATTGAGGCAGCAAGTCTGGGTGCACAAAAATTTCTAGGTATGCCTTTTGATAGACATAGCCATTTGCTGGACCCCAGCCGTACAAAGGATCACTCGACTTGGCGCCATTCACGGCAGGCTGTGAGTTGATAGTCAAGTAGCCTTTGCGATTAATGCTGGCGAGATTTTGCTGAATGATGCTTGCTTCCGGTGCAAGTGCAGATTCGGACCACGGCAAGGAAGGCACTTCACCCAAGCAGTACCGCGCAAAGAGATCTGCCACGTCTTGAACACTGGCGGGTGTGCCCCATAACTCTGGAATCTGCGATGCTGGGACACGCAAGCCAATCTGGTAATTTTCTAGCTCACCAAATGCCGGTGACCGTGAATCACCCCATCGACCATTTGGAAATTCATCCCACTCTTTTGTGCGAGCAATATAAGACTTGTGTCTATTTGCCCAAAAGATTGGCCGGACGCTCTCGTCCTTGCGATTGAGGCCCAATGACCGCTGCCACGGCATCTCGCGCGGCTTGACGTCCTTGAGTAAGCCAAGTCGCTCGATAATCATGTGTGTAGCCTTTTCAAGATTCATTGTGTAGAAGTGCAAGTGGCGAATACCATTATCAAGCATTGTCTGACACATCTCTGCAACCAGCTTGGTGCCTCGATCGCGCACAGCGGCATCGTCATTCTTGACTGGCTCGAGGTCGTCCATGAAATGTTGTGGGATGTGCGCATTGCTCCATTTTGCTCGCCGAAGGAAGGAGTCCCAGCCAGAGATTGGCATCACACCGGGTATGATGGGAATTGTGATGCCCATGTCGCGACACCGTTGTACCCAAGCAAGAAATGCGTCAACGTCGTAGAACATTTGCGTCACAACGAAATCCGCACCTGCGTCGCACTTTTCCTTGAGGTGGTGGAGACCCATCTCCTTGTCTGTACACTCTGGGTGTCCTTCAGAATAGCCTGCTACGCCGATGTCGAAGTAATCACCATACTCCTTCCTGATATACTTGACCAAGTCTGTTGCGTAAGCAAAACCGCCTTCCGTCTTTTCCCACTTTTCCTTGTCGCGTGGTGGATCGCCTCGAAGTGCGAGAATGTTTTGGCAACCTGCATCGTAGGCGTCCTTGAGTGCCTCCTTAACCTTTTCGGCAGGCATGCCTGTGCAAATCAAGTGCATGCAAGTGTCCAGTCCAAACAACTCTTGTGTCGTGCTCACCATTTCCGTGGTCAGCTCTGCTAGCCGCCCACCGGCACCCCAGGTTACATCGACAAAGAGCGGTGGGCCCCAGTTGGCCATACGTTCGATGCGGTCATACAGGTTTTGCATGCCTGTGCTTGTTTTTGGCGGAAAGAACTCGTACGAGTAGCTCGGAGGAGCATTTTCCTCTTCATTACGCTTGAGCTTCTTCGAAATGCGCATGGCTGAGCAGGCCTACGACAATGACTGGGGGCGAAGGGGTGTCGAGGTTATCGCGACGAAAGCAAGAGGCGGCGGGAGGAGCTCCAGCCTAAAATGAGATGGGATGGCAGGAACACACGCGACTTGACGATACACCTGGTCGCAGGGAAGACAAGGCTCAAAGAAAGAAGCGAAGAGTAATGACCTACGAGGCGTGAAGAAGTAGGAAACAGATGTGCACTACAATACGCCAGTGCATCCGTCTATAAGAGCAAGACGATGGAATCTATGAAGTGAGGCCGTTGCTGATGAAGTAAGGTAGACGGCAGGGCTCGCATGTGGTGGAATTATGGGCGAAGCGGTCAAGGCCTACTTAGGAGGCGGTGTGTGGCTACCGATCTGATTCTTCGGCGTTGGCGTTGGCGTTTGCTCTGGCTTTGGCTTTGGCTCTGACTTTGGCTTTTGCTTCCCGGTGGACTTGGGAGTTGGAGTAGGCTTTGGCTCTGACTTTGGCTTTTGCTTCCCGGTGGACTTGGGAGTTGGAGTAGGCGTTGACGTTGATGTAGGGCGTGGTTGGCCCTGCAGGTACTTCAAGCGGTTCTTGTCACTGTACCCTGTTGCGCCACCACGACCAGCAGCAAGAGTCAGGTACCAGGTGAGAGTAGCTCCGTCATCGATGTAAGTCTTGTTGAACTTGACGTCTGCAAAGTACTTAAAACTGACTTTTGGCTCAATGATGCCATAGTTGGCCATGGCAAGACCTCGCCAGCCGCCTTCAAATGTTTCCCAGACATTCTTGAATACAGCTGACCACTCCTGCCGGACAAACTCGGCTGATCGGAAGAAGGCACTGAGAGAAGTCATTGGAAGGACATGGATGCCATGAATGTAAGCGGTCTTATCGCCAAACCAAGTCGTGTGGAACACTTTTGATTCAAACAAGATACCCGAAACGAAATTGTGGATGAATTTCTTTGGTTGCACCTTGTTGTCCTTGGTCATCAACATGTAGCTTTGCATCGAACGTTTCATGATGGCAAGCATCAAGTTTGCGCGGTCCTCCATGTCCTTGTCCTTGATGACCTGGCCCCAAAGCTTCAGGGCGTAGACCGAGTTGTAGTCTTCCGAGGTGGACTCTTCATCCTTGCCGTATTTAACAGGGACATAGCCGTGGGCCCAAGCATGAGCATTCACCGGACTGAATGCTCGGAGTTGAGGAAAGTTCGGGTCGCTACTGGACGGATTAGCATAGTCTCGCGCCAACATGTTCATAAAGGCTTTGTTTTTAGTGGTGAGCCACGAACTGTCAAGATGTCCGACAAGAGACGCAGCATACAGCACGTAGCCGAAATGGAAGTGATGGTCATTGTAAGTGGGGTTGCCGAAATCACAGCTTTGTTGCAGATCAAGTGTCTTTTGTTTCAGAAAACAGCTTGAAATCACACCTTTCCACGTCGAGTCGTAGACCAGTGGAGTGGCGTTGGTGCCATCGATGATGCGTCCCAATGCTGCCTTCACGCCTTCTAGGCAATCAGAGGGATCGTCTCCAAGGACTTCTTTCTGGATGAGACAAAGTTGAGCAAATTTCGCGATAGCCTTGGCTGCGAAATAAAAGAATTCTTGGTTTGACTGCGCAGTGATGTTCTGGGTAAGGTCATCAGCAGCTGTTGCTCTGATCAGAGCTTTGACATCTTCAGAGAATCCATCCACCTTGAGTGGTGCAAAGAAACTGTACTCAATTGGCAAGTCTGTCTCCTCGAAAACCAGAGGGTTTCCACCATAACCCTTCATCATACCCTTTGAGATTGAAGACATCGTGAGGTCTGTGCTGTAAGTCTTGTCCAACTTGATGGAATCTTGCTGGTGTGGATAAAGAAGTGTCAGCAACTCATTGCCCAGAAGCTGAGTCGGTTTATAGTCAAACGAATACGTGCCATGGTTGTCGGCCACGCTGCCAGCCAAGAGTAGTGTTGTTGGGAAAGTACCCACGTGCTTGTCGTAAACAGCTTCGATAGGCAACGGAGCAAGCGGGCGAAGCGACAAGGTGGTCGAAGTACGTTTCGTCTTACCGTGTTTGCTATCAGAATGCTTGTGCCCCTTTCTCTTGTGAGCTGGCTTTGGTTTACCGGGCAAGCGGGCCATCTGAATTATTCCGCTGAAGCCCGGCGGGCCAACGAGGAGCGACGTCTCATTGTCATAGGTTTGAGTGATTGGGAAGTCGGTGCCGGCCTGGTTAAATACATAGACAAGCCAAGTGTCTGACAGACTAGTGGTGATGCGGAACTTGTGGAATGCCTTGATGTCTTTTGCGGAGGCGGGTGAGGGCTTCCAATCGACAGCAACAACTTCGGTAAAATAGTTGGTGGTGGAGAAGAAAACAGGCTGCAGATTGCTGTACTCCATGGTGATGAAGGCAGAACCAGGCACAAGAGTCGTGTGCATAGACCCCGAGCCTTCCTTGGGCATCCATGTGACATCAATGGACTCGATGCCCAGATTAGACAACTTCATGTCTTGCTCATGGGTCAGCTCTTTGGCGCCGAAGCCAATCGGACAACGGTCCGCAGGTGAATCGAAGTTTGTTACTGGCTTTCCGGGTGGACCGAAGATGAGTTCGGACTGATCGGTGTGGCTGATACACAGAGTGCCGTAGTGTGTTTTGTTCCAGAAGAGGGTGTAAGGCATCTGGTAGACAGGATAGGTATTGTTGGGCACGATCAAGTTGCCGTAGAACTTGTTGGTCTGGATGGGCTTGCCAAGGGCTTCCTTGTCTAACTTGGTGGGCATGATGACTGGCTTGCCCACAACCTTGCTCAGAAGATGTGTTGGGTCATCCTTTGCGATTGGATTAGTGAAAAGATCACCCGCAAGTGCGGACGTGGCCTAGGAAGTTAGAGATGCTTGCTCATGCTCAAGTGTCAATCTTACCAATTGAGCGACTGCCAAGAATGACAGAAAACTGCTAGACGGCATCAACGCAGAGGTGATGGAATCAATGAAAAGTAGAGATGGCGAGCCTACCTTTGGCATCGATGCGGCTTAAGTACCTGCAGCTCAGGGGTAGACGGGTTACGCCCGCTGTATTTTCTGACGAACGCATCCGGCTTGCGAAAGTGACAAAGAAGGGAGGAGTAGCAAATCCATTTATAGATCCACTTGGTCGTCTTGCTTTGCGACCTTGCATGCCAAATGATGACACTTGGCCTGCGAAATTTGTTTGTGCAGCAACCCTGCTGCTTCCCCCAAGGTCTATACTTTAAGCCATAGCGAAGTGTGCTGGATCTTTCTCTGTCCTTGAACAGAATCTCGCGATTCAGCATCAAAATGAGTGATGGGGAGCAAATCTTTGTTTTGATGCGAGATTCGCCTGCAGGTCATTTGCGAGCATATTTGGCATCCCCTGGACACACGATCCGGTCGCAGTCGACCATATGTTGCCAAATAGATTGACAGAGATAGCCTATGTCAATCGGCGGGGCTGCGACATTCTGCGCCACTTTAGGCTGTATAAGGCTCAAGTATATTGAAGGAAGCATTCGGAGTGCGGAGCTCTCAAAAGACAGCAGGAGTAGGAACTTCTCTCCAGCGTGGCATGTACGATGACCAAGTCATCAAGGCTCGACCACAATGCTAAGAGATGAGGGAAAGGCCCAAGCTTCCGTGGAGTTCATCATTCATTACAGCTGGTGTGTGGTCGGCGCACTGCTGCAGCTCGAAAAAACAATCTGCCGATTGAGGATTCATCAAGCAGTTGCATAGCAAGATTTGGTAGGACGCTCGTGAGACGTTGGAGTGATGAGCTAGTCTATCTACTGGCGCAGCTATACAAGGCGGCCATCTGTCACTCAACGTTTTTCTCGTCACTGCCGAGAAAAATTGTCTTCAGCCATATCGTCAGCGACCGTGAAGAGAATGGCGTAGTCGGAATGGTAGGTTTGATCAAGGCATTAACATTACGAAGAGAATATCTACCGGCGCAGTAGTAGAAGGCGGTCATTGACGCACGAGTAGATGGACGGGTTGTAGCAGTCCTTGCCACAGACTTGTGTGGCAATACCTCCCTGAACAGGGCACAGCTGCTCGCCAAAGCAAGTGTACGCTGCCGAATTGTAGTTCTGCGAGCCGCAAGTGGCCAATTTCCCTGCGCTTGAAGCGTTGCCAGAGAAACCTTGACCTTGCGAAAGTGCGCTATTAGAGCAAGTATAGACACTTGGGTCGTAGCAGGCGCCATTACAATTTTGGTAGATGACGCCCGATTGAATTGGGCAAAGCTGCTTGTCTTCCCAACATGCGTATGCGCCCGATTGGAATGGAGTGCCAGCACAGGTGCCGGAGAGTGTTGGTTTGATGCCGTCGGAAGAAGGTGTGCTCTGAACAGGAGAGTTGACAGCAGGTACAACAGCAGCCGGGGAGCCGCCAGACACAACAGGGTTTTGAAGCGTCGAAACCGGGCTGCTTTGGATGGGTGCATTCGAGCCAGGGTTGAAGCCCACTTGAGGATTGACCACTGGGATAGCGGCTTGCGAGCCGCTGCCAGAGGTTTGCCCAAATGTAGGCTGGACAACGACAGGCGCATTGCCACTAGCAGGAACGACCACGGGTGCTGCGCTGTTGATTGCCGCGGGCGCTTGACTCGCTTGACCTGGAACAACAATGACTGGAATGCCTGCACCGCTGGGTTGAGCCGGGGAAAGAACACCAGGAGCAGCTATCACGGGCTGACTCGATGCGACTGGAGCGGCAATAACAACAGTCGATGTCACAGTGTTGGCACTGGCAACCGGAGCAATGTTGGAGCCATCTGATGGGCCAGGGGCAACAATTTGGAAGGTGCTTGCTGACGCGGCGATAGGTGCGACGGTGACGACGGCACTGCTGGTTGGACGACCAACAGTCTCAATGACTGTAGTGGTTGAGACAAGGACAGGCGTAGAGTCCGCCATCATCGAAGTGCTAGCGGAAAGCACAACTGTTGGCATGGAGATAACGACCACGGACGAGGGTACGACGACAACCAAGTTTGTCGATACACTGATTGCCGGGATACTGAATGCCGAAATAGTGAGTGCTGGGTTGGAAGCAGGCAAAGGAGCCATACTGGCACTGCCTGCGGCGACCAAGACAGTGGAGGAAATAGCATCTGCCGAGCTTGAATCCATCATTGTTGTCAAGACGTTGGACAGAGTTGCCTGCACTGAAGAGGTTTGACTACTAGATGCGGCAGTCAAAGTCGATTCTGTCGAGACGGGCGAAGACGTTATGGTGTTGCTAGCGACCAGTGTTGTTGGTTGAGGCAGAATGACTGGAGATCCAGATACAGTCGCGACGAATGAGGACGAAGTCGCACGAGTCGTCGTTACACTAGCAAGTCGTGTGGAAGGGACGATCGAGGTTGTTGCTGCAACAGAGGGTACTTGCGGTGCAACAGTTGTCTGAATTTGACCGCCTGTAGCATTGACGGCGAGCTGAAAGTTGCCCGCACCGCCGAGCCCTGCGGCATAGGTCAAGTACCAAGTGAGCGAGGCTCCACCGTCAAGGTTGTTGCTGTTGAAGCTCGGGTTTGCAAAGTAATTGAAACTGGCAGTTGAGTTGGCGATGGCCAAGTTTGCCCAGAGAATGCCACTCCAACCTGTACCTTCCACCTGAGGCGTGATGGGCTTCAAGACGGCATCCCACTCCTGCGCGACGAAAGTGGGAGTTCGAATGAAGGCGCTCATGGGCGTCAACGGCAACATGTGAATACCATGGATGTACTCTGTGTTCGTGCCGAAATAGGTGGTGTGGTCTACCTTATTCTCGAAAGTGATGCCCGAGACAAAGTTGTGGAGAAAGTTTGGTGGTTGCACGGTGTTGTCCTTAGCCATGAGCATGTAGCTTTGCATCGAACGGCTCATGATGGACAACATCAAGTTGCCGCGTGCTTCCATAGACGTGTCTCCAATGACTTTACCCCACAGCTTCATGGCGTAGTATGCATTGTAGTCTTCTGAGCTCGACTCTTCATCTTTGCCATCGCCACTTGCAAGCACACCATGCGCCCACGAGTGTCCTGCGACCCAGTCAAATGAGCGAAAGACAGGGAAGGCGGTATCGGCAGAACTTGGGTTTGCGAAGTCGCGAATGAGGGTGTTGACGTAGGCCTTGTTCTTTCCACGCGACAGCCATGCAGGATCCAAGTGCGCCAAGACAGCGGCCGTATAGACGACGTAGGAAGCGTGAAAATGATGATCGTTGTAAGTAGGGTTTCCAAAGCCACAGCCTTTCCATGCGTCAAGCGTCTGCCCCTCTCCGCAGCTGGAAATAGCGCCTTTCCAGGTAACATCATAACGCAGAGGATTTTGGTTGTTGCCGTTGGTGAATGTCTCTGTAGCAGCTTCAAGCCTCGAAATACAGTCCGATGCATCGGCACCGAGCACATCCTTGACGGCAAGACAAATTTGTGCAAACTTGGCGAGCGCCTTGCCCGAAAAGTAGAGGTCAGCCAAATTTGACTGCTGCGAGATGGACTGCTTCAACTCATTGTTGGCAGCAGCAGCGATTGCTTGCAACGCAGGGGCCGAGTAGTTTTGCAGGTTGCCAAGTGGCGACCATGGCAAGAACTGAATGTCAATAGGCAGGTTAGCCTCGCTGAAGGTCAAGGTGTTGCCAAATCGAGCGCGCATCAGACCCTTGGTGGTAGACCAGAGCTTGAGATCGGACCAAGCACCCGACGACACCGACTGCTGCTGGTGCGGGAACAGGTAGGTCAATAGCGGGTTGCTGATCAAGCTGGTTGGCTTGTAGTCGAACGTGTAGCTGGCAGTCTTACCGCTCGCAGACCCTGTCAAGACCATGGTGGTAGGGAAGGTTCCAGCACCAGAGTCGTAAAAGGCCTCATCGGTGGACGTGAAGCCGGTGGGAAGCTTGGCAATTTGGATAGTACCCGAAAAACCAGCTGTGCCAAGTAGGCGAGAGCCAGCAGTACCACTGCTGATGGCCAAAGAAAATGTGGGACCTCCACTTTGGAAGACATACACAAGCCATGTATCGCCGTTGTTGGAGGTAACACGGAACTTGCTGACGCCGTTGGTGTTGAGCGGCACCTTGAAGGTGACTGGCGAAAGCGAAGTAAATGCGCCTGTTCCAGAAAACAAGACGGGCTGCAGGTCTGTGTAGGTCATAGAAATAAATGCCGAGCCTTGAGTGAGGGTCGTCTTCATGTGACCTGCATTGCTAGAAGGCGCAAAACTCATATCGACTGAGTGAGGCTGCAAATTGCCAAGCGACATGGTCTGTGCCGAGTCCATTTCAGCAGAAGAGAATCCAATAGGACATCTGAAGATGGGCGAGTAATAGTATGTGGGACTGACATTGTTTGGGCCAAAAGCATAGTCTGTGTTGGCAGCGTTGCTGACACATAATCCGTTGCTTGACTTTGACCAGAACAGACTATAAGGCATGGTAAAGACTGTTTGTGTACGGTCGCCGTTGAGCAGGTTGCCATAAAATTTGTTGGTCTGGATGGCCTTGCCGTTGAGGCCGCCGTAGGATGCATCGAGTGCTACAGGCGCCACTTGGTTGACGATGGTGCCGCCGAGGACTTGGACGGGGTCATCATTGGCGATTTGAGCGAAGAGATCTTGCGCGGCAATGGCTGCGACGATGGTGGGTTTGATCTGTGTGTTAGTGAGTGGGTTGAAGCAGAGTAGGAATATACCAAGTCTGTAGAAAGCGTCTCCGTAGCGACTGTGGATGCATCCGGGTTGATGGCCGTGACGGCATCAGTAGCATGCAGCGGGTCTACACCGTCAGAAGAGATGACCTGTGCAGCGGAGGTGGGCGAGACCTGCGCTATGCTGCCTGTGGGCGTCTGAATGGCGCCTGTTGCATCTGTGATAGTGGCCGTGTTGATGGGGGCCGCTGAAGATTGAGCATCTGTTGCGACAATTGCCGCGAACAGGACGAGGAGGGCGCTGATGTGCATTGTACAAGAAGCAGGCTTTACGGATGAGGGAGATAGAGAGCGTGGTGATGCAGGTGCGCAATCAGCAGTGGGTCGAGGGTTGTCTCGTGCAGAGAAGTGGGTGGTGGCCTAGTGGCAGCTGTCTGTGGGAGCACGACGAGACTATATAGCGAGCACATTGGCAGCAGAGTGAGCAGAGCAGCGAGCAGAGGAGAAGAGATGAAGCGTTCTGGTCGGGCTTCTGCCAGTCTTCTGGTTGTTTTGTGCTGCTTCGTTGTCTGGATCTGCTCACGCTCAGCGAATTTTCTACTCAGGGGCTGGGCAAGTCCACAAATTGCCAATCACAGTGAGGGAAAGGGGAAATCGGACCAGAAAATAGAAGACACTTACGCGGCAGTGGAACAAAGCCAGAGAACCTTCCACGGCTGCATCCAGGCTTCCATCTGCAGGGTCATATCGTAACATCGCTATTCCAACGATTGCGGCCATCCATTTTCGCATGCCCTTGAGAAGCCGCATCCGTCCAGAGACTGATCTGCCAGACACACAGCCTGACACAAGCAATGAACATCCTACCTGCCTACGTTAGACTACTGCACTACTTTCCAGACTAGCAGCTGCCTAATGCTCTTGAGCCAGCACACACAAGCTCACTCGCCCCGCAAAAAGTCATACGAAGGCCGTGGCGGCCCCTTTGATCCCACCACCGAACCAGCTGCCAAAGCAGGCGCAGACTCTCCATGAGACACATTCATCTGCGGCGCAGGCTGGCCGCGTCGACCTTGATTGTACGCTCGACCGTGGATGTTGCCGTTTTCTGCAGGCGACTGTGGTGCAAGGAAATCATACTGTGCCTGCGGCGGACCATTCGTAGCCACAACCGGTGTATGCTCACTGCTGACAGACCGCTGTGCAGGACCACTGCTGCGTGCCTGGCTCGTTGAGGGGTTTCCCTGTGACTGAGGCGCCAAGAAGTCGTACTGTGCTTGCGGTGGACCGTGAGAGGCGATCGCTGGCGTGTACTCGGAGTCAGGAGCCTTTTGTGCAGGAGGCTTGCCATGAGAAGCTGGCACAGCCGTTGTAGGAGCAGCGTATTGTCCTTGCGAGGGTGCCTGCTCTGTAGAGCTAGATAGAGCGCGCTTCACCAGCTGCACAGTAGCTGATCCCTCTGCAATGGGCCATCGCCTGCCTTGGGCACCAATCGCCTCTACTTGGCGCAACAGATTCGCTTGATCCCAGTACAAGCGCACACTGCTAATCTTGTCTTCAACAAACGAGATGAAGTACAAGACCACGCAATGGATCTTCTTGCCGGAGAACATGTTGGACTCCAGGCCCGGCAACCAAGGGTTCTTTTGGCCATCAAAGTCGAGTTCTGCAGAGAGTTCCGCCTCGAGAATCAGCTCCGAGGAGGTCTCGCGCGCCTTGAGCGTCACTTCTTTCCAATTGCGCGTCTGTTTGCGTGTCGTGTTGAGGTGCGATACAACGCTGGCAGCGCCCTCCACTGTGTACAGAGAGGTGATGTACTGGAGGGTGGCATTGGCGGCGAGTGCCTCTGCGGATGGACTCGCCATGAATCGGCTCCATGCTGCTTCCTTGGACATATTGAGTTGGACGTTTGGGCGTGTCAGTTGCTGCTTGTGATTTATGTTGAGTTTCGCGTTTGAAGTTGAGCCGCGACGAGAAATTCCTTGTACAGCGACTGACTACTTGTACCGCTACTACTTGTACAAGTGCCTGTTCAGCAAATGACACACAGCTCCCAGACATTCGCTACAAAGTAACGCTTCTCTCTGCTCATTATCTTCTTGTCAATGCTTGAGTTCCTGCATGCAGACCCACACGGTCGAAACACTCATTCACGCCGGCGCTCCCTCCAACGGGAGAGCTGAAGATGTCTATCGCAGACAGAGACACTGCATGCTTTCCTTCGAGGCAGATGCACATCACGATTGGACCGATCGC
Source organism: Protomyces pachydermus (assembly GCA_003717275.1). Lineage (NCBI taxonomy): Eukaryota > Fungi > Ascomycota > Taphrinomycetes > Taphrinales > Protomycetaceae > Protomyces > Protomyces pachydermus. The sequence continues at coordinate 14,382 of QXDU01000033.1, read as the reverse complement.
TCGCTTCTTGTAGAATCTTTGCTATCGACGCCGGTTCAGCAAGGCACGGGTCACGTTCTGACCCCGTCAACTGGCCACACAGACCGCAGCGATCTTGTGCAAGACTCACAGGTCTTTTCCCTTCCACCACTCCATCTCTCAGCGGTAGCAGTACTTCAAAAGCAGTCTAGCCCGACACGGCCATCCCCGGCCCAAATTAGTACAACGTCAGCATCATCACGCTCAATATGGGATTCTAAATTCGTCAATCACTTGTACGTCGACCAGTCTATCCATCCACCTCAGCCCTATCAGCCGCCTTTTCAAAATAGAGCCTTCTACGGCAAGTCAGTGACGCCACAGTCAGATGAGCGAACAACAGATAGAGGGTCTGCCAACCCTTCTCCCGAACAGAACCGACCAAGTGACCCAGTAGAGAACGCGATGCCGGCGCTTCTGCCGGCTTTCATCGAGGCTGAAGCAAATTCACCGTTTTACTGTGCGAATCCTTCGCAGATGCTCAAGAAGACTGGCCTCATGCCCCCGCCACTCTCGCCAGCGCGTGGAAAGAAGCAGATCAGGCTAGAGTGTGCTGCCGAGAATCCAGAGGTCGATACACCTTGGCCAGTAGATAAGATTTATGCAACCTTTGAACTTCCAACCAAGCATGATACGAATCCTCCCTTTCTGCCAAACTTTCTCATGGAGTTGCCTCAGCCCAAGCCAAAAGTGCAGAAGCGTCGCCTGAGATCGCTTGAACGAGGATACTGGGCCATCAACGCGAGAGACCATCAGCTGTCCCAATCTACATTAGATGATCTTTGGAAAAAGCTCGAAGGCTGTATCAAAAGTGCCTCACTGGCGTGGGTCTCATTACATCGCATACCAAGCCACCTTCGTGTCTACTGCTGGGCTGGCTGTGCCATGTCTCTCTGGGTCCTGATACGCGAGTACTGTAAGCCAAACAAATTGAGAGCTATCGCATGGTATGATGCTGAAGGGAAACTGGTTCTTGCTCGCTGATTTTGTAGCAAAACGTGTACATGTGCAGTGTATACTGTAACGAGTGGGAAGAAAGGACGACTGGAGCAGTGTTTGTAGTCATCTGAATAACCTCTCACGCCGACAGTTGCCGCTACACACGCGTAGAGATTGCTACGAGACATGGCTTCGCTTGCTGAGCTTGAGCAGCTTCCAAGTGATGCACAGCGAGATGCTCTCATTGCTCGCATCAAAGCTACAGACAAGTCTGAGCTCAAGCCTCTCATCAATGCAATGCTAGGCCAAGATTGCAACCTCTCTGTAGTGACACTTCGTCCTGCTGTTTCAACCATCATTGAACTACTCAAAGACGATGAAGACCACTTGCGCTTCATGCTTGATCGCATTACAGTGCGCTCAGCCGCATTTGAAGAGCAAATCTCCTTGTTGCGCGAAACACTGGCTACCGTGTTTGAAGGCCAGCATGACTTTATGGAGGCTGCGCGCATGCTGCAAGCCATTTCGCTCGAGTCTGGTCAGCGCAGCATCTCTGACAATCAGAAGCTCAACATATACATTCGCATTCTACGATGCTTGCTAGAAGAGGACGAAGCAATTGAAGCAGACGCCTATCTCAACCGAGCCAGTCATCTCGTCACCCCAACAACAGATCCTGCCATCCTTGTGCACTTCAAACTATGCCAAGCACGAATCTTTGATGCGAAGCGACGATTCCTCGATGCAGGTATTCGATACTATGAGCTATCTCTCATGTCGGACCATGTCGCAGCAGAAGAACGACACTTTTGTTTGGCAGCTGCACTTGTCTGCGCTGTATTAGCTCCTGCTGGACCGCCTCGATCCAACTTTCTCAATACACTTTACAAGAATGAGGCGACACATTCACTAGAGCATTTTACGATCCTGGAAAAGATGTTCCTTGATCGGTTGATTACGCCTGTTGAGCTCGAGCAATTTGCTGCGACCCTTCGACCGCATCAAATGGCCTTGCTGGCGGATGGCACAACTGTCCTGACACGCGCCGTTATTGAGCACAACGTTCTGGCTGCGTCCAAGATCTTTGACAATATCGCAACCGAGACACTTGCGACACTCCTTGGCTTAACACCAGCGAGAGCAGAACGTTTTGCACGCGGTATGATTGAGTCGGGTCGTTTGATGGGCAAGATTGATCAAGTCTCTGGCATCATTGACTTTGCGAATCAAAAGGAACAACAAGGGCCTGCTTCTGCCAAGTGGGATGCAGCCATGTCTGTGCTGCTGTCTGAGGTCGAGGCACTGGCGAGCGAGGTGGAAGCCTTGCATCCGGAGTGGGCGGCTACAGGCTTCCCTCAAGCTGCTTGAAATTCACAGTAGTCTCATAACAAGTAGCAGCTAGCATTCATGACCACGAAACAGATAGGAAGACACCAAATTCTACAAGGGTATCGTATGCAAGTGTTCGAAGTGGATCGCTAACGGTTGGATCGTGCAACACGCTCGAGTTCATCCTTCTTCTTGATACCATAAGAGTTGGAAGAACCCTTTGCGGCGTTGATGAGCTCCTCGGCAAGGCACTCAGCAATGGTCTTGACATTACGGAAGGCAGCCTCACGGGCACCGACAGTCAAGAGACCGATGGCCTGGTTGACACGACGGAGCGGGGAGACATCGACAGCCTGCCTGCGCACAGTACCAGAGGATCCGATACGGGTAGAGTCCTCGCGGACACCACAGTTGACGATCGCATCGACCAGGATCTGGATGGGGTTGGAGTCTGTGAGGAGGTGAACAATTTCAAAGGCATGCTTGACAATGCGAACAGCCATGAGCTTCTTTCCGTTGTTGCGGCCGTTCATCATGAGTGCATTGACGAGACGCTCAACAATTGGGCATTGTGCCTTGCGGAAACGCTTGACGGCGTACCTGCCGGCAGTGTGTGCGAGGTAGACTGGGTGCCTGAGCTGAATGTAGTCGACGAGCGAGATATCCTTGACCTCAACATCTATAGAAAAAGTTTGTCAGCCCCTTCACTCCTTGTACATCGGTGGCTAGAATTCCTATGCGTGTTGCACAGCGCTACGTTGAGCTGTGTGTAGCTTGGTGGGAGCGCTGTGCGTGGGTCACATGGAGAATGGAAGCATCGATGGAGAAATCACAAACCGGAGTAGTCCCATTTGTTGAAGAGCTTGATGGTTCCTGCGTTGTCGAGGATGTCCTGTGGGAGGACGTTTGAAGTCTGCTGGACCTGGACGTCTTCTGTGTCGCTCATGTTGCTGCAGTTGGCTGTTCTTCAATACTCTGTTCTGTACTTTCCTCTGTACTCTGCCGCTGATGTTCTGCTGCTCTGTTGATTCCATTTCGCAGTCCCAATTTGGCTCCCAAAATCTCACGCTCATCCGGAAGTTGCCGTCGAGATGGACACACAAGCGCAAGCAACAGCAACCATACAAGCGGACACCGGGGGGTCTGGGCCTCCGCATTGATCATCCCTGTAGACACGTCAAGTATAGCATAATTGGGCGCCTCCATCTCTACAACCACTAGGCAGCATGTCCGCCTTTGCTACTGCCATCGCCGTAGACACCACCCAGGATACAGGCGTCTATGCTGCAAATCTTCTCCAAACATGGTGCATCGGCGCAGTCCCTCACGGCGGATACCTGATCGCTATCATTCTCAACGCGCTCGAAAGACACTCCAAGCAGGTGCACGCGAAACTCGACCAGCCAGATCCAATTCAGCTCGGGGTCCACTTCATTGTCAAGGCACAGGTAGGACCAGCTCGCATCCTCGTCAAGGACATCAAAACCGGCAGAAACTACAGCAACTACAACATCACCTTCCAGCAAAAAGAGCAGGACGGCCGGTGGATATCCCTCATTCATGGATTCGCCATCATGGGCAATCTCGAGCGCGAAGAGGGACCCTCTGTGCTCACCACCGACCGGCATGCTGATATTCCCGATCGCAAGGACTGCAAGCAGCTGGATCCAGAGTACACAGAATTTAGGCGCGTTGCCAAAAACTTTGACTACCTCCTGCCGACATTCCCGTACAACCGAGCCGCCGAGCTCAATTGGCTCAAGTTCAAGGACGATGCCGAAATGGATCTACTTGCTATCGGCCTCATCAGCGACCTTATGACGCCGTTGCCCCTGCGCGTGATTGAAAATGAAAAAGGCTGGTACCCGACATTGTCACTGGACTTGCAATTTAAACAGCGGCCAAAAAAGGGCGGCAAGTGGTGCTACCTGCAAGTGCAAAGCGAATCTCTCCTCAATGGTCGCTTCGACATTACAACACGCGGCTTCGATGAAGACAAAAATCTCATCATGGTCTCGCAACATGCAGCGTTACGCGTGTCTGCCGAGCGCAATCTCAAGAAGCGCGCCGAACGGCCGGCGAATTTGTAAACATAGTATTTCAAGCTATCTAAAGATGTATATGGCAGCAAGACGACGAGGCTGTGATCATGCCTGCAGGGCAGCCTCGGTCATTGCGCTTTGTGGAAAAGTATAGGAAATGCATCGATCACTTCATTTCTCGATGGGTCATCAAAAATGTCTTCATCAGCTGCTTCAGCCCGCGTAAAAGAACCCCAGCGACGTGAGGCTGTTGAGATCTTGCGTGATGAGCGAGTTGGCAGCACCAAGAGAGGGATACTTGGCTTCACTCACATACATGGAACCAAACCAGGCGTACGCAGAGACAAAGCTTTGCGCCTCAAGCCATGCAACAGCCTTGTTCATAAAGTCTTGTACAACTGCTTCAGAGGGTTCATTGCTAGACTGCCACGACGTGTAGGCAAACTCTGCCACATTGACGGGGAGACCGGTAATCTCGTGCGCTGTGGTGACGTGCCTCTTGAAGTCCTCAAAGTCAGTCGAGTACCAATGAACAACAGCAAAGTCAAGTCCACAATCACCACAACCAGCCATGAATTGCGAGAGCCAGCTCAATCCTTCCCCCGGTTGCATCGAGTTGGTGATGGCAGGAGTACCGAGCTGCGAGATCTTGCCTTGTCCCTTCAAGCCAGTCAAGTATTGCTTGTACAACGAAATGGCAGCTCCAGGGCTCAAGTGTGCTTGTGTTGCAGAATCAGGCTCGTTGAAGCCAATCAACTTGGGTCGGCCTTGCAGACGATTCGCCAAGTTTTGGATATCGCCGGATCCCCACTGGTTGGCGTAGAACTCCCAGTTACCTGGCATGCCAGCAGAAGGCTCAGGCGACCAATTAAAGTACCAGCCGACCTTGTTACCAATATACTTGAGTGCCGAACTTGCTGGCGAGCTGGGATCCCACCCGAGGCCGCGTCGGTCACCACTTGTGCCAATAGCAGGTGCAGCGACAGCCAACTGTTGAACTACGACAGGCGCCGGCGTTGGTGCCGCCAGAACCTGAGCGGATGCGGCTGCTACTTCGGGAGGACTGTACGCCGGAGCGTTTGGAGATGGTGCCGGTGGAGCACTGCTTGTTAGCATTGTTAGGCTCAAAGAAGTGACATACGCAACTTGCACGGTGTTGAAGTCAACGTTGGAGAGGTCGTACTTCACCGTGGACCAGTCCACATTGGTAAAGTCATATTTGACCTTGCTCCAGTCAATGGCGCCCCAGTCTTGCCGACGCTGGTGCATGTGCGCAGTCTTTTCATTATGCAACATGGCTATCTGGTTAGCAACTTCCAGACGGAGCATGAGACTTGCGTGCTGCTGCTACGAAGCCTGTCGTGATGAGATAGCTCAACAAAAGATTTCCTGAAATCTGCATTGCTGTTGATGAAGTATCGCCGCTGTGTATATGTCGATGGACCTGCCGTGTCGAAGAAAGAGTGTTGTAAAAGAGTGTGTGGTAAGGGCCAGCCTAAGGAGCTGTTCCATAGTGGACATCTGTTTCATCTTATACTCTGGGCCTGCTGCCTGTGTCGCATGTCGTTGCACTTGCTTCAGCCTCTTTAGTCAACTTTGGTGCAAAATAACATTCCTCGGTGCGGGAAATACGCAAGATCTTCCTTCCCGCGCAGCCGTTGCCAACGATTCGTAAAATACGCATGTGACGGTGAGGTGGTGAGACTGTGACACCTGTACTCAGGCAACTTCACAGAGCGTGTAGCCTGCTATCAGCCGCACTCTCATCTATTTTAGCCCATGCAATTGCAACGGATCTTGCAGGAAGACCTGTGCAAAGGACGTAGCAATTCGCCTTCTTCTGGGCTTACAGCTGCCGACTACAAGAACCTAGCAGGCTCAGCACAAACGCCAGGCTAAAGCACCTCCCATACAGGTCAGAATGAGACTTCAAACGGTATGATGAAGGCCTTGAAGCAAGCGGTGTCTGATCGCGATGATGCAAATCGTAGCTCGCTACCACATAAAATGCTGGGCAGCATCAGGCTCAGACAGCCAGACGAATGGCTTCATAACAAAAAGGCCGACTGTCCCTACATGAACAATCATGAACCAACCAAAGAGCACCTGTTTGCGCAAACTTGTAGCCTGATGTATGACCAACGAGCACCAAATGACATAAGGAATCAGGTAGTAGCGAAATTCCAAGAGCGCACTGGGCACTAGACTCACAAAGCTTGCAGCAACAATCATGCTAGCAGTCACATCATCCATCAAAGCGAGAGAGTCGAACCAGAGGATAGTACTGACTGTGAACGCCACGGCCTGAAAGGGTTGCGCTAGTCTCTGTAAGATCCATCTGTTGACGTAGAATGTATAGTGCCGATTGTCTGCCAAGATGAATGGATGCGGTTGACTAGTGTTAGTGGTGCATAGAATAGAACAACATACGTCAGTCTTATAGCCACATAACATGCCAATGTGATGGTCATCAGGTAGATTGGTCTTTTGAAGCTTCTCTTGCAAACTTCGAAAGAATGCCAGGTACAGAACAGGGGCCAATTCATTCCAATGCAAAAGGTCATCATCCAGAGCATCTGAACAGGATGAAAACCAGCAACATGGTTGGAGCGATCTCCTATTGTCAGCTGCGCCTGGCAAAGCTTGCACGTACCAAGCACGACGGACTTGTTCCACCACATGAACCAACTTACAAAGCCACCAATCGGTATAAATGCTGCGTAGCGCCTACCGATCTTTATTGGCTGCCGAAGGATTGCGATGGTGCGCTCCACCAGCCGAGCCCCGAGCGTCATCCGACTAGTCTTTTGCGCAAGAAGAGCCTGATGCATGATGAATGCAAAGACCCATATGAGATTGGTCTGACGTACCCATAGAGATCCAAAGCCGATCTATTTGATTAGCATTGCCCGGGTCAATAGTCACTTACAATAGCGGCAGACTTGACAGCATCTCGCTGCAACAGCACGAATGTACCAAGGACGAGACACGTAGAGAGGATATCAGTATAGTAGAGAAGCGAGAAGAACGAAAAGAGCGGCATGGTTGAGGATACGTATGCCCAGCTAGACTTATTTGGGGCTGATGACAATGCAAGCAGATTGGAGAGCATTGGCAGTGCACATAGGCCAAGCACTAGGTTCTGCAGACGAAGAACAAAGAGTGAGCAAGGAAGACCGAGCATGTGAAGCAGGCTCGAGAGTAGATATAGGCCAGGCGGTGTCGTCAACTTGGAATCATAGTCTTTGTAGTTGCCAGCACAATACTGTTGCGCTTGCGAGACATGGAAAATCTCGTCCATGTATGGCAGCGGCGCCGCGGAATGCATCAAGTAGAGGCTCAGGCATTGCACAGCGAGGTATAGGCTGGAAAGCCCTGTGTGCGCATTCATGGTGCATGCTGGCGTCGTGAGAGCGAACGCGCAGATGAATTGTCGCGCTGCAACGCGAGGATGCTTGCAATGACGCCACGAGTTGAGCACCCATGCTCAGCTATAGAGACTGCGCTCTGCTACACTGAATGCTTCGCTGCACGGTTCGCTGCACGCTTCGTGAAGGTAGATTTCAAAGTGCTCTCTTGAATCAGCGTCGTAATCTATTTGGCTTAGGCGAAATCCTCGGCGTCATCAGTCAACCGGCAGAGACCATTAAACAGCTGAATGAGTCCAAAGAACTGCTGCAAAAGGCTCGCGTATGCGCATCAGCTCTCGAGTTGTAATTGACGTTTAGGATGACCTCAAAATAAGGCAGGAAGCTAAGCAGATACCTCGGAAGCGCACGTTCTCCAGGCTTCCAGGCTTTCATGGACGCGAGCGAGAGCAACAACTACTGAAGCGCATCCTTGCAGGCAATCCAGCCTTTAGCGTCATATTTGGCGCAACGTCAGTTGGGAAAACTGCTTTACTCAGACAAGTACTCGCCAGTGAAGCATACCACGTCCTCAACTTTGATCTCCGGATATCTGGCTTTGCTGATTTGCGCTCATTGTACATTACGCTCTGTCAACAATTTCAGCAATTCTTTGAAGGCATCAACCACAAAGATGTGCAGAAGAACGGGCTCGTCTTCAAGCACTTGGTGCTTGAGCTTGAGGAGAAGGAGTCCAATATCGATTATCGCGTAACAGTGGCAGACATTGCCAGCTTGATGGAGTCTCTGCAGTCCGGCATGCTCTCATACTGGCAGATTTCCACCGAGCCTGTGATTGAAGACAATGATGAGGGATCGGGAAAGGCTGACATATCAAAATTGACTTCGAGCAGAGCACGTATGGCAGATGCCTATCAATCTGCTCGACCTCACTCAGAGACGCAAGAAGGATCAGAAGAGCCCTTTGTCAAGCGACCACTCGTCTTCTTCATGGTACGCGTCAAGCACTGAAGCTCGACTAATGACAGGATGAAGCACACAAGTTACCAGCCCTCATCAACGACGAACTTGCGCTGAAGGTCTTTCTAGATACGCTGATTGTGCTGACGAAACAAGACCGTCTGTGCTTCTGCATTTTCTCCACGAGCGATTCATTCTTCCAGCACTTTTTGCGTCGTCTCAATGTTGGACAACATTGCGCCGTCTATACAATTGCAGATCCATCGCGTCAGGATGCCTACGACTTTTTCATGGATGAGCTGATTATACGTTACCCTGCAGACCTGCGACCTCTGGTCGACTTTGACGAAATCTACAGCGTCTTTGGCGGCAAATCCTCGCATATCTCCGATTACGTGGATGCATATGTCAATGCTGATGGCAATCTGTCGCCATTGACATCTGCCATTTTTGTAAGAATAACCGTTTTTAGTCCCTGCTAACTTAAGGTGCAAGCATACACGTTGCTTCAATTCCATCTGACACACAATCGATTTGAGACATTTTCGCCGATGACGGCTGTAACGGTGGAAGCAGACCAAGGAGCAGGCAGTCAGACATTCACGCGCGAGCATCTTATCAGTGTCATGCGAAGGCTTGCCACATCACCATTCTCGCTACCATACTTTGGCTTGTGCCAGGAATTGGGAACATCTTGTGTTGACGGACTTGTGCAAGCAAGGATACTAGAGCTGCGTTGGACCAAGGCTGTGTCGCCGGAGAACGACTGGGTCGAACGCAAATGGTCAAGAGATGGCATTGAACGACCAATATTGCTACCCATGACTCCTGTGCTTCGAAAAGCTATGGCCGTCATTCTGGCAGAGCTCGACACAGGTACTGCAGGCTGATCCTGGCTTCTCTTTGCGACGAATGAGTGCTCTGTCCCTGAAAGCAGACCCTTCAACGGCTTCACTGACTTCAAACCGGATGCGACCTCCGATGAGGAGCTAGATAAGACTGCCGATTATGAATCTGGGCCCGAGCAGATGTCTCCAATGACAATTATCCAGCTAGAGAGTGCATGAAGAGCGAACGCAAGAGATGATGCTTGCCTGGGTTCCAAGAACATAGAGTAGCCTGCGATGCAATGCTCATGGAACGACTTGGCGCTTATAATAGTCATGTGCCGTTGTCGGGTATTCATGCGCCCGATCTTGTGGCACATGGCAGCGAGGCGCTGGAAGAGCTGCTGGTAGGTTGCGCGAACAGCCTGGACTGGGCGACTATGCTGTTTTTTGCTGAAGCTAGTTGACGAAGCATTCTGCGAGATGAGGCTGTTCTTTCAGCATGCATTATAATGTGGATCTCCAGTCTATAGGTGCAGTATACCGAGAGTCTCTTCTACAAGCTTGACATCGCTCCGCCGCGCTAACCTTCTGCCGTTCCAATGCAAAGCTCGAGGTATAGCAGCGCTCATGAACGGACCACACATGGTTTCAGATGCGCATATGGCCGAAGCCGGCCTAATTTAGCCAACCGCCAACAACCTTAGCCCACTCGTTCATACATGATCCTTCTCTCCACTCAAGGTCAATGTAATCAAGTGGGCACTTACATTGACAGCCATGGCCACCTTGCTTTGGTTCATCAAATTGATTATCCATTGTTTGTGTGCCATCAGACGTGTTGTGCATTTCCTTTGGCGACCAAATCAAAGGAGATGGGGCGTTTGCCGGACAATGAGCAATATCAGTGTGCTGGTAGCCAATGTCCCTGAAGTAATGAATCTGCTCGGTCTCCAGGAGTAACGCTGCGCCAAATGTGTGAATAGGCGCATCGCCCCAGCGTTCAAGCCAGAAACCACCAGACTTATCTAGATGGTTGAAAAACGACATGTATCGTTCGCTCTGGAAAAAGTCGACCCGCGCGATTTCAAAGTTGGACCAGAAGTGGCACAAGTTGTAATCCACGCTTCCCACTCTACCAGAGATGAAAGCCTTGATGCTGGTCAAGAGCGATCTTTTGAGGACAAATGGCCACAAGCTCGTCTCCTTGATTCGATGCTCTTGCCTCCACGCCTCTACATGGCGAAATAGGGTCGGGATTGTGTTGAGACGTTCCTTGAGTGCAATGACAAAACCATATACTTTTCCATGCTGCTTCATCATGCGAAAAGGATCGTACGTTAGGTCACAAAAGAACGTTACATCTGGCTCGACTCGCCAGAAGAACTCAAGATCCTTGACGAGCTCGTGGTTGAAGAAGTAGCCTGAGAAGAATCGACACATGTGGTGATAGCTTTCAAGTCCGCCATACTTAATGCCTCGATCACCTTGTTGTGCCATGACTTCTCGATAGCGTGCCTTGTCTGCCCACTCTGGAAAGCCCCACATGCTCGAGTTCACTTGACCAAAGGCGACATTTGCTTTCGTTCCTTTGATCACGCCAGCCTTGAACGCATCCGTGAATGGTGCATCATTCAAAAAGACGTAAGGATACTGGAACCATCGATTGAAGTGATGTTCTAGTGATGACATGGAGTGAAGCACCGAGTCAAGCTCCGAGTTGCGAGCCAATATAACGAAGGCTGCGTTTTCTCGGGGATAGGCTGCTGCCGCCGCAACAGGATCTCCGCAGCCTTGCACGAAAGGCGAGTCCAACACTTCGCTCAAGCGCCTTGTATGTCGTTGATGGTGTCTCACCATTGAGTGCAAGTAATACCCGCCCACCATAAATGTCGTGATGAGCAGAATAGCAGCCACTCTGAGCCATGGCTTGAGACGCCCAAGGCCAAAACAATACATTGGCTTGAGATTGCCAAGACTTACGCAGACCGTGCGTCTCGTGGAAGGACTGACCAGTCTCAACTATTCGTACAGGGTGTAGCGCGTTGCGCGGTCTTGCGCACTAGGCTGGCAGTAAGACCTGTCGATGAGTGCCTCCGATTCGACTGGATCCGGTGGACTGCAAGACGCACAATGAGAGCAAGAGGAAGTCTTGTGTCTGGCAGACTCTACCAGCAGTGTGCATGCATGGCGACACGCCGTCCGGATCAAATGCAGAGGTGTCGCTCGTTTATGTCGGACACGTCGGCAACAAAATCACAAAATCTCAAAATTGGCAGCACGACGCGAGGTAGATGCACAAATATAGTCATACAACAACTGGCCAGACGGCATATCCAATTCAAGGCTTGCTCGCGACTCCCTTTCCTGCGTCGCCAAGTTGTCAATTCTGATGATGCAGACTCATCTTTGCACACGCCAGACTTGGCGCCGAATCTATTGTCTTCGTTTTGTCTCAGGCTAGAAGGCAGGCTTACCAAACCATGGACCGGGCAGTCGTAGGAGCCTCAGCATCATTCAAGCAATCACGCCTCGAGATGCGGACACACAGCACTGTAACGTTGCACATTGCCTGCGCCGTGATTATGACCCTCCTGCACATTGGCATGTCCTTGACATCATGCAGCAAGGGCTTGACATGACCGAGGTGTCCTCGCTGCTGCTCCATATTGTCCTTGATATTCTCGCCAAACAATTGGGCCGCTCGCGATTGGCACGCCAGTGAGATGCAAATTTGTCATCCTTGCTATTGATTTGGTTGGCGATAGTCTGCTCACGCAAGTCACGGGCAACAAGTCATTGCCATTATCGCCAGTGAAGATGTACTCGCTGGGTTTGCGCGAGTAAGAGCTCGACCCTGGAACGGAAGTACTGCGGAAGACTGCGGAAGATCAAGTGCTGGACAAGATCTGGTGTCAAGATCTGCATCTTCATTCGGTCTGGTCATATCATAAAGTTGGACAAGGAGGAATACCTCTGGTGTAAGATGATTAAGACACGCTTGCCTCTCACACCAAGCGCCAACGGCTCTCTGATTGCTGCCGTCTTCGCGATGCTGCTACTATCATCGCGCGTGTCGTCGGTGTGTTGCGCTTCTTTCCGCCGCTTGTTGCGATTGAGCTGCGCGGTAGAACTCGCCTACCTTCTCAATTAGTGAGTGCCGGCCCCAATGGAAGCTCATACCGATACTGCTGGCATATTGACAAAGATATTGTGAGAATGCCTGTCTTGAAGAGCGAACGCGCTAGACCCTGAACAATCCTCAGGGGCGTCTCGACTGAGTCGGCTTCTTCAAATACTTGTCACGCGCATAGCAAATATTTGCCAACTTCGCTCCAGCTTGACCTTGCATGTATCAAAGGGGAGCCCAAACAAACATGGAAAACGGTGTATCAGTCTGATTGACAAGTCCCAGAGGACAAAGTCTAGGCCCGGCCAAGACGACTGCAGGCGAGACTTTGAGTATGACAGGCATGTGATCCAGACTCAAGGCGATCCTGCAGCACGCCTCGGAGTCTCCTAAATCGCGCTCCTGAAAATATCGCGGTCGATAAGATAGATATGAAGCCGTGATCTCGTCCCTTCTTGGTAGACAAATCTTTTGCGCTCCAGCTATCAGAAGTTTGCTTTTGATGAAGACACTTATGCAGACCTCTCAGCCTTGTATTGGCTTGCGCATACTACTCTTTGGCATCATGTTTATACAAGGCATCTTCTCAGGAAATTGCGTGAGTTCCAAAGGCAAGAGTCCGTGCGTTGATCCCTCTGCCTCTGGATCTGGATCCAAGACGGATCACGATGGGGAAGGCACCATCGGAGACTCTGGTAAAAATAAAGCGGGCGACGCAGGTGCATCAGGGCTGTCTGGTACGCTGATGACGACACAGTTGGAATTTATCATTGAGCAGACGTTCACGGTCTATGATGGAGATGAAAGCTGTGAAGATCGCTGCTGGCGTGAAGCTTTCAACTATCGATCTAGGCGAGCGGAGTATACAGCTCCTCCTCCCGTGCATCATCACTGTAATCTTGGGTGGATCCAATTTGGTTGGAGGAAGCTCGAGACGTCGCTGCCGAAACAAATCTTGGGTGAGCCGGATTGGTTCGAGAGCTTGTTTAAAAGGGATTTCGAGAACTTAGAGCAGCCGATGGAGAAAGGTGATCCCGAAGCCTCCCTCCAAATACTTGCTGAAGTGGCAATTCTGATTCTGGATGCAATTGGATACGGCAACCCGGGGAAAAGGTTTCTTCCACAGGTATCTGGTCAGGCCCTCCACCACTACAGCAACAAAAAGTACCCCAAGAACAAGCAGAAGAATATACGAGACCCAGATCATGCAGGTCCAATCCGCAAAGCGCCTCCACCCACCTGCTATGCAGGAGGTACAAACGAATACACTTGTCACAGAGACTACCAGTTTTCAGCAAGGTTTTCTTCTGCAATCGAGGAAATGACGAGAGTGATTTCGGATTATTGTATCTTCGTCAAAAAGAAGCTTCAAGGCAACTCTCAAACGGAGTCCCAGCAGCCTTCTTCTTCTGGATCTCAAGCGAGCTCTTCCAAGGGACCACATCATTGGCCGCCTCAAAGGAACAGGAGGGCAACACAATGCCAATGTCAAATTGCTGTTGTCGTTAATCACTTCTTGTACGACAAGGACATGCCCTATCCCATGTGCAACGCGACGGCTTTTGCCGAGCTTTTCTCATACAATCAGGGGTCGTGGTATTTAAAAGATACTGGCCCAGGTCTGGTCGATCAACGCGAGCTGCAAGCATTCCCCGGGGCCAGCAACACGATAGGGGTTTAGGGTTAGGGTTAGGGTTAGGGTTAGGGTTAGGGTTAGGGTTAGGGTTAGGGTTAGGGTTAGGGTTAGGGTTAGGGTTTAGGGTTAGGGT